>PVKB01003657.1:0-175505 GCA_004027205.1 Ctenodactylus gundi | reverse complement strand
TGGCTAGAGCTCAGGGCAATCCTCCTACCTCAGCCTCCCAAATGCTGAGATTACAGGCAGGTACAACCATGCTCAATTTATGGAAGACATTTTTTAAACTATGATTATTTGTTCTTATGTAAGTGTATTGTGGAATTTACCACAAAGGCCACCTAGGTAGGACTGATATTTTCTCTGTGTATTGGTACTTAATTACACATTTCATTTTCCTAATATCAGGTGACTATGCAAAA
The DNA here is from genome assembly GCA_004027205.1 of Ctenodactylus gundi. Classification (NCBI taxonomy): domain Eukaryota; kingdom Metazoa; phylum Chordata; class Mammalia; order Rodentia; family Ctenodactylidae; genus Ctenodactylus; species Ctenodactylus gundi. Next base: position 175,272 of record PVKB01003657.1, on the reverse strand, counting down.
TATTTGTTTGTGAACAAATTTAAACTATTTCTGCAGAATGTATTTTTCATGTAGCTTGTCAAATTTGCTACCATAAATTATTATGTCTTTGAGTCCATTATTCTTTCCTACTATTGTTATTTTGCCTTTTAACTCTGCATCTCCATGTTCCATTTTATTTGAAAGTTAATCCATTTAATTTACATTTCAAATGTATCCTTTTTTCTTTGTTAATTTCGTATATCTTTCCTTTTTCTATACCTACTCCTATTTTGAGGTATAACTCTGCTCACCCTGGGTATAAATTCTCTTTTTTTCTAATTTATTAATGATATAAATTTGGTAATAATCTGAAATATTTTTTCCAGTAGAAACAATTTTGTAAATTTGTTTTTTATTATTTAAGAACATATTTTATAGGTTGAAAAATTCATTTGATTAAATACATATTTTCTAATAAATTTTAATAATACTTTTTAGACCATGAAATATTTATAAGTATATTACTCAGTTTCCTAATATTTGTAGATCTTCTAAATTTCTGCTTTTTGTTTCTTGTTTATTTCTGTAATCAGATAATAGATTTTGTGTATTATTAAACACTTTCAATTCTTATATCATGGTCAAGAAAATACTTTCACTTAGTTAGTGTGTATATTCTGCTATTAGATATTTGTACACATACCAGGTATTTCAGTTACTACACAATTCTTGATCATCTATGTTCTTGTTCTATCAATCAATAAAGAAAAGGCTGTTGAAAACCCTAATGTGGTTGCCAATATGTTCACTTTCCCTTCAGGGTTTTTCTCTTTTTTTATTTTTGCCAGTTTTTTATTTGTTTGTTTTGTTTTGTTTTAGACAGGGTCTCAATCTGTTGTCCAGGCTGGCCCTAAACTCAATCTGTAGCCCAGGCTCGTCTTCGGCCTCATGGCAATCCTCCTGTCTCAGCTTCTCCAGTGCTGAGATTACGGGTATGTGCATCACTCACTGCTTTGTGTTGATGGGGAAATGAACTCAGGTCCTTGTGCTTGTTAGACAAGCCTTTTAACTGCTGCACCACTCCTCCAGCCTCCCCTTCAGTTTTAGCCATTTACTTCCTTAAATACAATGGCTTATTTACTATTGGCATTGACATTTAACTTAGTTATGTCCTCTTGGTAATGGAGTCACTTCATCATTATGAAATATCTTGCTCATAAGGCTTTTTTTGAAATTTGATTCACCTTATCTTAAATAGCCATTTCAGCTTTTGGACATTAGTGTCTATTAGCTTTCTTGTATTTCTCACCTTGACATTACCAGTAGAGATGCTTATTAGGGACGAGGATGAGTTTCTACCGTATGCAATGTCCTCCACTGAGTAGAGACAGAATGACATGTTTATAATTGATAGAAATGACATTTATAATTGATAGAATGAATGAATGATAGAATGTCACTCTATTTGTCTCCATGCTTGGCATTGGAGAAATAAATCGCTGTTCTGTGACAGACCCTCTGGCATAGAAGTCATGGTGACTCCTTGTATCCGAATGACAGCCAGCAAGAAAAGAACGACTTCATTCATACGACCATCCAGGGATAAAACCTATGAACAATTTGCATGATCTTAAAAGCAGTTTCTGACTCTGCCCAGTCCATAGACCTGAGCATGAAGATGGGCTGCCAACTTGATCTCAGTTTTCTGGGACCCAGCAGAAGATAAAAGTGTGCTGTGTTCATCTATTTGCACGAGTATATCGTGAGATGACCATGTCCTTTTAAAGTAAGTATGAGTTACTTTATTTTACAACAACTTAAAATTAATAAAGCGAAGTTATATGTACAGGTATTTTTGTATATTTTTCAGAGATATCAATTTTTTTATCTGCTGTAATACTGCTTACCTTCTAATTATATTAAATGTGTTTTCCTTGTGGTGAATTAAACCCATGTCCTCAGACAATCTGGGCAAGGGCAGTACACTGAGATTCACCCCATCCCCAGTTTTACAGTTTAATTAGGGTATTAACACAACTTATGTTCACAGCAACTTAAAACATTGTTTGGGTTGAAAGTCACCTTCACATTACTTATTACAATATGTTTCATTTTTAGTTTGTTTATTTGTTTTTCTTTTCCTGCTGCCTTTTGATGGATTATTTTTATGGTAGTAGTTTTCCTAGGTAATAATTTCTTATCCATACCTAGTTTATTGTTTAGTGATTACTTCTCTGCATTTAATATATACTTTTTCTTTTTTATCTTAACAACAGTTTATTGCACCAATAAAAAAGTAAAGAACAGTCCTTGGCCAAGAAGCCAAGAGGAAACCATCTGTGGGTCTCCGTTAGAGAATGGAAAGGAGAAACAAAGGAAGTCTTCAGACAGAGAGGCCAGGAAGGGTACTGGGAGAATATTCCTTAAAATATACATTGTTAACTTATGATATTTTGTCTTTAAATATGACCACATGTCTTCACATTATTTTTCAATTTTTACACCTCATATTACATGCTACTGTTTCATTCTACATACCGGATTCACTCCATGGACCATTGTTATTACTTTGTTTAAACATTAGCAAATCTTTTGACATTATTAAAAATGAGAAAAGAAAGAAAATTCTTAATGCTTTTCTAAATATTTGTACTTCAGATGCTCTTTGCATGCATTTAAAACTCGATTTAGTATGTTCTTTTCTCATGGTAAAGATCCTGAATATTTCTTGCAGTCAGGTATCATTGTAAAACATTCAGCTATTATTTATCTGATAATATCTTTATTTCCTTGTAACTATAAAGCTTTTCTCTCATTTCACGTAAAATTGCATGTGGGCAATTTCATGGTTCTTTTATCAATTCAATTATGTCATTCTTATTATTTATATATATAAGTTTTAATGCACCTCTAGAAATCAGGGGTATTCTGTTGATAATGTGATATAAACTCTCTATATATTATCTGTAAGTTTATGTCTAACCCAAAAGGTGGCAGTCTGAGGGATCATCACATTCCAGATTACTACAAGTTGTCTTTTTCCTTGGGCAAAATTGTTGACACATATAAACACTTGCAGGAACACCAGTGATACTGTACAAGCTTACTTAGAAGATCATTTAGAACTCCGGGCTTTTTAGAAAGAAGTTATTTCAGTTCTCTGCTGCAAAAACAGGATTTGTGAGTTTGGGATTGCATAACAAGGAAGAGGAACACACACTCTGGAATTCTGCATTTGTTCAAAATTAATATAGCGATCCTTAGGAATCATAAGAACTTTCTTCTTTGTTTCTTTGCTTCTTTCTTTCTTTCTTTCTTTCTTTCTTTCTTTCTTCTTTCTTCTTTTAAAAAAAACTCCTTAGTATCCCTGACTATTAGAAATTATCAGCCAAAGTGTTTATCCCCAGCGAAACATAATAGTCACATTCAGGGAAAGAATTTTTTGAATGCTCTAATAAAGATGGAGGTTACAGAAATCCACACTGGCACCATTACTTTTTCTTTATTTAAGCAGGTAACTGAAGAGCTGTCTGGAGTTATAAAAGCTATCTTGTAATTATGGATTGAGAACCTTGATGGTTAAAAAATTAACAGCTATGGATAATGACTTAGAATCTGAAAATACCTTCACTTCTTGAGTTTCTTGATGGTATCAAGTGACCAACTAATACTGATCTTATTAGCCTTCAGATGACTTATTAAAGTAAATATTATACATCGATATCAATTCTGATTCTGCATACTAGTCTCCTGTAACTTGCAGCTGAGTGTATCTTACTGATGCAAAAGTAAAAGTGGGTCTGAGAAGAAATCAAATATCTGTTTGACAAATAAGTCTTTACCCTGTGAAAGCTAAAACTATATAGCAATTAGAAGTTGAGAAAGAAATCTAAAAGCTGTGTTATTAAACAAAGGAGTCAAAATGAGACATGCATTTATGAGATTTGAAGTACTAAAAACTGGATACCATACCTGAATTAAACTTAAGTTTATAGAGAAACTATCTAGTTTTTCTAATACTAGTGTGTGTTTACAGTAGCTGACAAATTACAGAAGCATAATTCTACCCATGAACACAAAAACCTGACATCATATAAATGAAATTGATTAGTATAATAATTTTGCCAATTCATGATAAAAAGTTGGCAGTTTGTACTCACATTCTTTTTTTTTATGTACTCACATTCTTATTTTGTCAGTTAAATAGTTCAGCTTTCACAATCCTCTGACACTTCTTTTTTTTCATCCTGGGAGATGATGTGTAGTTTTCCAAGAGATCTCATGAAGCATAGTATCAGGAATCCTTCACGCGACCCTTCAGAAGATGGCTGCATTCTTCCATGCAGGACTCCGCCCCATATAAGCCATCATTAAATGTCTATTTTTATGGCATTAGCTACTTTTCTTCATTCCTAGAAAGTGACTACTTGTAAAATCAGAAAGGTCTAGACTGTCTTTCGAATTTGATGGCTGCTATTTCTTTTCCAGCTTTTTAAACTCCATGTTAGAGGCCTAAAATAGTCCAAGATTTTCTATGGTACTTAAAGGGTGTTTAAAAAATTTTAAAAAGTGATTTTTGACTTTTTATTTTTGCTAGGACTTTCAAAAATTTACAATATAGAAGCAAAACAAGACATTACCTTTTATTCATATAGATTATTATTTTCTTGAGACTTCTGCAAGTATAGTTTCTTCAAATTTAATTTGGCTGACAAAAAGGAACAGAATACATTTTAAAAACACATAATTTAATATTAAATAATTAGCTTGATCAACATGCCATGGGCCAGGCTCTACACTGAGATAGCTGCATCTTTAAGCTTCTTCCTTTTAAAATACTGTTAGTTTGTGTAATAGCAACACTTAGGAGGCTGAGCTGAGGCAGGAAGGCTGCTGTAATTTGAGGCCAGTCTGTGCTACATACTGAGTTCAGGCTAGCCTGGATTATAGAGCAAGATTCTGTCTCAAAAAAAAATCTGATATTTAACACTTATTAGCATGTGTTAATGAAGATTAAAGGAACTTTTTAAAAGGAAAATGGACTCTGTATGCAAGAAAGTGACTTGGAAAAACAGAGCAAAAATTAAAGCTAGAAAAATGTAGATGTAAAGAAAAAAAGCAGAATTGTACATATTAAATGATTTGTTTAGAAGGTCACTTCAAACAGGAACAATTGAAAGATTTATTCAGGTGTTTCAAAACAAAACTTTTGAGAGAAGGTAGGTTCTATTTTTCTTGAATATAAATTGCCTCTGAGACTGAAACTGCTTTACAGATCCTAAAATATCTATTTGTTCACCCAAAAGTGTTTTTAATATATCTATTTATTCTGAATAACTGAGAAGGGCTCTGGTATCGCCCCATGTTTCAGGGAGGCCCTTCCCTGGTTTTCTTCTACAATACGGAGGGCCATTTGGACAGAAGGATTCCCACAGCCTTTAGGCTACTGCCTGGGTAAATCATTATGGAATCTGCCCAGAAGATCTCCAGTCCACCTGATTCTATGTCTACTGCTTTCCCTTAGGCCATTTCATCACAAAATAGGGCACAAGGAATACAATCTCTGTACCTGAGGGACAGGTGAGGGACAGTGTGCGGAGTGGCTAGTCAGTGAGCCTGAGGTAGGAAAAGAAGGGAAACCGGGACCTGTTTCTAGAATCGGTTCTGCACTTACCGTGATTTTTATATGCAACCTCAGAAGAGCCCAAAATTCTAAGTCTGAATCCAGTCTTCTAAGGCCAGTTCAGATTTCTCAAGGCACTTTAATGGTTTATTCTAGCTGTGGATATTTATTAATTAGTTAGGTCTTGCTAAAGAAACAGAACTAAAAAATTATATAAGGCGATTTAATAGTTAGGCTTTCATTTCAAATGAGAGGCAGCAGAGTCCACAGTGGTCATCTGCACTGGAGAGCCATTGGATCTAGCAGCTGCTCAGCCCAAGAAAGTGGCGGCGAGAGTAGAAGATAAATCAAGGTTGTAACTCCAATCCGAGGTAAAAGCCCTGGCCTGGAAGCTCACCAGAGACTTGCCGTGAGAAACTGTGCTATTAGGCTGAATATGCTAGACATCCAAACGTGACAGCAGCAAAGGACACGCTTGCAAGAGACCGAAGCTCTTTTAAAATGGTCACTTGAGTTGTACCTTTCCTACTGGTTAGTGCCATCCACATCTGGGTGGGAGTTGCCCGCTGAATTTGCTAATCTGCATGCCAGTCATCCACAGACGCAGTCACACCTGGACTGTACTAATCTACTAGGCAGATCCCATTTCCCAACTGCTCGTCCTTCACCTGTCACACTGTGGTGATTATCCATGGACGCCGACCATCATAATATCAAAACAAATGCCGTACTACATACATATAGTGCAAAGTGCAGGGGTTTTTAATATCTATATAATAAACTTGCACTCAACTTAAGAACTAAATAATCCTTAATTGGTTCTCAACAACTACACTGGGGAATCCTGGCGTTACGACCCAGCAGAGGCAGAACGCAGTTTTATTGTGTCTTATTAGATAGCTGCATGTACAAAAATAAGAGAAAATAGTTCGGAAAAATAGCCAATGTGATGACACTCCACAGACCACGTATTGCGTAACTGCTTGGTAGTTTTTCTATTTTCTGAAATCTATTTTCTGCAATAGGAAAGTGATTATTGGTTACTGATTATAGGAGTGAGCTGCACCTCTGCTTTCTGGTGACCATGAGTTTGGCTGTCTCACCACCTGCCCAAGAAAAAGGAATTGCCTAGGAATTGAAACCTCTGAAATCATGAGACAAAATCAGCCTTTCTTGACTCCCTATGTCTATTTTTTCCCTTTTCTTTTATTTTCTTTTTCTTTCTTTCTTTTTTTTTTTTTGTAATGGTGATGAGAAGTTGGTTAAGACAAATTCTGTTGTTCTATTCTCAACATCCAGGGAATTTTCCTCATTCTCTGAAAGTTGCTTTGGTATTATAATATACTCTTTTTATATATATATTCAAATATTTCTCTCTAAAAGTAATAGCTACTTTTAAAAATATATCTCTTGCATTTTCTTTCATATTGCATTTTTATTCCTTTTAGTTGCTATTCTTCATAACAGAGTTTTTATTTTTTAATATTTCGCAACATTTAACAGTTAGATTCAAGGTGGGAAAATAAACCAAAACCTGCATGAGCGTGCTTTTTAAAAAGTATGCTGAACAGTAAATGTTAAAACTCATTGTAAAAATATTGAATATTTTTACTTAATAAAATGTTTTATTTAGACAACGTATTTTTGACAAAGAAGAAAACGTTCACATTATATCTCCTGTGGGTTTGTGTTTGTTTTAAGGAGAAAGTAGTTTTCCTGATACTTTCCTCAGAGACAAGCGGGAAAAGAGGACATGTCAGAGTCCTACCCCGTAACTTCAGTTGGCTTAGTGTCCAAAACTGCGCAGTTGCACTTGTCAACTTTCAGAAATCTAACCTTTACTCTTCCGTTCTGAGGACTGAAAGACAATATTGGAAAATAAATATTTCTCATAACGATGTATAACCAGCCCTGTTTTCAGACCCAATGTACCTTTATTTTTTATATACCTGCGGTGCCTTTAACTCTTGAATAATTTGGAGGTTAGAGAACATAAATAAATTCTGTTGTCAGGGCCACTATTCTCTGGTAAAGTTTTTCAAATGTGCTATAGAAGCTAATATTTTAAATACTGCTGTCATTTATTCTCCAGTGTTACACATTTAATTTACTTGTATGGTATGAATTCATCCCCTTTTATTTCTTTACTGCCATGTGTATTTACTGCCTTTGTGGGGCAATACTAATAAATATATGTATTTGTATAAATATATGCATTGGTCTGCTCTGTTGAATTAATCTTAAATTTAAATCTTAGCAAGATTAGCACAACTTTTCTAACTAGATGACATCTTTCTTTTCTGGAGCAACATAAAATGCCTTTATATGCTTTAAATGCTTTGTATTAATTTCAATATTCATTTTTAATTTTTAAGAAAGTGGTATTAATCTTAAAATATTTGTTTTTCCCACTAATTAACATTTTGATAGAACTGAGTCAGGTCTTTTGTTTGTTTTTGTTTTTGTACTTCCTCTATGCTGCACAGAAAATATTCTCAAGCAGAAGTGCATGGAGAAGGCCAATAGTGATTTTCTTCAAGCATGCAGAAAGCAGCACTGAGCTGCAGGACCACCTGATGCTGACATAATACTCAGAGTTTTTGACTTTCCTCTGACAATGTTTTTTAATCTCTCTTCTCACTTTTGGATCTCCTAAAAGTACAAACTCAGACTGAAGTGAGTCTGGATTCAGAGTCTATTGTGGGATTCAAGTCCCATGATATGACTGAAAACAATATCTATTTTGAATCTAAAATTGTACTGACAATGTTTTGAACTATGAATGTTTCTGTTACGAGAAACAGTTCTCACACACAATGTAGATATAACATCCAAAATATATGAAGATATAAAATAATGGACAATTTCCTTTGTAATGTGAAATTTACCCTCTTAACACGATATTGCACCACATAACAAGTATATTCTAATTACAAAAAGGTGAAGTGAAGAAAATCCTATGAAAAGGAACATAAATTTATCACTGCTGCTTATTACAGTTACAGATGCATTCTAAGCCTGTTGCTTAAGCAAAAGATTGATGTGTTTATTCTGTACTTATATGTGTAGGATAACACAATAAAAAGCTATTTTTTCAAAATATTTGATAAACGACATGAAGCAGAGATGTTGATTCTTCATTCCAGAGAAGCACATTTGTCCAGTAGAAATGGCACAAATTAACCCAATTCAGACTTTGAAACAAATCATATTTTAAAATCCCATTAAAATATGCTCCCTAACCAATTAAATCTGCCACCACAATTGGGAAATAGCCTAAGTGGCTTCAAAGAACATGAATATTGTGTTGACTTTCCAGAGGCATTTGACAATTGAGAAAAACTGGAAAGTTGTTGTGGAGGAAATCAATGCCTAGAATAGACAATCAATTTTAGATTCAGAGATCACAACATTTCTTTGAAGTTGCATCCGTATTCTTTCACATTTAATGTTCCCTTTACCCACTGATAAAATTTCTGAAGAACAATTGGATTAACATTTTGTAATTTTCTCGCGTTTCAAAAGAGTATCTATTGTTGCAGGGTATCACTTATACATGGTTTGTATTTAACTAGCCATTATTCATAAGGATCATTAATTTTATATATATATATATATATATATATATATTCAGTAGAGTGTTAACTTGAAGAAAAATAATCTGATTACTATTTAATATGTAATTGTTCCAAATTTAAAAAAATATCGCTTTAAAATATGACTGTACAATTTTAACTTTAGCATTTGGCTTTCTTGTGCTTACAGTCTCTTAGTTCTGTGCTTTAAGTAATAATTGAAAGTATGTTTTTATGATTCAGCTTGGTTCACAGGTTCCCTGCATAGGTCTCTGTAACAAAGAAAGGTCAGTAACAGGAGAAAAGAGACTGCCCGGGGTATAATTGGTGGCTATATTTAGTTCCCTATCCTGAGAAAACGCAACTAAGCACTCAATGGTACTAACCAGGGATGGAAAACTTTTTTTCTACCAAGGACCTTATTGATTTTTATGACATAATTGGGGAACCATACAACATTGTCAATTTAAGGACTAGCTGATGTGATGGCGACTTTATTTCTCTTTGATGACGTCTTGACCAAGCCGGGTCACATAATATCAGTATGTCACCAGTCATGGACAATCTGCAGGCCAGCCAAAAACATGGACAAAGTCAACTTATTAGAAAATTGGAAAAGAAAAATTTTTAGCTTAGTAGTGAATCTGATAGGATGGTATTCTAGGGGTAAAGAGTACAGAAAGGAATATTTACCTAACAAAAAGACAAAAATTCTTCCTGGGACAACACATCAAAAACCCAGTTTTTATCATTCAGGTGACGTGGTAAGAAGCAGGAAGTGGCTGTTGATGAAGAAGCGCCGAGGTGCACAGGTGCTGCACAAGTACATCTCATGCCAAACCCAACAGGACAAGCCACAGGACTCATACATGTCAAGGCATGAATTCCCAAACATTACATACCTTAGGTAAGGTTAGTTTTCTAACACAAAGAGCTTAATTTTGTGTGTGAAAGGTATTGGTTATTTGAAAAAAAATGTGTAACAGGTTAGGGTGTGTTGGGAGTAGTCAGACTGACTTACTTGGGTCTTAGAATTACAATATGAGTTTAAAGATATAAATTCACACTTCTTGTTCTCACATACTGAGCTAGCCTACAGCCCTTCCTGCTTTGTTTGGTTTTGTTTTGCATTTGAGACAGGGTCCCTCTAGGACCTTAAGTTACCTAACCTGGGCTTATGTCTAAAATCCTTCTGCTTTAACTTCCCAGAATGCTGGGACTGCCATTTCCATAGGGTCAAGTTTTCAAAAATTTTAAAACTACCACCTTGTTGATAGTATTTTTCCACTGTATCATTATGTGTTAATCTTATCGTGCTTAGCTTGTATACTTACCATAGTTTCTAATCTCACAAAGTTTCTACGTTAAGAAAATATTTTAAGAACTCGTGGATAGCAGAAACCAATTTTTTATATGTAAATTAAATGCAAAACTTTTAAATATATTTTCTATTTTTGATGTTTAAGATGTGATAATTATCTTAGACCTATGTTTCACATGTGACACATATGAAGACATATAGTATCCTGAATTTATTACTGAGATTTTGGTTTGGTTCCTTCTTTCATTGTAATGATATTTCTACAATTTAAATAAATTAGTATAAGAAAAAGCAAACAGATGAATGTAGATTATTTGATCAAGACTTTGTATTTCAGGGTTCTGTGTATTATATCTACCGAAAATAAGTATTTGATATTTAACTGGAAATGATCAAAACAAACGTGAAATGTTAGTATAACAACACAGGCAGTGTAAGATCTGCAGTTGCTAGGCAGTGTGAGTCTGATTGGACCTTCATTATAGAGTTTTCAGTGTTCAGTTTAAGTGATATGTCTAGTTCAGAACAATCATGATGTTGTCTTATAAAATAATAATTGAATCATTAACATAAGCAGGGCATAGTCCCTACAGCCCCTGCAACTCGGTTTAATGAAGATGCAGTTTCTTGACATCTCACAGAAAAAGTCCTAAAAATATGAAAAATGACATGCTAGAGACTATGTTGTGAAATATGAATGTGGAAAATTGAGATCAACTGTTACCATGGGTCCTGTAAGAATTGCAACGCAGTGGTTAGCTTTGGCCTGGTTCTTTCAAAATTAGCTGAAGTTCCTACACTAATTATTTGAAATTGAAATAAAATATTCCAATAATAATAATAATATGTACATTTTCAACGATAATCCATAGCATGTTAATGATAAAAAGGCCGTATTAGCTGATATACAGAGTAGTGGGAAGAGACAGATTATAGAAGAATAGTCCAGAGAAAGACAATTCACATCAACCACAGCAGTGTCATTCAGATTCTAATGCGTCTCCCACAGCCAGCAGAGTGCAGGGGTGCAGACTGTTTTAGTGAGTAAGTTCCCGTTTGACGTCACTGGGGAGTTATTAAAGTTATAACTTTGAATTTCATTGGAAACTATAAAAATTCATTCACGCAGATAAAATAATCAAGGTATTGCTATGGATTGCTATAGATGGCTCCACAGGCACAAACCGAACCCTTCTGCAGTACAGCTTCCAAATGACTTGACCCCTCTACTGCGTCATTACTACCATTGGAACCAGGACACATTCAGCTCTAACCAAGTGATTTCAATGAGAACTGTTGATACTGTGGGTCACGTGGAACATTATTTCAAACAGAAGGGAGATGTTCATGAAGAGCACACCACTGATGCCTTGGGAATGCCTTATGAATCAGAACATTCAAAATTGACATTAGCAAGGCAAGTTGATGAAGCCTTGCTTTCTCTAATTAGGTTTTTTTCTTTTGTATTCTTTACTTGAGTGTCAAAAGTTTATAAAGGGTTAGACCTACAGCATTAGCATAATGTCTAAAGAGAAAAACAATATTTTAGCTAAAAATTCACTTCAAATTAATGTTCAATACTTATAATATTAATAAATATAGGAACCTTGATTTGAGAGCCAGCTTGATCCCAAGGAACATGGAACAAATAATTTTTTTCCCAATAGATGCTCTAAAAAGTGCTCAGAGAGGACACTATCTCCATTTTGTTCCCGTGTTCATGTTTAAGTTGCTCAGTTGGGGTTAGAACTTGCGATCCTGTGAACTCACCTCTCAGGCTGCCAGGATTGCAGGCCTGCACTGCCAACCCTGCTAGGAGGTTCTTTAAAAGTCTTATTCACTTCAATTCTAATATCTAGGTACCAGTAATTTTTTTAGCCCAACCTATGTAATTTGCTAGGATTTCAGGGTGACTTTAGCCTTCTCTCTTTATAATTCTTCTGGTAAACGATCTGCCTTAGTTTAATTTCTTGATCTCATTGAGTTAAAAAACATTCTTCTTTTAGCTTTTTTAGGTTTCTTATATTTCATTCAACATAAAGCGAATTATGTTGTGGAGAGACTTGAGCATCTCTGTTTTTATGGACTCATTCTCTCCCACTTCAGAATCTGTGAGCCACAGCAGTAGAGCCGGATAAGGCAGCAGAGGGATCTGCTTCTCTCATGGTGACGTCTCACAATCAAGGAAGTGAGAGGATAGTGGAGTGTGGTTTTCTTGCATGGCTCTGCTCAGGGAGGATCTATGCCTATTAGGGAGCTAAGGTGATTATAGGTGGGGCCTAAGGTAGGGCTTCAGCCTGCATGTGAGTGTTAAGCTGTGGGGAGTCTGAGCTTCTTGGATATGCTCATCTGCAATGTAGCTTCTGCAGTGCAGAGTGAGGAATTATAGGAAACATTGCCAGCTTCCAGCGAAGATGCCACTGCCCTTTATCAGCTGGAGAAATTGGTAAGCTGCATCTTCTTGAAAAAAAAACTTGTTTGGACTAGAGTTTCTGTCATATTTTGGTGGGGAAGGAGGAGGAGTAGTGATGTTTATCTCAAGTGCAGCAAAATGTTACTATTTTATCAAGACTAGCTAGCTCTTCCATGAATAAGTGCTTATTCTTTTGTAATATTCTCTAAGGACAGTTTTCAGAGATTTATCAAAAATTGTTTTCATTAGCTATGGTTGCTTCATTGGGATTTGAGCTGGTGAAATCTCTTTCTAGAAGTGAATTTGGCATCATTTGGCATTTTTACTGCTTTTTTTCTGTAAAATCGGTGTGATAGGTTACGAATCCCTTGAGGGGAGAGCTGGTAATTTTCCTTTGAATTGCACAAAACTTCTAATACAAAATCTCTATGATATCTATGCAAAGAATTAATCAAGTCTAAGCAATGTGCTAATTTACTTTTTAATTAGCACCATACTACAATTTCTGCTTAATGAAGAAGCTACATTGTATTTGCTTATAAAAGGCAAGAGAGAGAAGTATTACCTCTGCCATTGCCTTACCAAATTATAAGTTTAATTATAGACATTTCATTATAAAATAGATATAGTTACGTACTGTCAATATACAAGGAAAATTATTTAGAGGCTATGAACTTTCTGTCTTTGATTGCTTATGAGTCAAGTTCTGGGTGTTCCAAAACAGAATATTGCTATTATTTTCTCCACCCTTCTTTGAAAGTTTTGTTTTATTGTTTGGTTAGAAATAAGACAGAAAAACAATCTTCAAATTTTTAATTAAATAATTTATTAATCTAGTTTTCTGGCATTTTAACCATATATATATATATATATGCAAATTATATATATATAATTTGCAATACCTAATGTTTACAATGAACTTGAGTATTGTGTGCACATACATATCATATCAATACTACAATCCCTTCCCCTCCTCTTTTTTGACCCTCCTTAGTCTCCCCATCACCCCGTCACTCCCACTATCACACTCATTTGGTTCTATAGAATGTCTGTGTTCTGGGTTTCCCGAATCAGAGAAGCCATGCGATATTTAGCATATTTAATCTTCTGTGTCAGACTTACTTCACTGAAATCATCACTCTTGAGCTCAGCTTCCCACCCCTAGAATGGGTAGCAGTGGCCGTATCTTGATGTCTCTTCTCTGAGTCCAGCAGAGCCATTTATTGGGATATTTGCCAAAAGGTCATTGTTTTGTATCTTACTCTATCTTTTTTGAGATTCTTTAACATAACTTTTTTTTGAGATTCTTTAACATTCTTTAACATGGCTTGATGACATTATTTTAAATGGCATTGTTTTAAGCTTTATTGTTGTATCTTTTGAAGGGTGATACGAGAAGAAATGAGTTCCTGACTATGAAAATGATATCAAAGAGCTGAAAACATTTTTTAAAGTTTAGAATAAAATAATTAAAGCATGGTATGGAAACTAAAATGACAAAGAATAGGTATTAAATAATATTCAGTAATATTAAAAGAAATAAATTGTGATGTAGTTGCATACTTTGATGTTATAAATAAGGAGACTAAACAAAAATACAGCTCTATGCAATAACATGAGATGCATCTTACAATCCTAAGTTTGAACACAGGAGTCAAATAATAAAACGGATGCAAGCTATAGGATTTAATGAACAAACTTTTCAAAACAAAGAAAAACTAAACCATATAGTCTTAAAATAGTATTGATATATAAATTCAAAGGGAAACAAGAGACTAATTTTCCAATGAACTATAGTAGTGCTTAAATCTAGGAAGTAAAAAGTGTTACGTACAAAGTATTCAAAGGAATCAGTGTTGTCTAGGAACAGACCACGTTTCCGGTCCCTCTCTGACTAGAAGAAGCATTATTCTCCTCCATTTCCTTTCTATCCTTCTTTCCCTTCCATAATTTTCCCAATAAAGCATTCTCTTCATAACACGAATTGTTTTATAACTGAATCTTAACTTCTGATATGCTAGTTCAATTTTCTTACTTGCATTATATGGTTTTATTATTTACTTTTATATTCTATTTCCTTTTTTATTCCAAAATGTGTTTAGATTTTTGAAAAGAAAGTATTGGGTTTAATCTTGGGCTCATTTGTAATAATGTAACCTTGTAAAATTTCATGTGTAATGACATTAGACAGCTACTAGACATTTTTAGGTACTGACAATTTGAAAGCCAAGTCTCAGCTGTGGTCATGGTTGATCCTGACTGTGAAATCCCCATTTGTGGCTGCATGTGTATTTGCAAGTACAGTTTTGGTTTAGTAAACACTGCATTGTCTTTATGATTTGTTGCCTTTGGAGTTAGGTCTGTCCTTCATCATGTTGGGACTCATCATCTGCTTTATGAAACAGAGTGCCTACAGTGAAGGCTGAACCAGGCTACTAATGTTGCAACTGTACTTCCACACTCTTGAGAGAATAAAGCAGTCTCAGAAATCTCAACTTTCAAAACAAAGACGTTGCTTTAAAATATCAGATTTTTTTTAAAGCAGTGCTCTGAGCGTTCAATTAACTGAGGAGACATGCTTTTCGGACTCTTTCTGTGTGTGCGTTTTACTTCTTTCTTTTTAAAAAATAGAATTATAAAAATTCTTGACCTATGAATGTGGCTTTTTCATTTTGGATGTGTTTTATTGTAACACAATGTCTTGATACTTTCAAGAGCCTAAAACATGCTGCCTGAATTTAAAATGAAGTTTTTTATCTTTAGAGGCAGTGTTAGATAAAAATGCAGAAAGACATTCATGGAGTTCTTTCAGATTTTCACTCACAATAAGTCTTTATCTCTCCACCACAGTGATATGGAAACAAATTACAGGCCATAATTACCTACAGCAGAGCTACCCAGGGCAAATATGCACTAGAAATATAATTTAGACAGTTCTTGTAACCAGATTAAAATAATGTTCAACAGGTTCATTTGATTTTAGTAAAATATTTTATTTAACTCAAAATGTACAAGAAATGTTTGTTCTATATTTAGAGTGAATGATACTTATGTTTGAAAAAATATATTCATTTACCCAAGTTATTTCAGACTTACATTTCAATAGTTTAATTAACTATGTCATATTAATCTTTGACATTGACCTTCATTTTATAAAATTGTAAGCAAGTTATCTCAGCTGGTGTTTGTGGCTGGGATCTGGAATGTTCCCCCAAAGCTTCGTGTACCTACGGATACCGTGCGCTGTTGAAAGGCAGGGCCTGTCTGGAAGAGGGAGGTGGTTGGGGACTGACAGGGAGGGGTCTGTGCTGGCTAAGCTCTTCCTCAAGACTTGGCTGTGTTCCATCATAACTCCAGGGACTGATTCCAGTCAGTTCCACTATTTCTAGCCCCAAGCCTATGAGTGGACTTTGATATTCTGAAACTGTGAGCTAAAATAAATCTTTCTTCCCTAAAGTTGTGGATGCTGGGTATTTAGTCACAGCAACCAATAAGTAACAAAGACAGCTGGTGATCTATGTCAGTCCATTTGCCAATGAGGCAGAAACAAGAAGTTGCAGACACACAAGATAAGATGTAGTACAGAAGACACTTTATTGGAAAATTATACACAAGGAAGTTTAAAGCAGGATCAAAGTTCTGATAGTAGAAAGGAGACTCAGAAATGTGGGTTGCTCTGTGGCTCGGTGTCCAGGTGCTTATGTAGATCTGGGCAAAGAGAGCATCTCACACCCGGAAGCTTTGATGGTAAGGGTGAAGGATATGTTCTCCACCCTTGAGCAACAGAGGAAGTCATCCGCCCTTAGGAAGCTTTTAAAGTCATCCACACTTAGGACTTTTCACCTGTTATCTTTGAACTACCTAGCATTTAACTATCAACAATTCTGGGAGTGGCCATCTACAGTGGCCATCATCTACATCTGTGCTATAACCAGCTGCTATTCTCATAAATTCTCTATTGATCTTGTTTTCCAGTAAATGTTCTATTTATGGGAACCTTTTTATCCCTAACTGCTTATCCACCCACTACTTTATTGTCGCAATATTAGGTTATCATTGCTTGGCAGAATAAATTAGACTTTGAAGAAAGAAACATCATTTTCAGAAAAACTATATCTGTTATGGCAATCATCTATTACCTCTTGCTTTAATTAGATATTATTAATATTGAATTGTGAAAGGTATTAAATGAACTGAGAAATCTAGATTTATTTATGTTAACAAAGCCTTCTTCATTTTTATTTTATACTCACATGCAGTTTACATAATTCTGTAGATTACAATAAGTATTTTACCTGATCTCTCAAATAATATGTAAAAACATTAGATTATTAACACATTTTTTAATGTTAAAGAGTAATGGATTTCATTGACATTTCCATATATACAAGTGTTGTGCATTTGACGGATGTCAGCATTCGGATAAGAGCAAATAAACTCCTTAGCTTTAATTTGTTACATAAAGGAAATATAATTTGAATGTTACTCTGAAGTGGTTAGAAACAGTTGGTTTTGGTGGAGAACTCTGGCTCCTCTCCCGAACCTGCACATGTCAGGTAGGTAACTACAAGTAGAACAGAGTTTGACTTGCATTTTATCTCTGTCTTCTTCATTAACACTTTGAGTCATATCCTTGCACAATTCTGCTTGCAAGCTTGTTAAGTATTCCGCAATATGACTAAAAACTAGCAAAGGAGATTGACTAATCTAAATTTACATAACCCATTGCATCTCCTTTTAAGACTTTCACACCAAGATAAGAAGTTTACTAGGGCATTAAACAACAATGAGCACCAAGAGATCTTCAGTCCTGCGCTTAGACCCACAGCCACCTTGGATTTCAGTTGACTCTGTAAGGCTTAGACTGGCCCAAGATAGTAATTATTATCTCAGAGAGAACTAATCATTTCCCCAAATAACACAGATTTCTCCAAGAATCCTCTTGTACAACTTGAATTGAGGTAATGATCAACTAGAACCTAGCCCATCCCAACCCATCCCTAAATGCTTGTCTTCTTTTGTTGACAGGCAGGCCTGATCCTCTCACTTAGAATTGTGCCCCCTTCAGCTCCTAACGCTAAGTCTCTCTCTTTCTTTTCTTTCTTACCTTAATAAACTATGTCTGTGGAGCTTACTGAAACGTTTTCTGTGACTATAATCCAGGAATCTGCTCCATGATCAAAATGAGGTTCACATCTCCTGTTTTTGTGGGGAGTTCTCAGGCCATACTCAATGTAACTCTCATTATATACCTCCACAGCCCTCTGCCTTTTTTCCAATAGTTCTCTTTTCAGATTGTTTTTGTTTTTGTTTTTTTTTTTTGTTTTGTTTTGTTTTGTTTTGTTTTCATTCTAGGTTCCTTCTGTTGAACTAGAGTCTGGCGATAAAGAAAATGGAAAACTACAATTTCTTTTGCAACACTTTACTTCTATAGAAGGGCATGGGCATGTGTGGATTATGCAGGTCAGAGGTCCTCAACACACACACACACACACACACACACACACACACACACACACACACGCACAAACACACTCGTACACATACGATTTGTTCAGCCTTTTTGATTCTAAGTACTAATAAGCCTGGGTTTAGGGTCCTAACAGAAAAGTTTAGCACGGGTGCCATTTTTGCCATGCTAGTATAAGACTCTTAGGAGAGTGTGGTCACCAGTGATTCTGTCCTTAACAGCATTTTCCCCCCACTCCAGGTGTCCCGTTTTTTGGTTAGTTCTACTAACAAAAAACTCTTTAATCAAAAGTATCTTAACAGCCTGCTTTGCTGATCCTTTCTTGAGAAACAATCTTATGGTACAAAGTGAAAACTACACAAAGGTCAAATAATGCTATACCTTGCTATACCTTGTGATATCAAGTTGCAGCACGAGGATGTCCGCTTCTTAGATTCTATGTGCCAAAGAAGATTTAACATTCAAAAGTTATGTCTCAAATCTAACCTCACTTTGTCTAAAAGGGACATCAGGTGGACAAGGAGGTGGGTTAACAAAATGAAGTTGAAAAATACTGAGGTTTTATGTAGAATGATAGGTTTGTATTTGATAGGAAATCCTAAATCCTCACACATACATGAGAGAAAATATACAATATGTATCTTTCTCTAATTTATTCCACTTAGGATGATGACTTCTAGTTCCATTTATTTTTCTGCAAAGAATATGATTTAGTTTTTCTTCATGCATGAATAATATTCTATATGGATATATGCCATCTGGTTTTTATTCACTCATATAGTGACAAGAGCAAAAACTGATTCTATGTCTCTGTAATTTGGAATAATGCTTCATAAACATCGGCATACAGAGGCATCTTGTGCTGGCTGACGCTGATTCAGGCACATGTCTAGGTGTGATGTAATTGCATCATATGGTGGCTCTATATTTTTTGATAAACTGACATATTATTTTCATACTGTCTATTACTAACTTATATTCCCACAAATAGAAAGGCTTTTTTTCACCACATTTTAGCAGCATTTTGTTTTGTTTTGTTTTGGTAATAACCATTTTGACTCGAGTGAGATGAAATCTCAATATATTTGCTTTTCCTTGATGGTTAAAGACATTCTTTTTTTAAAAATACTATTGGCCACTTTTACTTTTTTAACAGGTATTCTTTCAAATTATTTCCTCATTATTGTATTTTTCACTGTTGCATTTTTAATCTTTTCAGATATTTTGAATATTTGTTCTTGGACAGATGAATTGCTCTCAAGGATTTCCTTTTGTTTTGTAAGCTGTTGTTTACCACTGTTGATTATTTCTCTCTGTTTAGAAGTTTCTTTTATAACTTGATGCAGGCTCATACGTCATTTCCTATTATTATTTTCCAACCTACTGGAGTCTTGTTCAGGGAATCCCTGCCTGTGCCAATACGTGTTTCCCTCTAATAGTTCCAAAGTTGTGGGTAATTTATGAAGGTCTCTTATCCATTGAATTGAATTTGTATGAAATGAAAGATAAAACTCTAATTTGAGTCTGAATACATAAGATATTCATTTTTCAGAGTTCTACTTATTGAGGATGACATTTATCCTCCCACATAGGGTCTTGGCAAGTGTATGGAGAACTAGTTGGTTTCAGATGTGTGGGCTTATTTCTATATGTCGTATTCTAATTCTAATCTGTTAGTCTACATATATGCTCTTACAGTGACATAATTTTCATTATGGCTATAGTTTTTTTTAGCTCAGGTATTTTGATTCTTCCCTCACTGTTCTTTCTGCTTAAGATTGCCTTTTCTATTTAGAATCTTCCATATCTTCTGTGTGAATTTTAATTTTTCTAGTTTTATAAAAATGTTATTGGCATTTTGGTGGAGATTATATGGTTTTGTGGATCACTTTCAAAAACATGAACATTTTAAAAACATTAACCCTTCCCATCTATGAACTTGGAAGGTCTTTTTAATTTAGTATCATCTTCCTTTTCTTCAGTGTTTTATGAATTTAATTGTACAGTTCTATCTGGTGAGCTAGATTTTTAATTATTTTTGAGGCTATTATTAATGGAATTCTACTGAATGTCATGTTAATTATGAATCCTGCTACTCATAAAATGTTTAATATCAATATAAATTTTTGCACTTCTCTAACTAGGTAACAAATTTTTTAGCTTGATAATTTAAATCGAGGCTGTTCGAAATAGGATAATAATTGTGAAGAAACATAAACGATTTAATTCCTTTTTTGACTATTAAATACTTCATAAGCATTCTTTTTATTTCAACAATATATTAAATGTAACTTAACAAAACAGTAAATCTGTATAAAACTCAATCAAAACACACCACAGTATTTTAAAATCAGTTTCTATTTACTTTAGCAATTTCATTAACTGAAGTTAATTTCTTGCATTTGCACATATGTATGAAGACAAAAGAGAATATTTCAAATTTTGACCTTATTACATTCATAGATACTAAATCAATTAGATAACATAACATAGAAATCTAGCAATGCACTTAAAATATGATACTACTAAACATTATGCTTCAAATCAGAGATTAGTCTGAATATTCTTATTTAGAGAAAGACAATTTATATCCTATTGTATTTGCAGCATAAAAATGTTGTCACCACCTTAAGAAAACTTTGATTAAAAAATTATCAATATTAATGGTAAGATTAGCAGCTGCAGATTCAGAAATATAAATCAAAATAGTAAAATTCTAGAATGAACAAGTATTATACACCAAATAGAAATTGTATACTATGCATCAATTATCAGATTATCAAACCATTGAAGTTTATTCATATTAATGTTGAATAAAAGGGTATGTTTGAAGCCAAGTATGTTTTTACACTCCTAATCCCAGTCTTCTGAAAGACTAAAGTTAGAAGATCATGAATTCAAGCACAACCAGGATAGCTGCTGTTGAGTGTGTAGCTCAGTGGTTAAAGTGCTTGGTTAGCAAGTGGAAAGCCTTGGTTTTGAATTCCCAACACTACATAAAAATTAACCAAGCATGACGGAGCATGTCTGTAATCCCAGCATTAGAGAGGCTAGGGCAGGACATTGGAGACTAGTCTGGACTACAAATGAGTTCAGGATCAGTCTTGACTACAGATAGAGAGAGACTCTGTCCAAGAAAGAGAAGAGAAGAGAGAGAGAGAGAGAGAGAGAGAGAGAGAGAGAGAGAGAGAGAGAGAGAATGTGAATCTGTCAACTTGAATATAATAGTATGCAAGTGCATACCAGAAAAAAAAATTATGGGGGGGGGCAGTGTGAGTGAGTCTGAACAGACAAACTCCTAAGTGTTCTTTAGATTTTAAAACAATTTAAATATTCTATATTTGAATAATGATGCAAATAACTACAATATAAAATATAAACATAAAAGCCAGTCGAATGAGAACAGAATCATTGCCACACAGCAAAATACTACCCCACACGTTTGAGCTTCAGTTCTTGAAGATAAACAATTGAGAAACAAGTGTGAGCTATGCCTTTGAAGAAACTATGTTCAACAAAAAACCAATAATGCCATTAAAACAACAAGGCACCAACTACATATAATCATATTAAATTAACATGGGACAAATTAGTCTTCTGAGTCAATTTTAATAAATTCATATAATTTTGACTGAAGAATCAAATAATATCTGTGTTTAACTCTGATGTTCAAATAAAACCTATTCTGATACAGAGAGGGAAAGATAATGATTAGTAGAAGACCACCGCATCTATGACATTGCAGAGACTCTTGTCTGAATGAAAGCCAGTGAGGGTATAGTTTATACAATCAGGGAAATCTGACATGAGAGAGGGCTCAGGGGGGAAGAAGAAACCGGGTAGCCATTGAGGTAAGCATCTGTTCCAAAGTTCCAGAAAGGGTTATATTTCAAAAAGCAAGGGACATAAGGAGGATTCTATTTTTTTTTTTTTTTTGTTTTTGTAAGTGGTTTGACTGCTGTGTGGATCGGGAGGGAGAAACATACTGAAATATTTTGCAAAGATGTAGATAAAGACCAAAGTCAATAAATATAGAAGAATCAAGAAAATTTTCACTTATAAAATATTATCTATGTTTAACTCTGATCTTCAAATAAAATTTATTCTCAAACAGCAAGGATAAAGAATAGTAAAATAAGTTGAAATAAAACAGAAATTCAAATGTGTTTGGCTATGTAACAATGTCAGAATATTAGTGATGCCAAATGAGAAAATGTTTTCTATTGAATAATGGGAGAAACAAAAAAGGATCAATCAGCAGAATAAAGAGGGAACTGATGAAATGAGAAAAAAAAATGTCAGCTAATCCTCGGAGAGAGGACTATTAGGAAGAACACACAATAAATTGAAAATGTTCGACCCCCAAACAAAAGATCAATCAAAAAATAGGCACCTGAAATAAACAGTTGTCAGAAAAAGATCTAGAGGCCAAAAATACATTAAAATAAAATTCACACTCTTTAGCCATCAGAGAAATGCAACTAAAAATGACACTGAACTTCTGCCTAACTTCAATAAAAATAGATGATATTTAGAACTCTAAAAACAACAAATGCTGGCAAGATTGTAGAGAAACTGGAACTATCCCACATTGCTTGTGGGACTATAAATTGGTACAACCACTATGGCAAGCAGTACGGATATTCCTTATAAAACTGAAAATAGATATCTTATTTGACTCAGCTATATCTATTCTTAGTTTCCTCCCAAAAGAATTAAAGTCGTGATACATGCATACCATGTTTATAGCAGCCCAACTTATAATAGCCAAGTCGTAGAAGACAATATGTCCAAAAACAGATGAGTGAGTAAATCAAATATGGTATATCTACATAATGAAAAACTATTCTACCATAAAGAGAGATAAATTTGAGGCATTTCTAGAAAAAATGAGATGATTATGCTTAGCAAAATAAATCAGATACAAAAAGGTAAATATCAAATGGTTTCTCTAACATAAGAAAGGAACCAAGGGAAAAATGTAAAAGGGTTATAGAAGAAGGTAAGAAGATAGACTTTGAGGACAGAAAAAGGAAGCATAGACAGATTGGAGGGTTGGATGGGGAAAGATATGTGATATGTATGTTAAAGCAGTGAAGCAAATTGTGTTTGAAAGAAAAAAACAGAATAAGAAATTGGAGGGACATCGCTGAAAGTCAAGGAACTCCAGAAATTTCCAGCAAAGACAAAAAGCTAGGAAGAAGCAAAGAAGAACTCTTCCCTTGACCTTTTACGGAAGGACCATGGCTCTGCCAACAACTCGATTTTGGAAATGTAGCCTCAGTGAACTGAAGAGAAAAATAAAATGTTTGTTTTAAGCCAGGAAATGAAAATATTTAATCTAGAATGAGAAGACAAAGGCTTCCAGGCAAGATGGCCACCAAGCAAATATCTCCTCTGGGACTCACTTAAAAAGTGGAGATTATAACTTAAAACTGCCTTTTCAATCTATCTACGAGAAGAAGGACAGCCCCACAGTTGAAATCCTGAGAATACATTGGAAGTGGAGGAAAACAGCAGCCCAGAAAGCCGCCCAGGCTGACTGAGAGTGGCTCTGAGCATCTGCAGACCAAGGGGAATCCATAGCCCGGAACCTCTGACATAGGTAAGCGCGGGTCCAGGTGAAGTGGGAACTGACAGCCGCTGGTAGAACCAACTTCCAAACCGGAGCCTGTGGGAAGTGCAAACTGCAAAAACAATGTACGCATCTCCTTGTCTAGGGCCTCCCAGAGCCTACACAAGAAGCAGTGCTTGGCAGCCATAACAAGCAGTGACAAAATCAGTAGTCATTTTTGAAAAGGAGTTCCAGACTGAACTGTTTAGAGTAAAAGAAGGTGCAGAAGAGCACAACATAGTTTTGGGGGTCACTCTTAAATAGTTCCTCAGAAGAAATTGACACAAGAGACAGTTGAGGAGAGGAAAGATGACTGAACCCCTGTAGAACCCTGACTAGGCCCGGGATAATTGAAGGCAGAAGGTGGCTCACACCCTGATGATCTCATCTCTCAAGACCGGCAGGAATGGAGCCCCTTCCTCTTATTCCAGGCCCAGGAAAGCCCACAGCTCAGGTTTCATCCTACCCAAATTTCTAATTTTTCCCCTTACCAGAAATCTGTGGTCAGGTTTTGAGAGACCCACCACAGAAATTAGACGACTTTCAGACTGCACATTTCTTCCAGTCAGTAAATGACCCTTGCCCTAGTACCCTGGCTGACCCTCCTCCCTTCAACTGCTTATAAGCCTGGACCTCACCTCCAACAAACAAGCCTCCCAGATGGGATTCCATCGTTCTCATACAACTCAAGACCCTGTTCCCCTATTCTTCCCTGGTCCCTGAGTGCTGGTGGCCAGCGGTGGCCAGGGACCCATGGACCCCGTCAAAACCCTAAATGACTCACAGAGTGCCTCTAAGAGTGGAGAGTCCCACTCTAGGGGGAGGGAAGATAGTGCGGGTGGGAGAGGGCTTTGCTGAAGGGGCTGGATGTAATCAAAACTCCTCAGAGGTCATTGGACTGTTAGAACCATCCAGCACAGAATTTAGGGGGATTTCGGGTCCCCTCACACACCCTCATACCGATTCAAAGAAACCTCTCTGCTAGGCCTCTCAATTCCCTCAACAATAGAAACTCAGGAAGACAAGGCAACAGGACACACACAGAAATGCTCGTGACCACAAAAACTAAAGTCATGGCACTGAAACAGTGGAACTCATAGAGAAGAAAGTCAAAAAGTAAACAAATGAATCAAACAGCCAGTTCAACCAAGATGTTCTCAAAGAAATGCAAAGATTGATCAGCAGGCTTAAAGAGAAACTTACTAAACTAATAGCGATCCTAATGGATACAGATATTACTGAGCATATATAATCTACAAATAAAAAAGTTGGCTATGATAAGTAAAAATGCAAGATATAAAGGCTCATATTGATACAGAAGTCAAAATTCTGAGAACAAATCTAGCTGAAATTCAGAATATGAAAAATAGATTTGGAAATGAGAAGTTTCCCTGAACATCACGAAGACAGAATTTCAGACCTTGAAGACAAGGCTGAGGAAATAAGTGCCAAAATTAGGCACAACCCCAAATTAGCAATGAGCAAAGTGTCTGGATACAACAGCTGATGGATGATTCAAAGAGAACCAATCTCAGAATTATGGGTGTGTGAGAAAGATCAGAAAATAGGTATAAAGAATTTATTCACTGAAAATATGCAGGAAAATTTCCCTAATTCAGCGTGAGGAATTAATTTTTACATACAAGAAGCTTACAGAACACAGAATAACCTCAGACAGCAATGAGACTTGCCAAAACATATCATAATCACAACCTCAGAAATACAACACAAAGAGAGAATATTAAAAGCAACAAGCAAAAAAGAGAGAGCATTCTATCAAGGGAAACCCATTCAAATTTCTGCAAATTTGTCAATGCAAACTTTAAAAGTCAGAAGCAAATCTTTCAAGTAAAATACTTAGAGTAGATAAGTAAGTGTTCGTTGGGGTCTTTTCCCTGAAGCCGCCATTGAGTAGTAATGATACAAGATCACGTAACCTTAGTCCATTGGCTTAGAACCCAGTCAGCTATTAGCTCCACCTGTGACTCTTGCATTTTACTTTAAAATTTCATGCTGTCACTAAATGTGTGATAATGATCTTACTTGTTTCTTCTTGCTCCTCTTTGGGAAAGACCTCTTTAAAAATTCTGAAATAACTATGTATGTTATATCTATTGCTTTATACTTTGGTGATATAGACTTATGCTCATTCATTTAATGTGGTTATTCATTTATTTGATCTTTGACATGAGTGTAGCTCAAGAAAACTGATTTATGTAATCATGACTCGAATGTCGTTTGTATAGCAACCCAATTGAAAATAGCCAAATCGTAGAAGAAGCAAATATACCTGAGTACCGGGGACTGGATAAAGAAGATGTGCTATATACACACAACAGAGTAGTACACTTCCATTAAGAATGACAAATTTGAGCCATTTTTAGGGGAAACAATGGGTGCATTTTGAGACCATTATATTCAGAAAAATTAATCATACCTAGAAATTTAAATATCATATCGTTTCACTAATATGAAAAAACCAAACCATAAAAAATATAAGAGATGTGAAAAAATTAGGAAGGTGGACTTTGTAGAGAGGGAAAGAGAAAAGTGGGTGAGAGGGTGGGAGGAAGAAAGGGACGTGATGTTTAAAAAGGAAAGAATCAAATGAGTTGAAAGTGATAGAGAGCAGGGGGAAGTGCAGGGGGGGTAAAAAAGGGGGAAAGGGAAGACGGTAATCTTGAGGAGATGCATATGTGTGCAAAATATTCAAGCTCAGTGTAAAAATTATGCATCACATGTTTATTAATAAAATGGGAAAAATAAAAATAATAAAAGTATAATGTGAAAAGAAACAAGACTACTTCAGAAATGCATTAAGAAATATAATGCATTGATTACATAATTGCAAAAATAAACAAAATATATGTCAATGGTTTTGTATTGGTTGTTTGGGAACATGTTTCTTGCTATGTTAAAAAAACTGTATATAAAGCAATGATTTTAAGTGTATGAGTAAGATCATTATTACATACACATTATAGAGATGTAAGTTATGATAATAATCGCTCAAAGGAGAAAAAGGAATGATGTAGGTGCAAAGTATTTGAATGCTATTGAAATAAAATATAAGTTTGCATGTTTGAGCCTAATTGATACAATTTACAGTGTTAAGCATTATGTTGGACTATCTTTTAGAATAGTAAGAAATATTATTGAAATAACAGAAAGTAAAACCACAGGCCAAAATATCTTTGCAGTGTAAAAGAAGGCAGTAATGTAAACAGACATAATTCATGTAAAAACAAAGAGCCTAATAGCAGAAATGGAATTTACTTTATCAATTATCACTTCAAATGCAAGCAGACGAAGCAGTTTTATAGAACGATAGAGATAGATAAATGGCTTTAAATAATCATTCAATTATATGCTGTTTTCAGAAAATATCCTTTGGGTCTTAATGCAAATAGATCAAGAGCAAAGTATAGAAAAATATTCAGGAAAAAGCAGAGGAGGAGCTAGAGTAGCTCTGCTCGTATCAGAAGAGGGAGCAGACATCAAGACAAAATTCATTGTTACATGACAAAAAGACAATTTAAAATGATAGAAGTTTCAGAGCAAAGCATACATGAAGAAAAACTCTAAGACTGAAGAAAAATTGAAAATTAAAGACCATGCCATATTCTACATATATTAAGAAATAGAACACAGTTACAAAATACTGCAGCACATGCAACTCTACAAATACCTAGACCTAATGTGCACATACATAATCACACAGCCACAGAGTACAAATTTTGATAAAATGTTTGTGGAACTTTATTCAGGAAAGACTACACGTGAGGTCCTCTGAGGTTGAAGCAAATTGAAAAACTATAATGCTTTTAGATAACAATAGAAGGATTTTAGAAATTTGCTAACAGATGAATATTAGGGAAAATTGCAATTGTTTGGAAATTAAAGAAAGCAACTATTAAAACAATGTTTAAAAAAGGAAATAATGGCAAGTAGTAGAAAATACCTTAGGATCAATGAACACCAACAACAAAAGCATCACAGGCCAAATTTATGCAAATATATCAGTTCTCAGGGAGAAACTTATCACTTAATAAACAATGGTAAAGAATATAAATCCAAAATAAATAATTTAAATGTCTACCTTAGAAAATAAAAGAAGAGCAAACTACAAGGAAAGCATATTGAAGGAAGAAAACAATAAAGATCAGAATAAAAACGAAATAAAATTCGGTGAAGAAAAACAACAAAGATCCTAAAAATTCCAAAGTTAATTTTTAGAAGATAGAAACATGGAAGAAAAGATAGGTTAATCATTACCAGGTGGTGATGGACAAGAGTAAAATATTGGTAGGACACTGCTCAGTAGGGTGGCCACAAGCAACAGTGCACATATATTTAGGAAAGTTAGAGGAAAGCTTCCCGAATGCTTTTGATATAAAGAAAGTATGTTGGAGCAGACGGATCTAGATAAATGGTCTTAAACTTTACTCAATATGTACTGAGGCATTCACATAGTAGCCCAAGGATATGTGCTTTTTTATATCTCAGATAAAAATACATTTATGTAAATTTTAATAAATAAATAATAAACCTTTAGTGAAAATTAAATGTGATATGTGTATGTAAACAAATAGTGCAAGTATGAGATACCTTTGAGAAGTAGTGAAAAATTCAGGGATTTAGGGTCTGGAGGAATAGCTCAGCAGTTAAAGCGCTTGACTAGCAAGCCCTAAGTCATGTGCTAAGTACCAGAGTTCGATTCCCCAGCACCACGTAAGCTGGGCATAGTGGTGCATGCCTGTAATCCCAGCACTTGAGAGGCTGGGAGAGGAAGACTGCGGTGAATCTAAGTTCAGCCTGGGCTCCATAGTGAATTCAGAACCAGCCTGGGTTACAGAGCAAGACCCTATCTCAAAATTAAATAAATAAATAAATAAATAAATAAATCAGGCATTTTATACATGATGATTGCTGATATGTGTATAAAATAAAATCCTGAATCATCTAATGCCAGTAAGAGAGACCTATGGGGTAGAGATGGGAACATTGAAAATTTGTGATTGCATAGTATGTATTTCAATTATTTAAAAAGTCACAATAAATCCACAGACCTTTCACTTAGTTCTTGTTAATAGTTTCTACATATCTATTCTATTGTAGGATTTTCTCTGTCAGTACTGAGTATGACATGGTCCACATATGAACACTGAGAAATCAGGTATTTGAGTTTTCCTCATTGCTTTTCTTTTCTCTTTCTTTGTTTCTATGTTTCTTTCTTTGGTTTTTGTTTCTTTGTTAGTCAAGAGGAGACCACAGAAGTGGTAGCATATTTGTTGTGGTTTGAATCTGTAATGTTCTCCAAAAGTCTCGTGTATTTGGCTATTTGTTGTGAAATACCCGTGAAACTATGTGCTGCTAAGAAGTGGGGCTGGTAGGAAGGGGGCAGTCTTGAACTTGATCTGGAATGATTGGGTGACCGGCACAGGAGCTAAAAGGGAGGCTCTGCTCCGCCTCCCGTCCTTGGCGTTCTGTGAGCCCTGCCCGGAATAGCTCTCCAGCCACACCTCTACCATGTACAGCTGCCCCGTGGTGGCCACTCAGGAATGAACGGTCTGAGACCTTCTGAAACCAATAAATAAATCTGTTGTCCCTTAAGTTGTGCATGTTGGGTATACTATTCCAGCAACAAATAGGTAACTAAGACAATACGACTTTTAAAACACTTAATTTTATAATATTGCGTCCCATGTGGAAAGATAAGTGCCTAGCTAGCAATACAGATGAGATACATCCAAGGAGAACAAAGTCTTCAGTAAGTGCTTCTCCACTGGCTTCTTTAACAGGAAAACTGACACGCTTACCATGACATCTACACTCACATTTTTCCAGTGGGTTGCTGGGTGTTTTTACAGAGCAGAAGTAGATAATTGTTCTGATAGCATCTTTCAGCTCAAGTATCCAAGTATCCACTTATCTTTGTGATTGCGCCACTACAATGATTTGCCTGTGCTTGTTCAAGGCCTTGTGAAAGTCATAATGCAGAACAATAAAGCATAAAAAGAAATCATTTTAGCAGCAAATCAACAGCATCATGAATAAATACACTATACACAAATGCTAAAAGATCAGGGCCAGCAAATGTGCACAACAGACTGTTAAAATTATCTATGAGTTTCAAACTGTAATGTAGCAGATATGATCTGCATGATTTTAATGAAATAACAGGCAAAATAAACTCTACATTAAAACAGATCCAGCTTCCAAAATAACATTAATCAATAATTTATATTTTACATTATTTTATCTAACGAATTGCGGCATTAAAATACTGGGCAAGTTTATAGGGCTTAGTTATTGACTAGGAATGCTTTATACTGAGTATACAAACTATTTCCCTCAGCTTATTTAGTTTTGCATTAAAATAGTCAGTTATTAATGGAGTTATCCATAATATCCCTGTCTTGATGTAGGAATATGTACCATGTAAATATAAATCAATTCTGCAAAGCTCTGCTAAGAGTGACTGAAGAGTAAGTGCTTATAGCTCGCCTGAGCAATTATTTATGGGTGAATTGTTTGTGTTTCGGCAAAAGAAAATAACAAATCTTCCAGCAGGCAGCTAGACTGAATTCTATTTTTACCCTCTTATTGGAACAAATGCTTAGGGCATCTTTCCATTCTCGTATTTTTGGTACTCTGCATTAAAAAAAAAAGCCTGTCATAAATATGCATCAATAAATTAAATCAATGTGAATACACGGTCAGTTTGGTGCAAAAATCTCTGGCCTTCTCTAAACATGCTGTGATTTCTGCATCATCCTCCGCTCTTTCCAGGATTTGAAGCGAATGCAGGAAGTGGGCAGGCTGGAACAGAGCTGACAGAGAGCACAAGAACAGCAGGAAAGCAGCGTGTCCGGGATGCACTTTCCAAACACTCCAGTGCCATAAGATCTTAATCTGCAAATTCTATATTGCAAACACCTTAGAACTTCAACATATTATGTCTGAAAGTATAGTAATACTTTGAAATGGTCTCTAGACATCAACTTATTTTCACCAATAATATGATCAGTTGGCTTTCTTTAATCGTTTTTAATGAGTAGCTGTTATAGACTATGTTTAATTTCCTAAAATCCATATGTTGAAATTGGAATCACCAAGCAAGTGATATTTGCAGGTAGATCCTTTGGGAGATACACGTGTTTCGAGGTAATAAGGGCCTTATGATGGGACTGATATCCTTATAAGAAGAGAAAGAAAGAGCAGAGATTTTTTTTTTCTACCTCTGAAATGCGGCCTTATTTAGTAGCTGTGTGGTGTTCTGTAAGTCAGGAAGAGATCTTCACTTGACCAGTCTGCTGGTACCTTGATCTTGAACATTCCAGACTCCAGAAAACAATCACAGTGGCCTGAGCGGTATAAAACAATAGCTATTTTGATCAATAAGCTCTGAGATATTATAATGTTAGGTCTGTCGTGCAAGTTATTTGGAATGGGTGAAATCCAGTTGATACAATAACAGGAATCTATTTAATATCTTGAGCCCCTCTCATAGGCTGATGTTTTGGGCCTTTGAGGTTGTTCAGTAATAGCCTCTCGTAATAGGAAAAGTTATGAATGTAAAAAAAGATAAATCTTTCAAATTTTTCTGCATTAGACACTTATTTTTCTATTCCATGAGGAGGGAAAAGATGCTCCTACAAAATAGATAATACATGTAAGATTCCCGGAGCTCATGTAGCTACGTGGGGTTATTCCTCTTTCCCTTATCTTGTAGAAAGCCTAAGCCGTAACACAAATCTTTCTCCTTTCAAAACTGAGACGTATTCTCCTCACTACACTTTCAGACTTGCTTCAATGTACTATCAGAAATGCTCCATTAATAACTAAATGCAAGAAAACAAAAGAAGCAAAAAGTGTTCCTTGTTCAAACAGGGGAAGAGCCTTCAATTGAAGCTCTTCCTGAGGAAAATGTGGGATTTCACAAACAAACATCTCAAACCAAGTACCATGAATAAATTCCAAGCACAAAAGAAAACTATTATTTATGGAAACTATGAATGTAATGACTCTTCAAATAAAAAAAATCAATGTAGTGGGTAAATATTATATAAGAACATAAAATGCAAATTGTGGGGTTGAAAAACATGGTAACTGGAATTTTAAAATTATGGGAATAGACTAATTCTGTTGAAAAAGCAGTGAACTTAAAGATAAATCAGGAGATCTTATTTAATATCAAAGTCAGAAATTTGAGTGGAAATCAAAAGTGAATCAAAAATCTGAGGATGACTAAGTGTAACGAAAGCTGCGTGAGGGTGGGGAGAGCTGAGGGATAGAGAACCCAAAACTGCTAGATTTTTTGAAAAACATAAATCTGCACGTTAAAGAGACAGCAGGCAAGTTAACCCAAAGCGACTCAGTCTTACACCAATGGAGGGCACATTTCCCCCCCCATTTTATTGATATGTATTAGTGCAAAATTCAAAGTTTACAACAAAGTTCATGATTTTGTGCACCTATGTATGTTGTCAAGGTGACAAGGACTTTCCCTCTCTCCTTTTGTCCCTCCCCCTACCCACCCCACCCTCTCTACCCACCCTACCCCGTTTCACTTAGTTTTTTGTTTTAAGTTCAGTAAGAGTTGTGATTTTGAAAGACAAAAAACTGAAACAAAAAATGTAAAGTGGCAAGAAAAAATATATTTTTGTGAATAAAGAAATCATGTGATATTGACTCTTAATGATTCATATGCATGGACCTTCACATTTTCCATATGAATTATTGATTTTGTATTACATTTTAAACTTAATATTTGAACCTATTATCTTTCATTTTGCCAAACTCAAATGTCTTGGGACACAATTCTATTTTCAGTTTAGCATATTTGATATATTTTTGGTTATGTCTCACATATCTTTTAGATTAAATTGTCAAATTAGTTATGCCAGTGTTGAAGAGGACAAGACCAAAAGCAGACTCTTATTTTCTTTAATCATACTTTGAAAGAAAGCAGATCTTGCTCAGGCTGTAAGTTTCCACTTTCCATTTTGATCATCCTGTTCCCTAAAATAATAAGTAGTAATACCTAGTGTCAGCAGCCTAACCCGTCTGTAGGAGTACTTGATGTGAAACTAGGAAAAAAAAAAAGAAAAAAAATATATACACACACCTACATACAGACAAGGAGCTGAATCTTAGAAGTACATGTTTGAAGAGCATAGATATCTTAAGATGTAAGATTTAACGGTCTAGCAGTATGTTAGCGGTGGTATTAACCTGCCACTTACAATTTTACCTATGATACAGAAAAAAAGTGGGCAATTTGCAAGGCATACAAATGCCAGGATAGCTGTGCTAGATGTTGGAGAAGGGTATAAAGAGAGAGAAGGAAGTGATCGTTCTGGAATAAAGAAATTATGTAAGGCTAGAGACCCAACAGACTGTAGAAAGTATTTTTCACTTACTAAAGATATAAGAGACAATTGATTAAATATTAATAATAATAGTAGTTCTTATCTGTGAAGCAGGTCTAAAAGCAGGAGAGGCCATGAAAAAGAAACATTCATTGATGTCAAGGACATGATAAAATCCTGAACCATGGAAGCGGTGTGGCTAACCACAGGCGGCAGATGAACTCAATTATCATAATTGACATAGTTGGAATGACAGCCCAGGGATGCAGAATGACAGAGAATTAAGAAAATGGTTAAAAGAATACAAATCCCTAGGGCCAAACCATCCTTTCAAGAAGGCCCAAAGCAGATTCATCACCAGAAAAAATTAATAATGCAAAACCACAAGCGTATGAGCAATCACTTTGATAAGAAGTCCTGCTGCATTGTCCACTTTCTAGTCTGGGCCAATTTTAAATTCCAACAACCATTTTGCCAAAAGAAATATAAGGGCGCCAGAAACATGAATCTTTAAAAAATGTACCAGATATATACTCTGTTTATCCCTCCCCCCAGTTTTTCTCCACAGGACCTGAAAACATTTGTTTGAAAAACTATTCACTAATAACATAAAATGCTCAAACGTTTGGAGGATTGGGAACCAAATATATCTACTTGATATCAGTTGTTGCATTCCTTATTAGAGTGGCAGAATGTGAGTGTTAGGTAACAAATGGGATGCTAGACAAGGTCTACTTTAAATTTAGCTTGTTAAACCATAAGACCCACTCAAAAATCGATAGCTTAATCCCAAAGGGCAAAATTCTACATGTAGTACTCGGCAACACCCACCTAGTGAGTCTTTACTCTGCAAGTCAGGAGCCATGATAGTAGCATGGAGCATATGAAAGACCCTGAAATTGCTTCCTCCCACAAACAAGGTAAATAAAAAATAATAATGTTGTACCTTTGAGGATGGCAGAAATAAGGATCACTAGTCATTAAAGATTTAAATACTTTACTCATGGTAGTTTTCTTTTTATAGACTGGAAAACATTAGTTTTCTCTTTTCATAATCAGAGAAGCGCTAGAGAGTAACAGTAGCATACCACAGCTCAAACAAGCACTCCTCCACTCCCTGTATTCCACAGGCATATTCATGGACACCTATCTTCGTTAAAGTAGATTTTTAAATCTTGAGAACCCTCATGAATTATTTAATGATATTTGTCTCAGATATAATACAAGAATGAGAAATCTCTTAGCAATCACATGTTACAGATCACAAAGTACTCTTGCCATCTGATCCCTCGGGTGAATTAATTTTCTTTGTCTATGCCACAATGTAGTCTGAAATAATCCGAGGCTAACCAGGCATCCCATCAGTTGGGATAGGTGTAAGTACAGTACCCTAAATTAGAGGTAGCGCAAGCACAAGCAGAGTTTTTCTTCATGAAAAATACACGAACAGGTTATCTACAAGTCTGTTATCAACTACTACATTGAACATGTCTCCCAAAGTTAACGTGCTAGAAATTTAGTCCGCCCTGCAACAGTACTTAAGTGTAGGAATTTTAGAAGTGCTTAATTCTTGAAGGCTGTGCTCTCATGAACCAATCAGTGTTGGGTGAGTGAGTGTCAAATAAAGAGTAAGTTCTCCCCCTTCCCCCGCCCTGCCCTGCTCACCCTTCCTTCCCCTTCCTCCTCTCTGCTGCTGTCCTCTTCCCTCTCTCTGCAATGCTCCTTCTCCCTCTCTTATCTTTTATCATCTCCAGTCTTCTCTCTCTCTCTCTCTCTCTCTCTCTCTCTCTCTCTCTCTCTCTCTCTCTCTGTCTCTGTCTGTCTTTCTTCTGCTTTCTTGCTCTCCACCATGGAAAGACACCCCGTGGATGCCTTCACCACATGTTCCAGACATGGTTCCTCAAGTGTGGACTTCTCACAGCATAACCATAAAATAAATCTTTATCCTGAATTAATCCCCAGTTCCCAGTTCTCAGTGTTCTGCTATCCAGTACAAAATGGACTAAGACTCTGTCTTAGTTACTTTTTGGTTGCTGTGACTCAATTCTGGACATGCACAAATTTGGGAAAGGAGAGGTTTATTGTAGCTTACAGTTTCAGATGGTCACAGTTCATTCAGAAGTGGCCGGCAGCAATTGAAGTACGTGGTAGAGGCAGAGAAGTGGAGGCAGCTTCCCCGGACATCACACACAGGCAGACAAGTGAGACTCATAGACACTAGTCCAAGTCCCAGTCTTAGTCTCTCCTGCATCCAGGTATCGAAGGTGTGGCCACTACACACCTTTAGTCTTAACTCACATGCCTTTAGTCTTAAGTCACATGCCTTTAGTCTTAACTCACACGCCCTTAGTCTTAATTCACATGCCCCCAATCCCAACAACTGTAATCCACACCTCCAGGCCAGACCCCAATCCACCAACATTACACAGCTCTGTAGAAAATCCATAACATTAAAATACATGAGACTTTTGGGGGACACTCCAGATCCTAACCACAACAGATTCCATCACTGTTAGACTTGGACTCACTTTTGCAGTTACATTTGGGTCACCTTTAATTAGCTGAAAGGCACTGACAAATCGTGAACCTGGATAACAAGTGAGTCACTCTGGTCATGTTGCATGCAGCTTCACCATATCTATATTCTGGGGCTATGATAGGGGGCCAGATACAAGTCAGCTCATAAGTGATGTATTTCAGAAGTCAGTATGCCCATTGAAGACTCATTTCCGAATAAAGAGAATGCATGGATTCAGAAACCAAGGATTAGAATCACTGAAGTCCTACTGCCCAACTACAATGTCCAAGTACGTATTAGTGTACTTTTTCCGCCTATGCCTTTATAACTGTCTTCCAAAGAGTTAAATTGTTGGTCCTCAAGGGAATGAAAGTCCCACTGAACAGCAAAGAGGTTGGAAATTCACTTTTCTAACTCATATTATTGATTCAATTTAACAGAATAATATAGTAGGTCTGGCTGTTATACATGTTCAATGATTTGGTAGTGTTTTTTTGACAGTGTCTCATGTCTTTCTCTATAGTCCAGACTGGTCCTGAACTACTCACTACATGGCTGAGGCTGGCCTCTAATTTACTGCAACCCTGCTGCCTTGGCCTTCTGAGTATTGGGATTTTGAGTGAGCACCACCATGCCTGTCTTATGTGGTGCTGATGAATTGAATCCAAGATGCTGTGCTTGCTAGCCATCGATGTGCTATTCCTCCATCCTGTACCCTGCCCAGTTTTCAGTTCAATGACCCTGGCATCAGTGAGCCAGTCAGGAGCACAGATATCCCTAATTGAATAATCCAAGTTACACTGTCCATTAGGCCACCGTTATGAGAAGAACTGTTAGTGCCGGTGAGAGAAATTTAGGAAGAATTGTCAGGAGAAACAATCAATATACATTAATATTTCTAGACTAGTTTTAGTGCTGAGGGCTGTTTGTTTTAGTAATCTTTTCTCTTGAAATTTTCTCCCCTGAACTAAGGTTTAGTGGAGCAGTGTATGTAAGTGTATGAAAAGAAAGCAGACTTGAGCAGAAGGCAAAGGTACATTGAGGTGGTCGCACTAAGACTTTTCAAGAACCTGGTGTGTCAGTGTGTGCCTAGCCCTGCTCCCTCAACTTACAGTCTCTCTTTTCTATAGTTAGTTCCCAGATCCTCCATGGACACTTTATATGCAAAATTCCTCAGTGTCTGCATCTAGACAACCCAACCAGAAACACAATGATATAAATGCATTTCTAGAATAGTACAAATGCATCTGTAGAATAAGAAATGGTTACATCATATCCAGAAGTGTGAGTGCAATTTTAGAACTAACCTTTTTAGTAAGTACAGACTTAAGCTCTTGAATGGACTGGAAACTAGGTACAAATGGTTATTTAAATTTAATTATCACTTTGGTCAGAACTTTTCAAGTCAGTTTTTTTTTTGTCACAACTGTCCTCTTTCAAGGCACAACAGTAATGTGCTGCTAGTCACATAAACTAGAGTGTGTACACACTGTATCTGTTATTATGGATTTGGAATAAACCCTATTGCACAGTGTTACTACACATACCATAAAACTGTCAACTAGACTGTGACTTGTCTCAATGTATTTAGTGGCTAGAGGGCAAAAATATATTTAACTACAAGAAAACTTTTAGGAGAGACAACAGTGAAATATTCCAGGAAGAAAATTTGCAAAAATTAAATTGCTTTTACGACATAATGTCTGAACTTCTGCGCCCATTGTGATTAAAAGCGATGAACATTTTTTCTATCCTTCAATATGCAGGTGTGTGAATTCACAATTAATATTGACTATGTGGTCCATATCTCTGCAATGTTTTACAAAGCTCATAATAATTTTGGCAGATACCTAAATAGGCGCTATAGGCTTCTATTTACAAATTTGCGTATTCATTATCAGATGTCATTTTTGAAAGGTTCAGCAAACTTTTAATCACTAATACTTATTATGACAGCTAAAACACAGGAGGGACAAGGCTGTGAGCATTCCAGAAATATCTTAAATCGCTAAGTTTCATGAAATGTAAATTTGCCTATTTCTTTTAGATATACTAGATGTGATTATACAGTGAATATAAAAAATTACAGTAAAGCATATATTGCCACTAAACTTTCTCAAAATATTTCCCTTTCCTCCAAATATACTTCAGAGAGACTTAGACCATCTTTCTTGCTACTTTCTGAAGCAACTCGGGAAGTCCTCTTTCATGAATGCTTTATGAGGTCTGATCAAAACTATGAGAAATCTTACGGTGAGTCTTATGCAATAGAAACATCACACAAAGTAAACATTTTGAATTAATTCAGAACATTGAGGAAGTCCCAACAATGTGAGTAAACAGACTCATAAAAAAAAGAGACTTTTAAAAGTCTGCAGCAAGAAGGACCACGTAGGTGTTTTCAAAGTTCGGGAGTATATATGAGGGGGAGGTTAAAAGCAACATAACTTTTATTCTAATCATTTATTTTTATATATTAATATTAGCGATATGTTTGATCACATCTGAACTATATGCGTAAATGAATATATGTAAAATGAATATAATTTTGTTTATTGTGCCTTATTTGAAATTTCATGTAGACATTTTCTTTGCTTTTATTTGTTTTTACTCTCACTTAGATAACTGACAAGATACAGACCTTGAGACATGATGAAAGTCAACATAATGTATTTAAGTAAATAAATCAGGAGATCGGACTGAAAGGGAGTCTTGGGTTCTGCTCTAAGCTTACTGGCAACACGCATTTGCAGGCTGCATATGAAAGAACAGCAAAGAAGTCATGTGACTGTCTGCAGGTAGGTATCTGCCTAATTTGGTGACGATTCAATGGAAAATTCCTACTTTATAGCCAATAGGTCACAGGGATGTATGTGATCGGCAAAGTCTCCACTTAGAGGTTGGTTGGTGATTTCAGATGGGCTGAGCTAAGTTTTGGTCTTTAGTTTACTGGGGCGTTTAGAATGCTTACATAAGCATCCAAGAGAAACCCTCTCAGGATAATAGGCCCTCAACTAAAGATTTTTTAACATCAGGTTAAAATTTATCTTACAAAGAAAACAAATCCACTAAATAAAAAGTAAATATTATGGACACAGATTTGTTCACCATTGCTTAGTAATTTTGCAGTTTGTTGAAATATATCAAATGTCCTTTTTTTCAGCTTTAAATAAAGCCTTTATTGATTAGCAGAAGCTTAAACAGTTTGCATAGTATCTGCAATACCATATCCCGAAGGCTGACTGAACCCCCAAGGCACTAGAGGACATCAGAAGAGGTTAGTGACAAACTCACGTTGGGGCCGGTGGGGGACTAGAGGGTCCCTGAACATCGAATGTCCTTTTGATTATTCACAATA
Source organism: Ctenodactylus gundi (assembly GCA_004027205.1). Classification (NCBI taxonomy): domain Eukaryota; kingdom Metazoa; phylum Chordata; class Mammalia; order Rodentia; family Ctenodactylidae; genus Ctenodactylus; species Ctenodactylus gundi. The sequence continues at coordinate 136,045 of PVKB01003657.1, read as the reverse complement.
TAATTTAAAAAACTTTTTCTAATACAATATAAAATGAGTTTCACACCATTGATCTATTTTTATAAATTATCTTTGGTTAAAATATTACACCTCAAATGGCTTTAAAAAATAACCCGGGTATTCCAATATTTGTCATTAATATCCAGAAACAGTGAAGGAATTGCAAGTAGACTTTTCTATTACCTATTGAAACAAACAAAAAAAAATGACTTGTAATTTTTGTCAAAAAACTATTGAAAGTAGTTATATGTTTATGGAAAAAGAAAACCAATGGCATACCTGTTTAAAAAATGACTGTAACAAGTGCTTTACAAATTGCTTTCACTTCTGCGTTTGATGTAATTGTGAGTCAACAGGAAACAAAAGGCCTAATTTTGGCAAATGAATTGAAATAAAAAGTATTGCTCTTCAGATTTGTGAAATACGTTTTTGAGGACTACACAAAACCTTCTATGCATTTCTCTCTCTCTCTTCCCCCTCCCCCCCCTCTCTCTCCATATCTATCTATAAGACAGAGTCTTGCTATTTGTTCAGGGTTGTCCCGAACGTACTACACAACCAGGCTGATCTCAGACTTGCAGATCTCCCGCCCCAGTCTTGTGCATGCTGGGATTTTAGGCATGTAGCACTATATCAGCTAAAACTTTTAATGATAATGAAAACGTAACTCACTGTATTTCCAGCTACACCAAACTTGCTACTAATTTCAAGGAATTCACTTAGCACACTAACACATAGTATGAACTAATTATTGGAAATTAAAATGACTAAAATAACGCTTTGTTTGACTATAATCTACACACTTAATTAGAATCTATGTAAACACATGTACATGTGTATGTAATTTTAACTGTAGACGATGACACTTGAACAATTCTGCAAATGATTTAAATATTTATAAAAATGTGAATATACATGATTTTCTGTGGAATAGAGAAATTACAAACATAAAATACTAAAGAAGAGTTTGTGACAGGACACCAAGAAGATATAAATAAGAAAGTACATATTATTTAAAGGAAACGCCATTGTGTGTATGGTATTATTTTAAATGCACTATTTAACCCGTATAGTACTTATGTATTGAGGCTTTATTTCTATTGAACGAATAATAAGCTGTTATAAAGATTGGGGATCTGCTGCTCTAACTCCAAAGCTGTGGTATTTGTCATCATACCATTTATAGCTTGTGTTAAGGAGCAAAATTCTCAAATTAGGTAGCATACTAGAATAATTATTAGATAATTTGTAACAGTAGGATAATGACGATAACTATACTAGAAAGTTGTACTAGGAAGTGAAATGAAAATGCATTTGTTGTGATAGCGACAGTTAAGATAGAATCACAATCTCTGGGAAGAGCACACCCTACCTCTATAGGAGAAATAAATATTTTTAATGAGGCATATTAAAGCATACGAAGCGAACACAAAGACTATTTTAAAAATGACTTACATTGATCTGACTTCTCAGATATGATAGTAATCATCTACCATCAGAGTTTTAACAATAAAATAACTAATTCCCACTAAGAACTAGAGCATCTTTAAAAAAATGAAATCTACTTGAAATACAAGGGATTCTGTTTCTTTGTGGAAGTAAAGAGCTGAACAGTTACAAGGGATTCAAGCTTTCACGTTCCTCCTTTATCATAAGCTGACAAAGTGGAGAGATTACCTGCGAAAGGAATAGAAAAAAAAAGGGGTGCGGGATTGCAATTGCTGTTTTCTAGTATTTGAACAGACAGCTGCAATTACCTTTCTAATGAATTTGGACAGAGTCTAAGAGTAGAAAGGGGAAATGCGCTATGCATGCGAGTAAAGGATTTCCACACACAGTCATCCTCAGATCAGGTTCATTGCTTTTCTCATTATTACAGGACATCTTTCTCCTTCCATTTGGATCAAAGTGCTCATTCCACTCCAGTGACCTGCTCTTGTTCAGCCCGGAAGTAATTTCAATGTTCTATTTCCATGATGTCATAAAGCTGCACGAATGGACTTGTAATATTTGCATTGCTTTCCATAATTCAATTTTAAAAGTATTTTTAAAACTAGAGGAAAAAACAACTTTTTATGTAATTGCATCTTCAAATAATTGTGCTTAGATATTTGGCACTCTATTTTGCACATTTTCTGGATGTGTAAAGGAATAGACATACTTAATTTGTAACACAGAAAGATAAGCCTGCAATGCAGCTTTTACTCTCTGATCTGTTGTGAAAAGTAGCTAATAAATTAAAATAATAGCATATTTAGAATATGAGGTATTTTCACTTACTACACATATGAAAAATGTATGCAATCATCTATTAGTTTTTCAAACAGCCTAGATAATTCCATGATTTAGCAGACTCTGTCTCAAAATAATAAAAGAAAAGAAGAGGAAAGAAAAGAGATGAAAAGAAAGATAAAGAAAAGAAAAGAAGGTTTGGGATATTGTTCACTGCGAATGCTTCAGGTTTAATTGCCACTACTGAAGAAAATAAAAGAAAAATGTGTTACTCTGATTTTATCTTTAAGAATTGGATTTAAGAAGATTTAAATGAAACAATCTTATGAAGAAATCACTGCATGGTGTTATATTTCTTGTCATTATAAACTACTGAGATTTCAACTGAAGGTGCTATTACAATTTTCAGCTATTGGAAATAGTTTCTAAAGTCTAAAAAGAAGCAGCAAAAACACAAAATAATATTTACAAATAAAATATTATATCATGTATGCCATACTGTAGCTTATATTTATAAACCTAATGAAGATTTCTTTATGACTTTCCAATATGTGATTAGTTCTAGTAAGTTAAACTATTTGACCATTAAATAAATAAAGATGAGCAGAATTTCTTATACTAAGTGTGTTTTTAGTGGTAAACATATATATTGCCATATGTAGAATATCTGATGAATACTTGGTAATTGTAAACTATGTATTTCATTTAGTATTCAAGTGACAAATATTTGATAGCAATAAAGTATTTGTGTCAATATATAGACTTAGATTTTATTTGACAAGTTTTGATGTATCACAGCATATGCTTAGTGAGTTAATTACTCAATCTTTACATTAAAAACTTCAAATAATAATCTCAAAGGTAAATATCAGTCCTAACTCTATCTCATAAAAAATCTCTTAGAAATCCCAGCATAGATAATACAGACAGCTGATAGAGTATAAATTCCAAACATACACACAAAGATTTTGTAACTGGAAGTAAAGGGTCAATTAAACTATAATACCAGGATACAGTAGTTAGAATGCTAAGATCAAGATGTAGTAATGTCAGGATTTTAAAACACTTTAAAATTATTTCTCATAGATAATACAATAATATTTTTATTTTAACCTAAAATAGAGTTAATAATTAGACAATTTTAACATTATAAATTGTATTACTCAAGTGAGTTTTCGGTATGAATAAGCAAATGTACACATATACCTATGCAGAAATAAGTGTTTGAATGAAATGCACTAAAATTTTTATATTATAGTAGATACATGTGTTCTGTAAGAGTATACTCCATTTTTCATTATTCTTTTTCATGCTTTGCACTTATATTTCTTTACCTTTAAAACATAGAAAACTATTAATTAATAAATTTGTGAATGAATTATGCTCACTTAAATCCTTTTGCTTTAATAACACGCATTTAGAGTCTTATTTTGCAAGTTTAGTTTCAGATGAGTGTATTATTGTTGTGTGCAATTTGAATCCCTTCCATGTGTGATTGTAGAGAGGTGGTTCTAATTTCTTACATTTTGTTTATTTTTACACAGTAACTAAAGATTATGTCTAGAATATTCACATTCTTAGTCTTTTTTGCATAACCTACCTTAATTTAATATACATGAAAGTACACTGGATAGTGACTATAATAAAATAATTGAAGCCATATATGACTCAATAAAATCGACTTTGGAGTATAAGAATCATATATTATCCAAATATAAAAAAACATTAGTAGTGACCAAAGATCATTTGGACACATTAATGAAAGTAAGACAAAATATGATTGTTTAGGAGAAATCAAAGTGGAATATTTGATATTTTCAATCATTCATTAATTTGTACATATATCTTCTAGGTGCATGTGTTTGAGTGTGTACTTGTGCAAAGATGTGTATTAGAAATTGTTGTTTTGCACAATCTCTCCCCCCAGAAATAACTCAATTTTCACATCTAGCAGAATGTTTTGATACACATAATTTGGACCAAGTTGTTATGCCATTATGACTTCTAAAGCAAACTCATTTCTACAGTGTTACAATTTGCTTTTCAATGAAAAAAAGATATAATTACCTTGCAGATGTTTGAAATGATGACATGTGATATAAAGCTATTTACATAGATAAAATTACATACTCATTTATATGTTAGCGGTTATGTAAAGAATCCTTTGTTAACATGCATTCATAAGTTATAACCTCTAGGCTAGTATTATGATTGCTCTGTGAAAAACTTAAAAATAGTAACACTGACACACTTATAGTTGAAATAACACAAGTACAAGGATGCAACTGAAATTTTATTCAAAATTTTATCTTACGGTAATATGACACAGACAATAAAAACTATACTATGTTGGTTTTAAAGAAGTTTCAGCAAGTCAAATTATTTTTTCTTATAGAAGAGAAAACAAAATATATTTACAGAGTTTAGATCGTAGGTGCCCCCCAGAAACCTCGCGTATTTGGGACTGTGTGTAGGAGATAGAGCCTGGCTGAAAGGAGTAGATGCTTGGGGTCTGACATGGGAAGAATGCCAATCTGTTGACAAAGAAGAAGCAGCAACCAGGCAGAGAGTTTAGGTGTACCTTATTGACTGGTGTGTCCGCAAATGAAAGGGAGGCACCCACCCTCAGTGTAGCGGGTCCCAGCTGACGCCTTGACTTGAGTAAAGAAAGAAAGACTTACCTCACTAAGCACGATGTTCTCAAGTTTCTGCCATTTGCCTGCACAAGCCTCCACGCTGTTGGACTTTATAGATGCATAGTATTCCATTGTGTACCACAGTTTGTGTATCCATTGGTCTGTTGATGGGTATTTTGGTGACTTCCATATTTTAGCTATTGTTAGTTGTGCTGCTATGAACGTGGGTATACATATATCTTTGTTATGTGTTGTTTTAGCCTCTTTTGGATATATTCCCAGGAGGCGTGTCGCTGGATCAAAGGGGATATTTATTTCTACTCTTTTGAGAGCTCTCCATACTGCTTTCCAAAGTGGTTGTACAAATTTACATTCCCCCCAGCAGTGCAGGAGAGTTCCTTTCTCCCCACAGCCTGGATTACTATTTGACTTGTTGATATAGGCCATTCTCTCTGGAGTGAGATGGTATTTTAGTATTGTTTTGATTTGCATTTCTCTTCTGAAGCAGAAAGGGAAACATCCAATGGTCTCTGATATGAGAAGCCCAGATCAGAACTATCTCTTGGAACTTAAAATCGGTGGGTAGGAGAGTGGGAAAGTCCTTGTCACCTTGACAAGATATGTATGTGCACAAAATGCTCAACTTCATTGTAAACCTTAAATTTTGCACTTACACGTCAATAAAATGGGAACAAAAGAAAAAAGAAAGAAAGAAAGAAAGAAAGAAAGAAAGAAAGAAAGAAAGAAAGAAAGAATTTTGTCTTGGCCTCTTCCTGGAAGAGTTCTGGCCTTGCCTGAGCCTCTAGGAGTCAGCGTTGCTTCTGTCTCTTTGGCTTCATCTGCTGTGAGGTGAGCTGTGCTCCAGCCTCTGTCTCTCCTAGGCCTTCCCGTTGCCGACCGCCCCACCTAGAGACTGCGTGAGCCTTCTGAATAAATCTTCCCTCCCTTACGTAGTGAATGTTGAGCATTTTGTCACAGCAATAAGGTAATTAACTGAAGCAATGGGGTTTCAATGAAATATATTAAGTATTTATTTTGAAAAAGTAAAGTGTAAATGAAGAATATGAAAAATAAAATTGTATTATGTTTGATTAGCTATTGGTCATTAGATTAATAGAATCATAGAGATTAGTGTGATGAAGCAAATTACTATGACAATCAATTTTGAAAAGACTTTAATTAATAAATGATTTACTTTCTTTTACTCTAGATTTACTTTCTTAAGATTATTATTCCCATTTCTATATCTAAGCAGCATTGCATGATCTGTTTCAATAAATCAACATTTAGTGATTTGGTCTATTTTAAGACATATGTGTAGCTTTTTTATAATGTTGTAGATGTGTATTTACAAAAATTCTATATGTGTAACTATATGTATACTAAATATAGTGGCATTTTTATAAATTGAAGAGATGTATACAACCAACGTTCAGAGCCATGACATCACCTCAGAAGGAGCCCTACACAATTCACCTTTCACTGCCGCTCCTTTGACCCCTCACAGCCGCCAACTTGACACCAACAGCCTGGGCTGGCGTGAGCAAGAATAAGGTCGGTTGTACTTAAGGTCGTACAATCCACTGTGGCCTGAAACCCTGTATATTTGGTAAATCTGAAATAATATTTTGTAGGTTTCTATGGTGACTGTACTCCAAATATATCAACTTATAATATGTAAAATGTGTTCCACAAATCCCATAGACTAAGGGCAGAACGATTGATTCCTATCCACTCATGCAGCCATTCATTAATCAAAATTTAGCAAAACACCTATTATATGAAGATAAAAATGAAATCCTGACATTCATATCTAGTTCTCCAAAGGATCAAAGTGGTGAAGTCTAGGATGACAGGTAAATAAATGTTTATGATTTAAAGAACCAAATATTGTAATAGCCTTAGAAAACGTATCAGGTGTTAGAATAAAAAAGCCGATTCACAGCAAAATGGAACTGTGTAGAATTTAACTATTCCTAATCTAATAACATAATAATGCGACTGTCCTTAAACGATGTGACATTATAAAGAACGTGAAGTACCAAAATGCATGTTAACTTGTGTAATTTAGCCTTATATTTAAATGAAGGTAATATACATTTAATTTCAGTTAAGATAAATCTGTTCAAAAAATAACTATGCATAATAAACTGTTTCACGCTTTATGAGAACATTTCAGAGGTATTTAATTATTCTTCTCAGTTATATCAAAGCCAAATTATAAGTATCACATGGCTTCTCTAATTTGAGAAAGACAGAACACAAGCATTTTATAGAATCAAAGGGATGTGATAGTGGGAGTTAGAAAGAAGGGGGAGGCTGCGAGGGAGTCAAAAATGGGAAGGGGAAGGGACGGTAATGTCGTGATATCTGCACAGAACAGTCAAACTCATCATAACTATTATGTGTAGCATGCATATATTAATAACATTGAGAAAAAGTGCAAAATATAAGAAAAGTAATCACCCAGTCTACTTGGTCAGTAGAACATGTGAATTTTCTGATGGCCAAAAATGTTAGTTTGTCCTCAGAGGGGACCATGAAGGAATCTTTTCCCTTATATGTTGTATCAGTATTAATTGATAATGACAAATGCAGAGTATAGTATGGCAGATTATTTTTACTTGAGTAAAAAAGATCAATTTTTAAATCAAAAACAGTGGGTAATACAGTACTTTGGATTGCCATATTTTATACCTCTATTTTGTTAATTAATTAATTATTATTCTGTAGACACAAAAAATCTTAAAAGGCAGACAAAAAGTAAAGGGGTAGATAGAAGTAAGCCAACTCCTAAGAATGCAGCCTATGTGTTGACATTTGGTATATAACTCATAAATATGTTTGTGGGAAAACACCTATGTACATACATACATACATAAATGGCTTAGATAATCACAAATTCTTATGCAGTTAGGAGAATTAGAGTGCTTATGTGTGATATTTGGAATGTTCATGTATACTGTAGTTTTCTCCTAGTATTAAAGCCTCACAGATGTACATGACAATGCAGCGATTTGAATATTGATATTGGTTGAATACAACGGACTTGTTAAGATTTTCTCGGTTGTACTTCTGCTGTACTTATGTGTGTGTATGCATGTGGATGTGAGTTTAAGAAATACAGGAAAAGATGGAAACAGATAATTAGTGCTTAATGCTAATATTAAGATTTGAGCATTTTATCATGGGATTAATTTCAGCTATTCATCATCACACTGCACATAGAAATCTTCTATGCTACCAAAAATGGTAGTGATGGTGGGAGTTAGGAGTTATTCCTCTCTGGTGCTGTTTTTCTTTCTGCTCTGCTTCCTGGATACTGTGAACCAAATGTTCTGCTCTGCCACAACATTTCCCAACATTGCTTCTTCCTTGGAAGCCTCCGATCAGGGACAGAATCCTTGAAACCAGGAGTTAAATTAAACTTCTCCTTATTTACATTGTGGATGTTGAGTGTTTTATCTCAGGCAAACTGACTGATATGCTCATAAACAAATACAAACATGTGTATATCATCCACTTCTAATGAAGAAAAAGACTTGGTGTCAATATAGATAAAATTGGAGAATGTGAAGCTAATTAAAATAAACATGAAGAATTGAGTGAGAACATCAACATATTACTTAGTTTGAGGTTAATAATAATTTTTCTGTGTATGTGTATATCAACACCTTTTGTTGCACACAGTTTTTATTAGAATTTAAATTAATTATTAAATTCATTATGTAATTATTCTATATCTAAAAATAACTGAAATATATGACCATTTAAAGGCTGCAATTTCTGACAAAAAATTATCATCCATTCCATAGGTCCAATACCAGCAAAATAGGAATGAAGGGATTAATCGTTAATTTCATAAGAGGACATTATCCTAAGTGTATAGGCAGCATGACACATGGGTAAAATATTGGCTATATTGTCTCTCAGTTTGGGTAATAAAGGCAAGAATGTTCACTCTTACCATATGCACTAACACTTCAGTGGAAATCTTAAGCATTGAAATTAGACAAGTAAAAGGGAAATGAATGGATTAATTTATGTATTCAGTTGTTTACATGTCAGATCTCCCTGAATTAAACTACAGAATTAATACAGTCTCACTAAGGAGACCAGAAAGATTTCTGTTGCAATTATAAGTTTTATATGACAATGCAAAGAGCCTGGAGTATGTAAAATCTCTTAAAGAGCAAGTTAGAGTGCCTAAGTTCCCTGACTTGTAGTTTTATTAAAAGCTAGTTATTGTGTTGGCCTGAGGGTAGACGCTTCCACATAAAACAAAATGAAGGACAAACGGACCCATGTTCAGTCTTTTGACTCTCAAGATACATATCTGACAAAATATAACCCAGCAATAGGGCGATAGAAAAGAAGGAGCATTCATATAATTCAATAATAAAAAGGCTAAATAAAAGAGAATACAACCAATAAAAAGGGCAAATACTTCAAACAGAAATTTTCTTTGAAACAGGCATATGAAAGATTACTCATTAAGATCACAATACAGTAAGCTCGCATATACTAAGTGTCAAAAAGATCAAGAAGGAAGTTTTGACGACATAGAGCAATTCAGGTTTCTCCTACATTATTGATGAGATTGTAAAATTAGAGAAAGTTCTTTCAGCTTTTAAATAAACCAGTATTTACCAAGAATAATTTTAATCTTAGGTATGTACCCAAGAAGAATTAAAATGTCCATGTGCAGAAGGATTAATGTGACAATATTAATAGCAACTTCACTCCTAAAAGGCCACAGAAGGAAATATCCTAAGTGAGCATCGCAGACGCATAGATGAACTGAGCCACGCTGGAATATTCACACAATAAAATGCAGATCAATGATGCGAAGAAACAAATACCGATGCAAACCGTGGTTGCAGCTCAGAAAAAAAAAAAATTAGGGAAGTGGGTTTCATACAAAACAGCTCGTTCCTGTGAAAATTTAGAAAACAAGGCTTTGCTGTAGAGAAAAACAGAACCAAGCATTGCCTTTTGGGAACTATGGGTATTGATTAGATGGTAAGAGACATACAATCTCAGAAGTAACAGAGTTTGATGTGCTGAGTGACATCTGTGTTATATGGATGTATGTCTTTGTTAGAACTCAGTGAACAGAGATGTATGGCCTATGTACTATTTGCATGAGAAATTCTCATCAGAGAGATATGTGAATTTTGAAAAAGTAACCGTATGCATTCATGAAGTGCTGTGTAAATTTACAGAGACAAACATAAAAATAATACATGTTCATAAATATAGACATGAATACATAACATATAAACATAGTAAAAGGCTAGTAAGAGGACAGGATAATGAGTATTCCTTCACTGCAATTTTTTAACTTTGGAATATTTGTTTTTTTCAAAATTAAAAAAAATCAGCATGTTTTATTGATTGCAAAATCTACTTTGAAACATTTTGCTTCTAGATTTTCAGACAACTCATTATTTTAAACATATTGACCCAAATATTCTTATATATATATGTGTATATATATATATATATATATATATATATATATATATACACACACATATATATATATGTGTGTATCCCATCTAGCAAACTTTCATTTAAGATTGTGTAGAAACGTTAGATGTACTGTTTTCTTTATGCTCATCGGGTATGTCTGCAAATAAGCTCCTGACATGGGTGAAACAATTTTATTTTTGTTAAAGCATGTAATAAACTGACCTCACATCTGTAGTTTCAGCAGTATGATAGCTGCTTGTTCTGTTTTTAATTTTTGTTTCAATTCAAAACAAACAACTTTTCCTTTCTCTAACTATATTGTAAAAAATATTGAATCCTCTTTTCAAATTTTAAATTCATAAGTGCATTGCAGTGATGGTTTAAAATATATCTGAACAATCATTCATAGATTTAATGATAGTATTTTGTAGTACAAAGAATTAGTTTTGAATTTCAGATCTGCTTCTTCAAAGTGAAGCCAGGTGGGTCATTTTCCTCTGTAGGTCAACCTTTATTTCCTTGACTCATTAGTCTCACCATTCTGTGAAATGTTTATGAAGTGTCCAGTGTATTCTTCACATGTAACATGCCTACAATTCCCAGAAGTGTATTTGTTTTTATGAAAGTTAAAAATCATAAAAAAATTTGAAATAGTGAACATACCGCTTCTGTCTTGAAAATGGGTGAATCTTTGGTCTTTTAAGAGCACTATTTTATATGTATATTATTATTTAAAGTCATAGATGCCAAAGATAATGTGAAAGCAAGCAAAAGGAGCAGTTAGTAATAAAAGATTTTTTTTTTTCTGTTGAAAGCCTTATTCCTACCTAAAAATAGACAAATAACTTTATCACATCTATGCTTGGAAAGATGAATGTATTTTCTGAAATAAGAAAGATACAAAAGTATGAATTTCAAAAGAGATAAATCAAAAATATCAGTTTTTAATAGCATTTGCTAACATTTAATCGATTACAAATCGATAGATTTTTGTGTTATTCATGAATCAACATGTCACTTTTGAAGTTAATTGCTATAGAATATAGATTTTAATAGCACATAGTGCAAAGCTCTGGCTCTTAAATAACTATTATTGTAGAAGAACATTCAGAAAATATGTCATCATTAGCCTTATTAATCATAATAATATAAGGGCAGAGTTGTAGTGAAGCCTTTCACTGAGGGTTGTACGATTGGGACTGACAAAGAAGTGATGATGAGCTAAAAGAAGTCTTCAGACCCAGAAATGCAGAAGCAACAGAGCGCAATATAAATAGATACAGTAAACAGGTCTCCAGAGCGATGACTAAGTATTTGAGATAAACATTTTAAAACGAGAAAAGATGTATTTTTGGCTCATAGTTTGAATTGTTTCATTCCACGTTTACACAACGTCATCACATTGGGTCAGACATCTCAGTGGAGCAGAGCTGCTTACTGTAAGTGCTGGAAGCAAACAGAGACAAGCAGGTAGAGCTGGGAGGAGACACCCTCCAGGCAGTGCCCAAAACACCTGCTTCTTACAAGAAGGCCCTCCCTGTTGCATTTTTCACCACCTCACTCTAGCTTTTTAAACTATGAACCCACTAATGGGTTAATGCCTTGATGAGATTAGAACCCTTCTGATAAAATCATTTCCCAAAAATTCCATCTCTGAACATCCGTACTGTAGGGATAAACCTTGGAACACATGGAGCTCTGTGGGGCATCCAGGTCACAATAATAGCAGAAGATTACCAGGATGTGTGTGCAGATGCTAAACTGTAGGTCAATCCCTTTTATTCATTTGATGAATTTTCTTATAAGTTTCTTTTTCCTTTAAAAATACATGGGAACCCTGGGAAGAATCCTTCAAAACAATTCACATATTGTCATTTTTTTTTCAATTTAGAGTAAGGAAATATTAATGAATATATTTTTCCTAATAAATGATTACTAATCTAGAACAAATATTGACATACTACTAATAGAGAGTTCCAAGGAAGACCAGAAGTCAACAAGTGACTTGCATGACAGAAAATAGATTTGCACTTTCACTTTCATTTTATTTTATTCTAATTGGCTCCCCAATACATAAATATATACATATGTGCATTCAGGAAATTATATATATTTATATAATAATATTGGTCTTTCCCACTCTCCCCCATTCCATACCTGAACTCCCACTGTCTCACTTTCAATTTTTCAAAAACATATTTCAATGCACATTAAAACAGATGTGGGATTAAGCAATAGATTTATAATTATCAACACTATTATTATTTAGCTATTTTTCAGATTGATTTCTGTTTCCAATATCCCTTTAGTTGTATTTGGGACATTATTTTTTCACTGGAATTCTAAAATTAACTTAACAAGGCCCACACAATACCATTTCATTTTTTGTTAGAATTGTACCAAATTATTGATTTTGGGGAGAAAGGATATTTAATTAAAATTTTAGTACTAGTATTTGGTATTTAGCATTTAGCATTTGGCATTGGACTCAAGGTATTTCTACATAATTAGGTTAAATCAATAAGTAGATAGTGGCAATAACTCATTATAGAAGAATAAATATAAATCACAAAATATGAGTGTTGATGTAGGCCACGTAAGCTTAAGAAATGTAAGCAAACCACAGAACATGTGAAGAAAATAGAAATCTGGATGCCTCCATGATGTGCCATATTCACGGGGCCTGGCAGCGCCTCTGTGGGCAAACATGTTGTAAGTCGTAAGTTTAAAATAGCCACACACAGACACACACGCTGTGCCTTTCTAATCCAATTCTTTTCTATATGGTATTCTAATTTGATGCTTAAAGAGGCATGTCATAATATTAAAAGGATAAACAACTTAGATAATTGTGTAAATATGCATATTTGAATCAGACATGTGTATAATAAAGATATGTGTATTTTGGGCAAGTTGCATTTTTGAGTAGATAAGAATCTAGATGGCCCAGAAGGTTCCTTTTGTTTTTTATAACAGCTTAGCACAAAGGCTAATGAAATGTGTGAAACCAATCTGTTGGGAGAAAGTATGGCCTCAGACAGATGTCAGCAGTCTGTCTTGCAAGGCTCTTTCTGGTACCAACAGAGAAATCTGGACTCCCAGTATTCAGAATTTCTGTGTAGTTTCTGGTACGGCAAACCCTTCATAGATTTCTTGTTTCTTATAGAAACTTGTGGCTTAGTGCTCTCTTAGGCTCACATGTACAAGTTGTGTACCAGTGTGTGGTCAGGGCGTCTTCTCTTGGAGTACTTTTAGTCATATGTTTTTACTTCCTGTGACCTCCGACGTGCCTGCTGCACAGGTACAACCATCCTGTACTATACAGAGGAACAATGTGTTCTGATGCTTCTCTTCTTACTATGTTCTAATAAGCCCTAGTTCATCTGTACATTGTGACACTACAGTTCTATAATGAATCTTTTGTAAGGTATTCTGGTAGAATCACTTTTTTTTCTGTCAGATTACTTTCAAAACCTTAACAGAATGACAGTATTCTCGTTTGGATCTGGAAAGGTCCCACCAAGGCCTCAGACATTTGGATGTTGTGGAATACCTATACATCCCATGTCTGTTAAAAGGTGGGGCCTGGCTGGTAGGGGCAGATCACTGGGACCTGACCTGGAAGGATATATGCTAGCCCCACCCTTCCTCACTCTCTTGGCTTCCTGTTACCATGTCCTCAAAAGCTTTTCTCTGGCTAGGCCTCTGCCATGTGCTTCCAGCATTGCCAACCACCCACAGATGGCCTGAGAACTCCTGAAACTGTGAGCTACAATACACATTTCATCTCCAGTTCACTTCTCCTTTACTTCTGAGAAATTCTGGGTAAAGAACTTTAGATGTGAGGATTCCCTTTAATATGTTAGAAATCTTAACCTATTGTCTCTTTCCCTGGACTGCTTCTAATCACACATAAATTTGTATAGCAATGTTTAAAACACCTTTATTCAGAGCTCCTAATGCTAGGAAATGTCTATATTATTCTTTAGTGGTGCATGTGTAAACTGTAGTGTAATATCCCTCTCTGATCTACAAGGGATATATGTCAAGACCCCAGTTATATGTGAAACTACAGACAGCACTGGAATGATATATGTAAAACTTATTTTCCCATATATATATACCTGGATAAAGTTTAGTTTATAAATTAGGGAAGGAAGATTTTTAACAATTAACAAAATACAATAGAAAAATTATAACAATATACTGCAATAAAACTTTTGTTAACATGGTCTCTCAGATACTGCAGATCATAAGAGCTTCAATTTATGTTCCTTTTTTCTTAAGAAGTGGAAAGCTTTTGCCTTTTCACTTTAAGAAAGTGCTTTACAGATTCTCTTTGGTGTATCTAAAATGCCTGTATCACAAATCCTGAGTTTGGGACTGTTATTAAGGAAAATAAGGGTTCCCTGAAAAGCAAGCACTGTAATAACTCAGTGTTTGCTCTGATATGTGGGGAAGATAGGGAGTGACTGATAGCAAAGAAGTGGTGGGAAATGGATGATTCTCCTTCCAGAAAAGGTGGAGCAGGAGAGTGTCACCTGACTCCTAAGAATGACTTGCAATTTAAACAGATGAGTTGTTTAATTTTGGACCATTTTATTTACTATTTTTAGACAATAGCCAACTACAGGTAATTAAAGCTATGAAAATTAAAATTGTACATAAGAAAAGACTTTTACAAATCCATGCATGAAACACTCATCAGTTTTTACAAAGGAATGAGCTACTGATTTGTACATCAACATGACTGAGTTTTAAAAGACCCAACATTTTAAGTGTTATTCATTTATGTGACATACTGGAAAGGCAGCATTGGCTCATGGAGAGGCAACACACTGTTGTCAGGCCCGGCTCACAAAGCAGATGGCTGACCAGTTCAAGTAAATGATGAATCTTAAAGCTGTTCTGTCTGGTCCTCTTAAGACAAAAATAACACTACTGACCAGCCAACCCATAAACCTGTACATCACAAAGGATGAGGTGTATACTATGTGATGAAAGAGAGATATTTTTGTCAGTGAAATAAACAAATCATAGACAGAAAACTACAATATTTCCTTCATATATATCTAATATAGCCAAATCTAAGCATCACAGGAAACAGAATGGTGGTTTCCAGGGGTTGAGAGGAGGGACCCCTGAAGAATAACATTCTGTGAGACAAAGTTTTGGTTATAAAAGATACTTAAATTCAAAAGGTAAGACTTATTATCCCGTGTCCATACTCAAAAATACTACATTGTGGACTCAAAAGTTTGTTAAGAAAGTAGATCTTATGTTGTGTTGTTGCAATGATTAAAAAAAAAAAAAGAAAGAGACTGAAATAATCTACAATGTAATTGAACTTTTTCTAAACAAGACATGTGAAATTGTATTCCATTATATGAAAAAGCATTTCTAATTATTGAATCAAAAAATTTAACATTTGAGGTACCATAAAATTGAGAATTTCAAGAAAAAATTCAAGTTGGTTGAGCCATACACTCATTTCTGTGTTCATGATGACACTGACTCATTAGATTTCCTGAGTTAGCCTAAGGTGTACTACATGGTAGGGCTTGCATTTTGTGTCTCCTGGAAATGCCAGTAGAAACCAAGTAACAGTGTTATGAAGTTGGAGCTATCGGTGGTCAGATCACAAAGGCAGAGGACCTAGGAATAGATACATTTCCCGATGAGTGACGATAGTGAGTTCCCCTTCCCCTGGGTGAGGACACAGTGAAAAGGCACCATCTATGAAACAGGGAGCACGGGCTGTCTACAGAGTTCGTGAGTACCTTAGCTTCCAGCCTCCAAAACTGTGAGAAATACGCTCTGTGCTTATCAGCTGCTCTTCTCAGGGTGTTTTAATCACAGTCTGAGTGGATTAAGGCAATACGCATACTTAGTTTTTTTCATTCTTCCATGGTATCTTTCTTCCAAATCGCCACATTACCTTCCACTTGCCACTTAGTATCATCTAAACTAAGAAAAAATAATAAGACAATTTGCACATCTTTTGCCATTCACCCGTACATTTTGAAATTTCAGGGGGGATAAATAAAAATAGGAAAACACTTATTTTTATGTGCAATAACTAAAAATTCACAGTTCATATTTTGTAGCACATATTATCTTGGATGTTTTGCCCTTATTTGAACTATGGAAATGTTCCTCAAAACCCAAAAGTTTGTCCACTCTATAAGTATGCATGTTCTGACAACACACCCTCCGCTCATTGGACTGAGGACTCAGGATGGACTGGACGAAAGCAACCGTGACAAATTCCACGGGACTTGAGCACCTGTGACATGTGGCCCCTGAGCTGGCAGTCTGGCCTGGCTGTCCCAAAACAGTTCACACACTAATTTTTTAAAAAGAATTTTCGGTAAAGGTGAAACCAAGAAGCAAGAGCAGGACTCCTCTAAGCCCAGGACCCTGTGTCATTTCCCCATAAAAAGTGTGCATTCACAAAGTCAGGGCGCATGTGCAGAGCTGAACGCTAAGGGTGGCGAAATGTGGTGGAATGGCTTACTTCCCACCTGATCAACCGGTGGTTACATACAGCAAGGGCTGATTTTGTAGCTTGAATTCATTTCTCACTTATTCTCAACTTAATTGCTCTGTTTTTACTAAGGTGCCTACAGAATGATAGGGCTGTCATTTGAATGTGATGTGGAAGATAAATTCTTCTTTTATGATTGAAATTTTCTGTCTGCGTGGTTTCAGTTTGGCCAAAACAGAAAGAACAAATGATGGTTCTGGTATGCACTCACAGACATCGAATAGAACCCAACATTTCCAACACATGTAAATCATTATATCACTATTATCCTCTCTTCATCTCTCAATAACTCATGTGATGAGAATTCTGAATCAGTTCTTTACAATGAACCCCTTTGTAGCCAGGCTTTCAACTGAAAAGCACATTTTACTAAGTAGAGAAACACAAGTTCTAGGAAGCTATGCACTGTAGTTAGACTCACAAAATTAATCTACACTTACATAAGACAATACTTGACTACTTTTGACACTTATAAACTTTTATTTATATTGAGTATAAAATGAAGCAAAATGAGATTGTCCCTGTAAAATTAATACATTTTCTTTATTTTCTTTGGCAGCGAGACTTAATTTTGATCCAGAAATATCATTTAAACTAAGTACTATATTTACCATAAAAATCAACAGAAATGGATAAGGTGACTTCTACATTTAAAAAAAATAAATTTCAGTGAAAATTCTTCACACTCTTTCACAATACAACAGTTTCCTTTTCCTTCCCCTTTATATCAATGAAATATATTCAGAAAATTGAACCAGAACGTTAGCGAAAGGAATTTTTCTCCTATACACTTCTTTTCAATTATTTTCAAATAGTCCACCTATTTGCATGATTTACATGATTGGATCATTTTTCAGAATGCAAAAAGTAATCAAAAGATAGAAGACAGAAGCTTTGTCTTTCAATATCCTGTAGCAGAAGTCCGGTTTGTGGCATAAAGCACTCCCCAAAATATCTGTTCCTACCTCTGCATTATTGAGATTACTAACAGAGATAATGATTAAAGTGGTATTCTTATTTAATGTACATGCATTCTATAAGCAAAATAACAATTAGAATTATTATGGTAAGGAAAGTATATTAGACTTTGAATTTTTATATTTTTATTTTCATGTATTTTTATTTTTACTCAACATACACTACATGCCTACTCTCAAAATTTCTTATAAATAGAATGAAACATGATAACATAGTACATAATTTACATAGTAAATTTATATTTACTGTTTGCTCTGTAATGGTCTAAGCATGATTTTACTGCTCCTCTTACTTGTTGCTATTTTCAAGCACCGAAATGTAAGATTTGAAAGTCTTGCATGTGTATATATGCATATGTATGTAAACATATATATATATATATATATATATATATATATATATATATATACATATTTTGATTTGTTTTTTAAACAAGGTCTTGCTCCTTAGTCCTGGCTGGTTCTGAACTCACTATATACCACAGGGTGCCCTCAAACTCATTACAAATCTTCTGCTTCAACTAAACACTTTCTGCATAGCAAAGAAAACAGTCAAAAGAAAGAAAAATCAAATTTAAGAAGGAGAAAAAAATTGTGAACTGTATATTTGAAACACCGTTAATATTCAAATAAGAACTTGTATAACTCTATAACGTAAAAGAAGTAGCTCAATTGAAAAATGAAATAAGAAAAAAAAAAGAACAGAATAACGACTTGAGTATTTTAATTTCTCCAAAGATACACAAATGTTGTCAGGTATATTATAAGATACTTAAAATCTTAAATTTTCAGATAAACAAAAGCCAGAACTATTGTGAGATATCATCTCATATCTGCTATAATGATCATTATTAACAACAAAAATAAAAGTGAGTGTTGGAGAGAATGAGGAGAAATTAACTCTTAACAAACATTACTAGAAATATATAGACAAGTTTCATCATTTTTAATCTCAATTTGTCCTAGTAAAAGATAAAATATGTATGCAAGTTATAGATAAAATATGTATGCTAATATCACTGCTATGGCTTAGATCTGGGATGTCCTCCAAAAGCTTCATATATTTGGATATTGTGGAATAGCTATGGGACGATGTTCTCTCAGGAGGTGGGACCTGGTCAGAGGTGGTGGATCATGGGGATATGGACCGGAAGTAGAGATGCTTGTTCTTCCTTCTTCCCTCTCTTGGCTCTCTATCTACCATTCTGTGAAAAGCTTGTCTCTGACTACACCTCTGTCATATGCTTCCATTGTTGCCAGCCACCCATGAATACACTGTGTGAGACCTTCTAAATCTGTGAGCTGTAATAAATATTTCCTCCCTTAATTTGCAGATACTCAGTATTCTGTCCCAACAATGAGTAAGTAACTAAGACATGAGCTTTTCCACTTTGGCTTTCCCTGAGTCTGTATCTAAGTATGTGAGCAGGTAGAGGGGTTGGCAGAGGTCGCCATCTGAGCTTTGCGGACATCAGTTCAAGTGAAAAGTAGTAGAGTGCTGAGGACTGTGGACACAGCGGTAAAGTTTCCAAAAATGTTTCAAAGCAACCTTGGCCCTAGCCATGAGTAAATTGCCACTAGCTGAAAATGAGGTAGTAAAGGCCAATATGATCTGTGATGAAAAGCTCAGACAAGATTATAATCAGGGAAACAGTATTCCAAAAAGCTTCCAACTTGATAAAAATGGAGGAAGAGAAACACAGAAAGAAAGAGACAGTGAGATAATGAGAGAGAGAAAGAGAAAGGGTGCTGTAAAGATTAGAATAAGCCTGGTCTTTTTTTTGAGAGAGAGAGAGAGAGAGACAGAGGTTTTCAAAGCCTCTTGGGAGTCAGATCCTAAGCATTTCTGAAGGAAGTGCTGCATGTTCTAAGACCAATGTCAAGAAGAATCCATCTAATGCTGAACCAAGGCCAAACTACGAACAAACAAAGGTCAGCTTGATTCTTCTCTTAGTGTTAAAAGCCTGACAAGTCGAAACATGTCAAGTATTCGGGAGAAAAACATTATTTATTTTAATCTTTGCTATTTACTTGCTACCTTATTTAGCATAAAGGGAAAAAAAGATGAAGTCAAAAGAATATTTAACACATGACTAAGTTAAAAAATCTAAGAATTTAAAGAGATAGCTCAGATGTCCTGATGAGCTCACTGGAACTTTCAAATAATTATTACCAGTATTGAAAAGATTTATTTGGAAAAGAAAACAGCATGGTTAGAAATATGAAGAAGCCTGGAAAAGAATTATGAAGAATGCCAATAAAATGTCAGAAAAAAACGTATTTTTACAAAGAACAATTAATTTAGTGGATGAGAACCAAATCTCCTTCAAGGAATGGAAAGATTTTTTTAAAGAAGTGACACTGGAACATCTGAATATTCATATTTAAAAGATTGAGCCTGTTTAACATCACACCAAATATAAAAATTGGCATGGAACAGATCAAAGAGTCAACTGTTGAGTGCTAAAGCTACAAAACTCTAAGAAGAGACTAGAGGATCAATCTTCTGTAGCTTTGAATTTAGCAAACTTTATCCCAATACTACCTAAAAAGAACAAAGAGAAGTTTAAATCAGACTTCACCTTAGATGGGCTTGGTGGTGCAAGCCTGTCGTCCCATAGCTAGAGATCTTACCAGATACAACAATTTTGATTGACATTTCCTTTCGTTTAAAATCTGGAAGATTACATTTTAGGCTCTACTGATATTTAACCTTTTCATTGAAAAATCTGAATTCATTTCAATGGGTACAATAATATCTGTTTTCATTTTGTTTCTTTAAATATTCTGACTATATTCAAATTCTAAAATTTTAATTATGACATGATGCAGCAAGATTCTTTTCTTGTCAAGGCTTCCCCTGAATGGACTTTGACCTTCTGAAACTGTGAGGTAGAATAAACCTTTCCTTCCATAAATTTGTGGATGTGAGGTATTGAGTCACACCAATGAAAAAGTAACTAGAACAGTGAATAACTTATATCTTTTGTTCTGTCCTCTGCTTTTTTCTTCACATCCTTACTCTGAGGTTGGTTATCCTTGACTCATTCAGCAATTGTGTCATTATAAATTTTGCTGTCTCATTGTTTTATGTTTGTCCCTGAATGCACCATTTAATTCTTAAGCCTTGTTTTTATCATCTGATCCTTTGTTCAAACAATGTGTGAACTGGCTGCCCTGGTTTTCAACTGGGTTTTTTATATGCTCTTAATTTTTGTTCAGACTATCCATTTCTATACAACATTTTTCTTTACATATTTCACATCCTTGCTTCACCTCAGTTTTTGTTTGTGTCTTCTATAACTCAGTAATTTCTTTATACATTAAGGCCATAATTGGTTTCATAAATTCCCCTTTAAGATCACTGATCATTTCTTGCATTCATTTAAATGTTTCTTGTTTGAACGGTTTGTTCATGGGTTTCTTTTTTTTTTCTTCTTTTCCTATAAGTTTCAATGTTGTATGGGGTCATTTTATTAGCTTCTGGCACGTCAGGCATTTCTGCACGTGTTCTCTCATCTCGTCTCCTGGTTACAGTGCTAAGGAGTATAGATAAGTTAGGGTCATAAAAATCCAGTCTCTCAAAGAACAATTGAGATGAGCTCAAAAATTTTCACTGATTTTTTTTTAATTTGGACAAATAGTCTCTTTTCTTTTTCTGTGATATGATAACTGTCCACCAGGTACGGAAGTGAAGAGAGAGACAGCAAGAATTGACTGGCCAGCTGTGGTTCCCTGCTCAGTTTTTGCTGTGTATCTGTTGATGATGTCAGACTGCACCTTTCTCATGCATGAATCCAGAGAAATGTGCCTGAGAGACTTCACTCCCATGCTCAAGTCTAGGCACTTCTATGAACAATGTAAGTGTATATGAGGGAAACCAAAAGTTCACTGAGTTCTGTTCTGAGAGTGAGAATTGAGGGAGACCTAAGAGTTTCATTACCCCCAACACATGTCCTTCATACCCAAGCTCCCTCAGCAAACCTGTCCCAGCTGCCTGACTTCCCTTCCCCACGGCTGGCATTCTCTGCTCTCCACAGCCCATTCTCACAGGGTCCCACACCATTCTAGAGATCGGCAGCCCGCCTCCCTTCTCTACAAGTGTCTCTTGTGCCAGTTACTTCCAGGTATTGGTTAATAGTGTTCCTGAAGTCTGGCTGTGTTACCTTTTACCAAAAAACAGGTGAGTTTCAGGCTTGTTTTCAAAGTGGCCTCTGACTATATCTCTTCCTAGAATGGTGCTAGAAAAAACTGTTACTCCTGAGATGGTCTTTTCAGATACAAGGAGGCTTTTTCATAGGGAAAGCTTATAGGGTGTTTACAGCTTACAATACCGCAAGCTTGCTTCTCCTGGAGTATGGTGATGGGCATCCACTACTTGTTCCTACAGCTTCTGATACTAAGGACCGTTCCCAGGTAGCCTTAGGAAGCCAACCAGGCTGTTTTTCAGCTTCTGATGTTTCCTAAAACTTCCCAACCTTCCCAGAGTCTCCTTTCGATTCCTGGAGCTCTTCTCCTTCTTAAAGATACACAGAGTAGATAGATTTTAAGTGTATTGCAACTTTCTCAATGAGTCTGTGAGGAGGCACCGAGTAGCAAAAGCCTACTCACCCTCCATCTCATCTGGAAGTCCTTCATTTCCACAGTTATGCTTTCCATGTGTTCAGTGACTTGGATTCAATAGCAGCTCGAAAACACTAAAAAGAAAAAATTTCCAGAAGCCAACTATTCATAGAGTTTCATAGAGTTTAAGTTGCCTATCATGACGAAAGCTCATGAAATTTCACCCTCTCCTTCCCAGGACATGATGCTCATCTCTTTGTCCAGTGTGTTCTTGCTATGTGTGCTTTCTTGTGTTATTGAATGTTTTGTTGGGCAAGCATTAACGTAAATGCGTTGCACATGTTATACAAACACTGGCTTTCACTGTCATAAATGTCTAATGTGAGAAATAGTAAAACTAGGACCTCATGACTTTTTAATTAATATAACTAATTTGATTTTGACATATTTAACATAATACATTGTAATACAATTATAAAATTAATAATAAATAATAATTTCACTAATTTGTGACTGCATCAAACTTTGTGTAAATTTTCTGCTAAGTTCATGAAAACCTTCAAAGGCCAAAAGCCAGAAAATATTTAAATATTTTAGTACTATGTTTCATATATATGTATCATATATATATATATATATATATATATATATATATATATATATATATATATTTAAAAAACAATTGAAACTGTTAAGTGCAGAAAATTCTTTTAGTAATTAATTTCTGACACTTTCCACAACAAGAAGATACAAAGTCATCTTGGGAGCACATGTAGTCCTCTCTATGTGGCTTAAAGAACCCCCACTTACTAGCACTCTTGAGTGTTACTTGTAAAACAGAACTCTCTGCCAGAGCCTATTCATGATGATGAACATCAAAAAAACCTCTTCAGATGGATCTAAATTTTAATCTGTTCTGAGTTATATACATTGATTTATATTATAACTTTCACTCTCAGTAAGTGGGTGTTGTTAAAAGAGGCAACTTCATAATTGCAAGCCTGGAATGTTACATTTTGAAAGCTTACAGGTTACTAATTTTCACGGGATGGCGATTTCATGTACAGTCAAATCTATCACGTTTCTGTATCAAAAACATCAAAATGCACAGGTAGGTATTTAAGACTGTAAATGTATTGATGAGAAATTTGTAAGGTAGGCAGCAGAGTGACAGAAGCAGAATGAGAGTGAATTTGGATTAGAGGCAGACAGATGAAGATTCTAGACCTACTGCAACTGCATATTTACCTACAAGTGAGTCCTTATTTCTGAAATGTGTTTAAGAGACTATGTTAGATTGTATATAATGATCTTCCTGCAATTCAAATCTTTGTATATCATCCTTCTTACGCAATCTGTTTTTTTTTATAGTCAATTGGTTTTCCAGGTGAATAAATGAAAGTAGACAACCATAAAGATAAAAGCACAGAGTAACAAAAAACTTTACAATGAGCTTAGTCACCTATTTTTACAGATTTAGAAACAAAATGAAACCAGTTTTTTAAGGATAAAGTTTCTATGCATCCATTGTTGTTTATTGCAGATATATTGCTAAAATGAGTATGTAAACTTAATTTTTGGTCAGAATCATATTTAGTTGTAGAAATGTGAATCAAAACCAAGCAGAAGTCTTCAGGAGGTGGGGTTGAAACAGCATCTGGTCCTTTAATGCAGGCTGGCCTTAAGCTCACGGCAACGTCCTTGCCTTAGCTTCCCAAGTTCGGGATTACGAGGTGTATACTACCACGCGTGGCTTATTTTCAGCAGTAGAGGAGGAAATTACACTAACATAACATTCTGTACCATTCTGTTTAAATTCATAGCATGATAAAATCACACGTGTTTAGACAATAAAAATATGTAACTCGAATCAATATAGTTTAGAGATTTTACCGCATTTAAGTAATGAGAGTTTACATCACAGAAACAATCTAGTCTTATTGTAATGAGAAACTGAGTTCACAGTTTTACAGAAATTATGTTTGCATAGTTCTTAATATATACTCTACAGTGAAATTTTAAGTTTATGTGGCAACATCAATTAACAAATTTATTTAATTTCTACTTTCAAATAGAACATAGACTTGCCGGATTTTAATAAAATGGCAACCTCTATAACTATGAAATGTTCATTAATTTTCCTCAGACATAAAAATGGTTCATAGCATTAGTGCTATTTTTGGTCGAAGCAATTTTATCAGGTTCTAATCACAACCACTAAAAAAGAATGAGCGTGAAAATGGTACTCTAAATGGAATATGCACCAGAAGTATTATCAAATGTATAAAGCATTTTATTGTTTTATATACTAGTTCTTTTTACAATACATCATATAAATGAATAAGTGAATATGTAACTTAAAAGTGTTTGGATATTAGATATTATTCAGAGTATAACTGTATTTATAAAATAAATATATATGTGGATGAAAATTAATTTAACTAAAGTCAATATAGAACATATCAAATGTAATATAAATCTAGTACTGAACTATTTTAAACTATGGGATGATTCAATTGTCATTTCATTGGATTTGGCAAAAATTTATTGGTACTGATTTCAAAAACCTCTTTAAGCTAAAATATCTGCAAATTAAAGAAACTACCCCTCAGAAATAAACTGACATTCTATAAAGCACTTTAAACCTGAGGTTAATTATTTTGTATTTTATGTTCCAGAAAACTATGAAATTAGCTGAAGCAAAGTAGGTTGATCTTTTTTTTTTCATTTTTTTCACATGTAAGTAATTTGGCTTGGCTCTGCAGTTTAAGAAGGAAGCTACATTTGGCTGGCTAATTTATTTACAAAGTCAAAGGAAATATGCCGTTAGTGTGGGAGATCTGGATTCATGTGAAATTAATTCTTACACATGTAGAGGTAAAGAGTTTTCAAAAGGAATATCAGGCTTTTAAGATGAAATAGAGGACGAAATCTTTAGTATCTCGGCAAACAGAATGAAGAGCTCCACGTTTGAGGCAGTGTGATTCGCCAGCAAGTTTGCTGTCATCTACTGACTCTTCAAAGGTTACAGAAATTATGAGGCTGTGGCCCCTGATTGGATATAAGAAGATAAGGAACATTAAGGTGGTGCTTACAAGAGGATCCAGCAGATGTCTGAAAAAGCCTGTTTTGTGTGATGAAGGTGAGTATGAGGGAAGGGATACAACTGTTTGTATGTAATGCTGTATAGGAGGCCAGAGACACTGTTCGCTGTCAACTTGAGGGGTTTGATTGGAGAGTCACAGCTCTTTCATTTGCGATTGCGGCTTATGCATTTACTGTACGGCACATGACAAGTTGGAACTCAGGAAGGATAATTATAGTTTCTTTTTATTTCCAGTATGAGTAGTGTATAATATAAGTAGTAACTGGGATTCTGATGGGAGAATTCATCTGGTATGTTGGAGCTTTAAGTCATATCTATCTGGAATCTACTTGGAAAAGAAAAAAAAGACCTATTTTAGTCAGAGATTAGGTGGTGAAGAAGAGGAACCTTGAAGCATCTCACATCCCAAGTTGAGGAAATACATTTGGCTGAGATGACAGTCTGGCTTCCACTCAAAACTCTTTTTTTTTTTTTTTTCATTTCATCTGCGGATACAATCCATTTAGCACAGACTTTGAAAATGCTTCTACATTTTCAGACTTTATTTTTTCTTTATGCTGGGGAACTCTAAAAAGACATTTTCTTAGAAGGAGCTATATTTATTTTTAAATTTCAGAACATAATTTTGATGTGGAGTTCATTCATTAGTAATTCCAAAACATTCAAAAAGTTTTATGCAGAAGAACTAAAATAAGATGAGTATGTACTTCGGCAAACAACCATAAGATATCTACTGGAGATCCTCTTCGATAAAAGGCACACAAATTTTGCAGGGTTTTATAATTTAATATCACAAGAAAGTGTGCAATTTGTAGAGAGAGATTTCATACATATCTCAGTTTTCTATTTCCTTCTCTTGGCTTGCTTTCAGTTTGTTCTCCTGTTCATTTATCATAGTAGGGAGAGAACTCAGAGCCTGCGTGCAGGGCTACAACCCCAGTTGTCTTTTTATTAATTTTTATTGTGAGCTAGTGTATTGCTAGCCTGCTAATAATCATGCTATGTTTAAGGTTGTCATCCTCATGGATTAGTCTTTGCGGCGCTTGGGTTACAAATGTTCGTTTCTTACCCAGCTTATCTCATTTTGTTTGTTTTTCTCTGCTTTTACCTAGTTATTTGAAGTAGGAAAACAGAACATTAAGTTGAGATATTTCCTGTTTCACTATGTACACGTTTAGTTCTGTATATTTTGGCATTATCATTACTGAAATTAAAGCCACAAATTGCAGTGTGCTGTATTTTCATTTGCATTTCATTCTGTGCATTTTAAAATTCACCTTTGTGAATTCTTCTTTGATCTGTATGTGTACATATGTACATATATGTTCATTTTCAAGCACTGAAGTTTTTCCTGCTGCATGTGTGACTTGGGTTTCAGTGTAGCTGGAGAACATACGTCGCTCTTAATTTCAGTGTTTAAAAATTACTTTAAAGCCATCCCTTTTGTAAATTCGTACAAACGTGATGGAAAACAGTTGGCTAATTCCTCAGAAAAATGAAAATAGAAATCCCATCTGAGCCACCTAAACCTCTTCCAAGAGTTAATGCAATCATATCATAATAACGCTTTCATATTCATTTTTATGAGCAATAGAACTCATAACAGCTAAATCTTTGTCATACACGTTATGTTCATCAACAGATGACTAGGTAAAGAAAACATGATATATATGCACCACGGAGTACTACTCATCAAGAAAATAAAATGTAAGTGATGTGTTGGAAAAGGGGTACTCCTTAAACTGTTAATCTTAGAGAAATACATCAGAAACAGAAGGTTAATTATCACATGGATTTTCTACATGATAACCACAGAGTATAAACAAATAAAAGAACAAAAGAGCAGCGATAGCAAACAGAAAGATGGATTCTGTGGAGAGGGGCAGGCAGTGTGGGGAAAGGGAAGAAAGGATGAGACAGAAAAAGGGAAGTAAAAATGATTAAGAAGTGTAATCACTATGTACCCGCTCCTCAATTAATGTGACTATTATGCATCAAGAGTATATACAAATAAAAGGAATATTTCTGGGACAGTATTAACTTAGTGTTTTTTTAATTGGCACTGTTACGGAGTTTGTCCCCAAGAGTATAAATAGGATGCGTACTGGTCAGTTGTTCAGATTCTGTTTGTTGATAAATGTAGTTCAATTTTCCTCTTTCAGCTTAATAATTTTATTGATTATTATGAATAGACAATTGACATCACATGGCATCATCAGTCTCTTTTCCTCTTTGAACTGTATCTGTTTTTGTTTTACACATTTCAAAATTTGTTGTTTGGTGCAATAATTAGGATTACTATATAGCACAATCAGATTGATTATTTTAGCAGTCTCTTTAATTACTGTATTAATTTTGCTAACACAGAAGTTCTTTACATTTGACATACACATAATTATATATGCATTTACTGGATTAACATTAATATATAATTTCTTTTCTTTTTACTTGTAATCTGTGTATGTCACTTAAAATGCAGTGAATTAATATAAAAAGCAAATAATTGAATCATTTATAAAGATGCAAACTTTTATGCTCTGTGTCAGTCAACATAGTTAGACCATTTATATTTAAATAATTATTTCTATGTTAGGTGCACAATTGACATTTTATTATTTTTTCATTCACTCCTCATTCCTGTACTTTTCTTTCATATAAACTACTTGAATATTTTATATTATTTTCTTTTAAATTTTATAGCATTTTTGAATATATATTTTCATTTAATCTTCTTAATGGTTTCTTTACAAATTCACATACAAATATATGTAGTTGTTTTATATATATATATATATATATATATATATATATATATATATATATATATATTATGTAAATATATATAAAACTTCCATAATCAACAACTACATTTTTTTACTTCTGAAAATTGTTGCAATCTTACTTCTGTGTAATTTCTAATACTTTCACTATTCGTTAAATATAATTCTTGCAATATATTCGGTATGTGTTGCTAGAATTCTTGCTTCCACTGTTAAGAAGGTCTTAACAAGATCCGGTCTACTGTACTGATACTGAACTCTTCTTTCCAATCTGCCTTCCCTTGCCTTCCTTCCCTGATCGTCTTCCTAGCTGGACAGCATGATGTAACCATCCCTAAAGATTGGCTCACAACTAATAAACGGTCTTTGCTTTTATTCTTCTGAAGTTATGTTTGTCCCCAGCTCCATACCTGAATTGTATTTTGCCATATTAATTTGTGGATGATTTTTCTTTTAAGTGAGTAGTTTAAATATATACTCAAATCTTCTGGCCTCCATCAAATAAGAAACTTGTTATGCAGAATGGTTTTTCTATCCAGACATTGAGTCATGCCTTTCCAGTTGCCTTTATTATTTTTTATCTTTAATTTCTGAAAGTTTAATTATGATATATATTATAATAAACTTTTTATTTTCTTTCTTATTTCTTTATTTTTTAATCATTGGTGATTCTCTCAATTTCCTGAATTTCTACATTTTTATTTTTGGCAAATTCAGAATTTTTCACCTAAAATTTAGTCAAAAAATTTGGGGGCTCCGTATTCTCCTATTTTCTGTGACTTTCATGTATAAATACTAATACTGATGTTCCAAAATTCTCTAAGTCTCTTGGTTTTTACAGTCTGCATTCTGGTTTTCAAACTGGGTGAAGGATAACAAAAGTGGATTTACTACTTTGTCAAATCTGTCCCATAATTCAGTTCACTCAGTTCTTTTACTACCCAGACTCAGCTGTTATTTTATTTTTGGTTTTTGTCACTTTTATAATATCTGATTTTTTCTTATAGTTTCTACTTATTTTTTGAGCATCTATGTTTTCAATTTTTTTAGGAAAGCATATCATGCACTACTGATGCATTCTTGAGGTTGCTTTGGACAGACAATCCCAATGTCTGATCCATCTCTGCTGTAGCTCTGTCCACGCTGGTCCTTAATACGATGAGTACTTCTCTAATATCTTTGCCAGTAGTCCCAGGAGAGAAACTCCTTGGAGAGCCACTGTCACTGGATGCAGGACCAGGAGCTATAAGACGCAGGAGGCTCTCTGTTACTGAATGGAGATGCAGAAGTGTTGTCATGCTAGAAAAGAATATTGTCTACTGCTTGTAGGTATGAGGCCCAGGTGGAGTTGGCTTGTCACTTTTGCTGCCTCTGCTGTCTAGACACATCTTGAGGAATCAATTCGTACTTTCTCCTTCAGGTTGGTCAGGACACTGCTGCCAGTACATGTGGGTTCTGCCCTTCAGGGACCTCGTTAAATCCTTTGTCCCGGTACTCACCAAAGACAAGATTTTTCCTTTCTTTCACCTTTTCTACTTCATCACTTCCTTTCTTGTGCTTGATTATTCAGGACTGCAGGTCTCTGTGATGCTGAGTTTGAGGCTGGGCAATGGAAAAAGAGCGCTTTCCTTCAAGGCCTCAGATTCCTAACCTGGCCAACATCTTCTCTTCAATTTTCAGAGTACTTAAATCTTTTCCCATTCCATAATTTTTGAATTGTTTCCTGCATATTTATTGTATTAAGAAAGGAGAAATAAGAAAGAATGAATGTATATAATCTCAGGAATAAAGGTGCATTTCCAAAAATAAAAATAAATATAAATGTCATCAAAGTAAGGTTGTAGACCTTTATTTTACTATCATCTTGGTAAGATAAATGCTAACACTACAGTACAAATTATTCAAATATTAGTTCAAAGTAAAAATTTTAAAAATGTTGAGTGTGTAGTGACATATACTTGAAATATGGCCATTTGAAAGGTTGAGGTGGGAAGAACACAAGTTCAAGTACAGCTTCTGCAAATATAATGAGATCCGGTCTAAAAAATAAAATAAAGACAATACAATTCGAGATAAAATAGTTTAAAACATTTCATCTCTTTGTCACTTACTCACTCACAGCCCACTCCTTCTTTTGTACTTGGATGATTTGTGCACTCATGTTATAGTCCTTTACAAAAATACATTCGTTTTACCGTGTGAAGTTCTAAAAGATATAGCCACAGTATCTTATTGTGTATGATAATCAACTTATCTGTCTCACATTTGCTACATTGCATATACAATCATAAGAAAAACTAAATTCATCTTACATTTTGGTGGGCAACAGCATCCAAACCTGGGGCAGGTCACATTGGGCTTGGTCTCAGCAGATCTCTGCTGTGCCTCATGCTTGCTTCACTAACAACTGCTGCTGGTTTTGGACTTTTAGTTTCACGTATCTTTCAGATAAGAAATATCATTTTCCATGCTCATACATTTCCCCAGATTTCAAAACACCCCCTCACACTATGCAGAATTATCTCATCCGCCTCTATTCTTTTCTCTTAATATAAAATTTTAGGTCTGGTGATTCCATTATAGTGCATTCAATATGCATGACTGCACCTCAACTTTTTAAAGTTGTCTTACCTTTTCAGTCTTTTTACATACAATTATACAGTTATGGAGATATATACAATACCTGGTAGAAACAGAGAGGGGGAGACAGAGAGGGAGATATGAGATCTGCCTATATATTATAGATCACATATAGTTGGGAGTAACTTTATAGTATCCTGTTTATAACCTTAAAGGTTTAAATGGAATGAAAACCAAATGTGTCCGTAGACACATTTTTGGCTAATAGTGTATAAAAGGCACAAAGTTCAAATTTTGAAACACAGAAGTTCTAATGAAGCCTTTAACTTTAAAATGACTTGCTTTAAAATGAGAGCTATCACATCTTAGAATTCCACTGGGAGATCTTGTCTTACTTCTGAATGTCATGATGACTAAAATTCCTCATCCACCTCAGCACTCCCATCCTCCGCAAAGGCTCTGAGATAATTTTTCCTGTGGGTTCTTCAGCTATTCTGACTTTTGATGGGGAGATATACTTAGTCACCACCATACAGTGAAAGTGACATAGCAAAGTCTCTCCAGTTGAAGAATACATGTTTTGTTCTTTCAGCAAAATGTCCCCAAGCAGCTGTCTGTTGACACTAAAAATGGCACCATGCTTAGATCCATGATTGCCAGGAAAAGATTCCAAGCAAGACCCACTCTCTGTCTTCATACAAAAAGCAGTGGCATTTTTTCCCCTTGGAGTTATTTCTTTCATGGAATTCTGAATATTAGAGTTAACAATTTCCTTAGCTACAACATTTTCATTTAAGGTTATATGGTATGAACTGTGAGAAGCTGTGTTCTTATGAGAAAATGTTTTCAGATATGTCAGTGTGATTTTTTCCTGGTAGATCTGATTTTATATTTTGAAGATTCACATTTTTGTTAGTTCTCTTTAATAGTTTGTCAGAAAATTGCCCACTCTTCCCCTGGAAAGAAGCAGGCACGCACTTGTGCCCAGTATACAACAGGGTGCCTTTCTCAGCCTGACAGGCATACCAAAGACCTGTATGTGTTAATCTGACATTTTGACTTTGTAAGCTAGAAGGTCGCTTTGGTAATTAGTATTAGAGAAACCCAGCAGACATGCTGTGATAGTGTGATCGTTTTAACCATACTCACTTGGAGTAACAAGCACCAAATAGAAGGCACTAATTATGAAAATGTTGCCACCTACTATTCAGATACCTTGCATTTCTTCAAACCTCACCACTCTTTGGGAGAAAAGGCTTTACCTAATACTGCAAAAATTTACCAAGAGAATTATGTTTAAGAAAAATTAATGAATATAGCTGATCGTGTAGTTTATGAGTTGCTTCTAAAATGAGGATTTTAATAGTGCTACTTATTTTGAGGTAATTTTTCCAGATATTATGATTTTTTATAAAAAAATATTTTCAGGCATAACAACTCTGAGCAGAATTGAGAGATGACATTGCTGCAGATGGCCAACAAACATTCACTGCTTTTTGGAACTGTTTGTCCTAAATTACATGTCTTGCCCCCATTCTACTTGTAAGCAAATCTACATTAGACATTTAGGGCTATAAAGAAGAAAATAAAAGAAAGTTACTTGAAATGCAAAGTCTGCTATAGTTAAGATATGTGTGCCAATATAGGATATTTGTGTTAGAAAGATTCACTTAACTTTGAAATTCCTAAAATAAAATAAAAAAGAATATAAACTTACTAATGGCATTTCTCAAGGCTTCTTTGCCACGTACAGGGCATTTTTGTGTTTAAGGGACAGGCCACATGATTATGTATCCTTCCCAGAAAAAAAAAAAACCCTACAAGAAATAAAATAATGTGGTGCTGATATAAGGATAGACATATAGACCAATGCAGGAAGTTTGGCAGATTAGAAATCAAGTCATACATCCTCCACCAAATGTTTTATTTTTATGTATATGTCCATGTACTTCCCTATTCATTATGTGCTGGTAAGTGTGTGTGTGCATAGCTGCATGTATTATAGCCAAAGCCAAAAAAAATCTGTGTTACTATATTTCATCCTTGGCATAGAAAACTTTCATTTAAACACAATTGATACAGCAAGAACTGTAATAGTGGTAAACACCAGCACATCTAGCACAGAGAGTGCATGCTTTCGTTCACTTATATAGTTCTCGCTAAAACTTTTGATTCTCATAACAGTTGCACATTTCTTTTCAAAAAAGCTGTATTTAAGAAGGATGAAATGAGTTTCTAGGTGTTATCAACTTGAGTTTGTTTCTCTTGACGATAAATCAATACCTCCTTCTGATGTGGCATTCGTGGTGCTGAGAATCCTTGCAGCAATCTGTTTTCTAGGTTGCAGATAAATGTGTTTTAGACTCTTTAAAAGTGTTATTCAGACTAAATGCTGTCCTGGTGAGAATTGTCTCACCTTCTAACAGTAAACGGTCGCTTAAGTTATAATAAAAGGTAGCTATCAGTTTAAAGAGCATTAAAGGACATTTTTAGGAAATTAGATATGCCCCGATTAAGACAGAGGACAAAACAAAATGGGTTCAAGTGTAATCAAAGAAGAACATTCAGATAGCATTTTAGGTTAAAATATTAGCTGATAAGGACTAGCTACTGAGAAAAGATATTGTTACATGTGCAATTCACCTGTATCTCTTGCCCATTTTAAAATGATTTATATTTTAAATATGTTCTTTTTGAAAAACATACAAGCATCTGTTTGTATACATGGAGAAACTGAGATCATTTTTCTAGGCTCTTCCAACCTGAAAATGACAGAATGAGAAATTACAATGCAATTTTGCTGACAGGAAAGCCCGTGGCTTCCTAGGTTATTGACATGTTCCTAAATTGAGATAAATTACTAATATCTTTTAATAAGATAATGATTTATTCCTCCCAGTTAATTATTGTTAATGGGCACAAAAACATTCTATAAGCTGTGATACATGCTGCGGAAGTGAAGTTCTAGGATATTTGAATGTTCATTTATTAATACCTTAGTGTGGAAATCGGGTATTGATTGTGAGTTGGGCAGAAAGGCTTTGTGTAATTGTTTTTGTCCACCCATCCCACACATATAAATGGATACCTGTTGGCTCCTTCTCTTGCCAGGATCGGCTCTGCACAGAGGAACTGTTTTCTGCCGTTTTTACAAACCCGATTTATATAACCGCAATTCACCCCTTCCACTCTTGATTTCTGACTTTTTAAATGTAATAAATCTATCTTATCATATTAGTTAGAAATGTCATATAGTTAAGGAATAAAGTTGGGTTTTTTGTTTGTTTGTTTGTTTTATTTTAGTACTACAGAATTTTTCTTTCACAGCTGTATCTTCAGCCTTTCTTTTCTTTTCTTATTTTTTGAGACAACATTTTATTTGTATGTTCTGGCTGCCTGTGAAATTGCGATCTTGCTGCCTCAGTTTCCATGTTATTCCAAGTCTAACAGTAACAGAATTTTTACTAAAAACCCACAACAGGCGAAGCTTATCTAAGGTTATGTCACATATATGATTTTCTTTCTCTAGAAATGAATTTTCCAATTAAACATACTGAGTTTGGTGGATTGTTTTTATGTGTTTGCTTTGTTTTATTTTTTAAGTTATTACTTGAGCTTAAAGACTGTAGAAAAATTTAGTAGGGTTACAGACCAGAGTGTTCATAGAACACATTGGTTTTTAACAAGTCAACACGAGAACAGCTCTCAATATTTGGGACAATTGTTTATAAATTTTAGTAGCACGTAAGTACTGTTAACATGAAAATACCCTCCATCTTCGTTCATCTCATCACCTGACAGCCTACCCTGCACTGTGATCCCCGCTAGAAATCACACGCGGCTGCCTGTGTGATGGCGCGCATGCTCGCTCACCCCACATCATCTTGAAGCAAAGGATGAGAAGCTCGCAATCTGCATATCTGCATTCTTCATATGTTCACCATCACTGAGCTCACATGTCATGCTTAACTTTCTGAGTCCTGTTTTTAATGGATTGAGAGGCAGTTTTTTTTTTCCTTTTTGACCAATCTAAGTAGCTCTTTGATGTATAATTTAACACTTCTCGCTCACAAATTCTTTCTTCATCTTACCTACTAGAGAACTCTGAGAACTAAAGCCAAATGTAAGTATTCTAGATACTTATTAACATTCATCTTGGCTGTAATATTCTGCAACTCTATAATATCCACAATTCACTTGGTCCAAATGTAAGTGGTAGAATGCACTCGATTTGAAATATCATAATGATAGTATTGACAGGAAGTAATGTATCCAGATGACAGAGACAGAGATTGAGGTTCCAATTCTCTGTGACTTGGCTTCACGCATTAAAAAAAAAAAAAAAAAAAAAAAAAATTTACCTGGAGATGAAACCCAGGGCCTTCTCAAACAGTTGAATGTTCGGCCAAATTTTTACTTTTGATTCAAGACAGAGATGTGTGTTCCTAAGCATGCTAAGTATGTTGCTCACACTGGGCTTGAATTTACAATCCTGCCTCAGCACCTCAGAGTGCTGGGTTTTAAAAGCTGCCCCACCGGGGGCCAGGCTCTCAAGCCTCGGAATGCATGCAATTTACCTTAGACTCACCTGAAAATGCATTTTTTTGGCTGTACAGTTCTTGGTGATGGCACAGAACTGTGCATTTTAAATAAATACTTAGAGCACACTGATGATGCTAGTTCAATTATTACAGTTTGGAAACTCTCCATAGATGTGATGTAGGAAACCACATTAAAATTCTCCTTATTGATTTTCTAATCGTGTAAAAAATTTTACTCTCTGTCCCTTAATATTTTAAAATATTTGTTTGTATCCTTATTCTAGCCCATCTTCGAATCGTGCAAAACTTAAATTTCTGTGGGCTTCCCATGCAGTTTGAAACACCTGACTGTCTTATTATTATTTATTTTAGCATTCTCTTATCTTATAATATCTCCAAAAAGTGGCTCAGAACATGTTACTTTACTGTTAGGTAATTTTAAAAACAGGTAAAGATAAATGAAAAAAAATCTTATACTAATCTTACCAAATAGCTGAACCTAAAACATGCTATTTCAAAATCCTGTTAAAATAACCATGTTATGATGTAGAAAAAATATAGAATAGTGAAAAGATTCCATGCTTTAAAGTGAATACATGAGAGTAGATGATTAAACCACAGATTCTGGACAAAGGTCATTGTCATGCCCACCTGAGGCTAGTAGTTCTGGCAGTGTGAATTGAATAGGCAATAAAGAAAAGAAAAAGAAAAAAGAAAAAGAGAAATCTATCAGCACTCAAGCTCTTCATTTGGAAAAGGAAAAAAAAATAGGTTACAATTTAGTTGAATAATGCACATAAGGCAATTAAAAGAATGGTCAATAGCACAAAATACATTACAGTTATTTTAAAATTTAATATATTAATGCTCACTCTTTTAAAGGTTTTGTTTTTATTCAAAGCTAAAACTCACAAGGTTCAAGGAAATGGAATAACTTGTACAATATTTAGTAGAGTCAGTAGATTTTTTGAACCAGTTCCATTGAATCACTGTATTTATTTTTAAACTAAACTATTTCTAAAAAAATACTGATAAAATAAGACAATACTTATTATTTAAGACAGCATAATACCAGGGCTAAAACATAAAATAGTAAGTGAGAATTGGGCAAATTTAAGAAAAAATTTAAGCATTGCAATTATATATCTTAAATTTTATTTTACATATGCTCCTGGTTGGTTAATTTAGAATCTTAAGCAGTTGAATTTTTATTGAACTGTGAATATGTTATTTCTTTTGTCAGCTGCTTGTTTAGACTGGTTTTAGAATAATTTTAAGATAGTTACCTGGTCCTAAGCTGTAATCTTTATTATGAGCAATTATTATGATGCCACATTAATTAAAGTCATTGTATTGATTTTTTTTCAGATTAACTTTTGTTTTTCAAAATGCATTTAGGTATGAGATTTTAAAGGACTATTTAAAACTGGCAGCTTTACATAAACTAGAGTCTTGCTTTCTGGTGTTTCTTAAGTGAAAAGAAAAAAGAATACCATATTCAGCTATCTTTGAGGTAGTATACCATAATGTTATTTTTACATACAAA
The DNA here is from genome assembly GCA_004027205.1 of Ctenodactylus gundi. Classification (NCBI taxonomy): domain Eukaryota; kingdom Metazoa; phylum Chordata; class Mammalia; order Rodentia; family Ctenodactylidae; genus Ctenodactylus; species Ctenodactylus gundi. Next base: position 99,062 of record PVKB01003657.1, on the reverse strand, counting down.
AATATAAATAAAAGTGACACACATTGTTATGTTGAACATTGTTATGGGAACCTAATATCTTAGGTTATCTGATTTTGAGTTATCTCATTTTAATTTCACAATTTTTCTAATCTCTCTGAACTTTTTTGTTTGCTCATTTATTTGATTATTATAAGTATAAATTAATTATTGAAGAAGTCCTCTAGGGTTGTTTCTGTGCTAACATTTACAAGTCATTTTGCACTTCTAATTCTTCTGCCCATTCAATTACACCAACAAGATCTTTTGTCTTTCCAGTGAATTCCCAATCTATACCCTTTCCTTCATTGTCAAAACAATAGTTCCACTCGTGTCTTAATGAGAATGATTAATATCAGTCTTCCAATTAGTGTTTCTTCACCTAATTTTACCCCAATAAATTTGATATTCTCCAAAATATTTATACCGATTTTTTAAAAAATGGATGAATCAGACTATTTTATTCCCTGCATAAAACTTTCAATGACTTTCTAATGCGTTTAGAGGAGAATCCGATTTCTTAACCTGGACTTGGAGGAGCCTCTCTCTTCTGCCCCTGCCAGCATCATTTATTTAGCTCCATGGTATTTGTTTATGCAGTGGCCACACTGGATATAACTTGCAAATCCTTTCTTTCTCAGATGTTTTATGTATAAAACATGACTCATATAATATATTTTGTGTCTTTATTCTCATAAATGACTCAAATTAAGGGGCAACTGTGGAAACGTGTTTCAGCTTCAACATGTAAAGCTTGAAGGTTGTCATTCCCAATTTTACATCATAAAATAATTCAAATTAAATAAAAAGTCATAAAGTTGCCACCTGAAATTTTGGAAGGATAGACCAAGTCCAAAACATAGTAGGTAAGAGTTGCTTACCTGGAACAGAAGCTGCTGGGGAACACAGGGATAGGATGACTCGAATCGTGGTAACGAATTGCTGCAGGTTGAGTGTGGACCAGAGCCGGTATGGTTGTGATATACTCCTGGGGTTACAGTCATGACCGGGGTACCACACAGTTTTCCCCCAGGAGCCCCATAATCATCCCACAGGATTCCCCAAAGATTCCTTGTGATTCAGTCATTCAACAATGACCAGGGACCATAAATCTTTTGCAATCCACCCATATATCTCACCATTACAAAGGCTGCTCTTCTGGGGAAGAATTTTATCAGCATCTATTCCCAAAGTGGAGGGAGGAACTTGCTAAAAAATAACTAAATAAAATTGGTAGATGTACAAGCATATAAGACTGTGCAATCTTTCATAAAAGGAAAGGTTATGGGAGATAAAGAGAGCTACAGAAAATGAAAAAAAATCCTTATACCAATCTTAAAAGTACATTTCCTTTAACTATAGAGCATCAAAGTTTGTAAGGCAAAAACTGATGTCGCTAAGAAAATTGATAAATATATAATCCTAGTTGAATGCTAAAACCATTCCCGTCAGAGACCGATAGATCAAACAGACTGACAATCAGTAAGTGACTAGATGACACAAACAACAGTATTAATCTGTACAGTTATAAGTGATATTTGTACAATGATTTCCCACTCAGCGACAACGTAATACACATCTTGTCAAGCTCTCAGGGAACACTCACCGAGACACAATTCATTCTAGACTATAAAACAGACATTAGTATATTTAAATGCACACAAAATCATACAATGTTTCCCGAACACAATGAAATTCAGTGAAGTAACAAAAGATTGCTGAGAAATCCCAAAATATTAAGAAATTATACAATATCCATATGTATGCCATATGGGTTAAAGAAGTCCCGGGTGAGACTTAAAAACACCCCAAATTAAATTGTGCTTGAAATTTGCAAAGGACAGCTAACCCTTTCTTAGATCTTTAAAATGTTTTGAAGTTTGGGTTTCTAGAAATGATTCTGGCACTGATACCTTTCTTAGTCAAGGTTCTCTAGAGAAAAGGAATTAATAAAAACACATATGTGTTTGTGCACATGCACCTTTCACTGAACCTGCCTATTGTCTGTTGACTTATAGATCTAGTTGTCTCTCTTATCCTTTTATTTATCTATCTTCTATTTATCTAGAATGCAGCTTAATGTAAGAAGTGGACCAAGGATTAGGCTGCCTAGTATGGACTCATGAATTGGCAGTAGCCAAGCTGGAGTCCCAGGGAATCCGATGGTGTAGGGAAGATTACACCAAGCAGTCATGAAAGAGGTGACATGTTTCAGTTTGAAGTTGGAAGCAGGACAATTGAAATCTCAGCTTGCAGGCAGCCAGGTTAAAAAAAAAAAGTTCACTCTTGTTCAGGAGAGTTATCCTGTCTGTTCTATTCAAGCCTTCAAATGAGCTCAACTTGTTTTACTTAGCTACTTTCTAAAATGTTTGGCTAAATACCTGAGAACCTGATGGATGAGTTCAGTTGAAACATGCAATCAACAGCCCCCTTAGCCCGATCTGTTCCATTCTTTTATCACTTACCTGTGAATGTCCTAATATTAAAAACAGGTCTCTTAGAAAGTGCAGAGAAAGACTCATGTCTTCCTTTCCATCAAGTGTTCCACCTAGTACTTAAATGCATACATTGAATATATTACAACCTATCTTCAAATGTTTTGTGCATTTCATAAATTATAAAAAGACATGTTGTATACTTCTTTCATAGATTGAAAATACATACTTCTAATTGATTCTAATTTCTTCCTCTCATCTTATTTATTTACTGACTTTCTGCTATTTTGCAAAAGCAGTTCACTGTGTCTTTTTGATACAGTTTACCTTTGGGGATATTATAAAGCTTATGATTACTTACTTTTCAATTTTTGCCTGAGAGGCCAGTTTTCTTCTTAACAAATCGAATTCTTACCTTTCTGTTAACTACATCTGGACTAGTATGATGCTTTATGTACACCAAATTTTCTGCTAGATGTGCTCTCCTTTTTAGAACACAGTTTGACATTTTCTTATAGTTATTTAAACATTTAACTCTATGGTCTCTTAGACTTCAAACATGTTAGTGATAATTTCTGTTTTCTTTCTATATATATATATATATATAATATAAAATATATTTCTATTCTTTTTAGAAAATAATAAGCTTTGAGATATTTCTTTCTGCTTAATATTTGATCATTTGATTGCAATTTGCCTAGGTTTCTCTAGTTTTATTTTGATGTTGCTAGCGTATTCACCATATGTAGGGTTCTAACTGGTTCGATATGTCTCATTACTTTCTTAAAATGATACTTTTTGTCCTTCCAATACTTCACTTTCTGACTCATCTTCTTTTTCTGGAAATCTAACGACACACGATGAATGGATTTCTATGGGCCCACAGTTCATGGATCAATTGCTCTGTTTTGCTTATTTATCCATTTTCTTCTTTTCTGTTGCTACAATTTAGATAATTTCTACTCACCCAATTTCTGGATCAAGGATTCTATTTCCAAATATGTCAAGACTACTGAGATTCCATAAAAGAAAATTTTTTTGGTTTGTGTGTTTCTTAAAGATATATTTTTTAACATTTTTACTCTTGACTTAAATATATTGTATTTATAAATATTGCCCATATCTTGAGTTATAAATATTCCCATATAGCACAGATATAGCAAAATAGATATATGACAGCTCAAATTACATACACACACACACACACACACACACACACACACACACACACACACTCATATATAAATATATAAATCTAATTCTATTTGTTTTTTAATAATAGGTCACTTTTTTTGTTCTCTGTATGTGTCCTTTTAATTTTGTTTGAATTCCAGATATTATGTAAAATGACAGGGAGACTAGGGTAATTACTGTTGATCCCTGGAAACAGATATACTTTTTTTTTTTTGAAACCACAGTTAACCTAGCCAAATGTTACATTGAGTTGGTATAGCTACATTCAACGCAACATAGGATTGATATCCCTAGGAAGCATACTTTCATTTCATATTACTTAGAGTAGAGCTGGCTTGGTGAAACATTTCGTTGTTAGTGCTTCATCTTCAGTTTCACACGCCTTTGTTTTTCCTGTGCCCTACACAACTCTCTCTCTCTCTCCATGTCTTAAGGTAAGTGACTCACTGCTACTAATCGATGGTCCTGCCTCATTTCCAATGGCAGCTTTATTGTCCCTTGCATCTGTAGTGTTCATAACAGTAGGAGTCTTTTCAGTAGTCTTCATTGTTCTTAATCCTCACACTGTTTCAGAATGCTTTCTTGCTCTCATCCCACTGTGTGTGTGTCCATATTACCACTTTTTTCTACTCAGTTCTTTTTAGGTCTAAAGCATTGTTTGATGAAAAGTCATCTTCTGATGGCCTTTGTACAAGTTATACTGTCTCAAATTTATCTCTTCATAATTCAAACTGTTCTGCTTATTTTCATATTTAAGGTTAACTGTCAGGCTAAATATAATCCTGAAGGATATAAGAAAATTTATGCCTGTGTAATTATGATTCCTTTAGGACATTTTCTAACACTGTTCCTTTTCTTGTAAGTGCGTAATCTCACTTTCCAGGGCAATCACCTTGAGAGTTGATGTCAAGTCTGATTTGTTCATTGAGACTTTGGAGTTTTGAGCGTTTTTCAAAATATAAAGGACATTTACAAATATGTCTTGGTGAGCACAACTAGCGTCATTGTTGAAATTCTTACTGTATGGTATCTGCTTTCACAGGAGCTAAGGCTGATCTCGAAAACAGCTTTCTTACAGAATGTTTCAGCACAAAGATTAACTTCAAAGACCAAACAACATGTGGTGTAGCTTTTGTTTTCTTTTATCCTTGACATAGCACTTTGTGATCCCATATGCTGAGAGCTGTTAATTATTCTCTCTCTGACTTTAATGTGTCTTTTGTGACTGTTTATACTGCATAGATTCTTAGGCAATAACACAAGTAGGCCAGGTGTGATATTAGCAAAATACTTTATTGTGGTTTGGATCTGGAATGTCCCCCAAATGTCTCCTGTATTTGAATGTTATAGATTGTCTATGGAAACGTGCTGTTGGGAGATGGGATCTAGTCCAGAGGGGTGGATTACAGGCATGTAAATTAAATTATAGGCATGTAACTTAGATTATAGGCATGTAGTGATGGCTTACCAAACCTTCCACACCTGGATCCAGGAGGGGCTGATCACTGAGATGAGACCTGGAAAGATATATAAGCTGCTTCCTGCCTTCCTTGGAGGACAAGTCTCAACTTGCCTTGACTTGTCTGCCTGCTTGTGATGTCCCAAGGAGATGCCTCCACCTCTGCCTCTGCCAAGTACTTGCATTGTTGCCGGCCTCCCCTGAATGGACTGTCACCTTTTGAAACTGTGTGTCGGTAACCGACTGTGCACTAAAGTACCATAGGGTATCACGAAGGCACAGACTTGGCCCACAAGCCAAGAGAAAAAAAAAAAAATTCCCATTCTCTAAAGAAACGTGCTATAGCTTTTATAAAGATAAATACCATTTTCTTATGACGTAATGCGCTAACTGCAAACTAGTTCTGTTTTATGTCTAGAAAAGAGAACATTTGTTAATTGCATACGTGTAGTCTGCATTCATTTTACCATTGTTATTATAGATCTCAAATACTTTCTACCCAAATGCATGCTAGTATGATCATTATTACATTAAAATGATTGATATAAAACCCAAGTCCATAAATGCTTTGATTATTTTCTGTGTTCAGGATGTTTAAAATGTCCCTGGTTAGGAATTCAATAGCAACTGTTAGGAAAGATTAGTATGGATGTTACTGTGTAATTATTGGAAAATAATTTTATAGTTTCCATTTCAATGTTAAATATCTCTTTTGTCAGCACTTCCACTATTCCTTTAAATAATAAATATATAATTTACATTGTAAGGAATTCATAGCAGTGAATGATATTAAAAACTTGAACTCGGTACCCAATTTATTTTATAATATGTTTTCATTGTCATTTTTAAACATTGCATATGCAAATGTAAAAGAAATGGAACAAATAAAGAAAAATAGATATGATTTACATTTTGTCATGATATATTTGAGTTGACATTGATTTCATATAATTTCTTGCTATATATATATATATATATATATATATATATATATATATATATATTAAACTTTTGTTAAAATGTGCCAATCAATAATAAAAACAAAGCTAATATTTTTGAGTGATTATATTCTGCTGAGTATTCTTTTAATTGCTTTCCATGTATCAAACTGATATCTACTTTTATGTAATGAAGGAGATAACTTAGACACAGAGAACCAAAACTAAGTATGAAAAAAAAAAAATGACCAGGCTACATTTTGAAAATACACACAAGAAAAAAAATGAGTATGGATGTGGGGTCAAAAGTTTGTCTTTATGGGCTTTGAACAGTATACCATGTACATAAATTATAATAGTGGTAAAAACCAACTTTCCATCCATTTCTCTTTTTCTTCTATACATGCTATGAATCCTGGAGGTGATCTTACATGACTGTGTTCTAGAAATAGCAAGAGATAATAAGTACTTGTCTTGCAGCTTGGTCCCAACTAGTTAAAAGCTTTTTTTTTTCACATTTTTCACTAAGTAATTCCATAACGGAACATTGTCTAAAGGCAATAATCAGGTGTATGTTAGTCTTTGCCCTCCAGAGTCCTACCAGCAGCCCAATGTCTGATTGTGGGACACTTGCTAGTAGCTTAGAATCTCATGTCCAGCTCCTACTGAATCAGAATATGTATTTTAATCTTTAAGTAGTTTTTGTACTCATATCAGCATAAAGCAACTATATTAAAATTTGTACTAAAATAGAATTATTAGCATTATTAGAAATATAAAACAAAAGTAGAGCTTGGTAATCAAAAGGTTGTATTTTCTGAAATACTTTAAAGTTCTGATTCAAATAATCCATTTCAGAATGCCTGCCTCGCTTTTTCCCAGCTATAATAATCTCATGGTCTCTCTCAATGGCCTAAACTCTCTTGCTCTAGTAAATGTCATTTTCAGTTTTTTAAAAATTCATATTATTATTTTATAAGCATTGTTTATAATATTCCTTTTATTCTTTTTAAAATTTTATTTAAATTTATTTAAATTGTTAAAATTTTATTCTTTTTAAAATCCATTTTTTAAAATGGATTGATTTCACATAGTTTCTTGGAAAATGCTTTAATTGCCTGTTGTTTCAGTCTATGAAGGTGCAACTGTATTTGTCTTCATCTTCATTATTAGAGAATGTTAACGGGATCATTCTAACAGCAGTAAGTGTTCAGAACATTTTCAATGAGAAAATGCTTGATACACTAAGAGTAGACATGACATTTCTCTCACTTTCCCCGACCCTCCATACGTGCTGTGGATTGGGAAAGGTGATCTTAAAACATTATGTTCTGGAAGTAGCAATGCAAAGTAAACACTTCTTATAATGCAGTTACAAAGACACGAAAAAACAGTTACTGAAGGAATAGCTCAGCTATTTAAGTGTTGCCTAGCAAGCTCAAGGCCCTGAGTTCAATCCCTTAGCACCATATTAAGCTGGATATAGTGATGGACGCCTGCAAGCCTGACACTTGGGAAGCTGATACAAGAGGATTGCCATGAGTTTGAGGCCCTCCTGGATTGTAAAATCCTGTCTCAAAAAAAGGCACTCCTAAAATGAGCAATACCATATGGAGCATCTTAACAGAAAATAATGACTGTAGACTGTAGATTTAACTAATCTTTGCAGATGGATGCTCTGTCCTTTAATCTTGCCAATTCTATAAATTTTAAGTCTAAATCTATCTTATCTGTTATTTATTTTTTTCTTATTATTATAATCTTTACTACTTCTAGATGCCTACTCTCTAGCTAGCTTCCTTCACTGACTCTAGAAATATCTCTCTACTATTATAAAAATCATCTGTGTCATTTATGTTTTCTTGATATTCCCTATAACCCTAAAAACACCATTTTCACATAATTTTTAAGAATGAAAGTCATTCTTTCTCACCTATTAACTAATGATGCACAGAGGAAGAAGCATCACCTTACCCTCCATTACCAATATTTTATAATTTCAGTATTTTCCTTCATCCACATCTTTTTGAAAATCTAAATAATCTTCCTACTCTTGGTCCACTTTCATTAATATTTGGCTCATATTTTTAGTCTTTCTTACCAATGGATCTATTTCTGTCAATTTAGATATTAAGTTTGCTTGGCCAATGAACACATGATGATTCAGAGTCATCCTATCTAATAATCTATTTCACAATACATCCATCAACCATTTGAAAAGCCACACCTTGGATGCGTTATAGTTATCAAGACTTGCTTGACTGTCACTGTGCTTATTTAGAAGTTATTTAATCTTGAAAACTTTCATGAAGATGTTCCTCAGGGAAAACGTAAAAAAAATTCTTCTAATTTCATTTGATTCTTTTGTTGTTTTTGACTTTTAAATTGCCAATTTTTAAAGTCATATGTCTGGATAATATAATAAGATTAGTCTTTCACTAGCTTTGGGGTAGTTGACACCTCTCACTGAACGTACTTAACATTCCATTGATTTTACCTTTTCTAGGTCTCAGCGTCTGTTTTTCTTGATCTTCTGTGGAAAGATGTCTTTTCCTATCTTCCCTTGTTTTCTATGGGAAAAGGATCAACCTTTATCTCCAAATATTGACAGTAAAATTAATTATTCTTAGGAAAAGAAACAAAAATACGACTCTTAAGAATTTTAATTACTAACCGTTCATTAGATTTATAAACCCCAAACATCCGATGACCTATAGTTAAAGGCGGCTGTATATTAGAAAAATAAACCACTCAAAATGTGTCCTTTCTCTGGAATTTATCTACCCGGGGACCAACCTATTTGACACTTACTTCAACTATATCTTATTTAAGCCTTGTACCTGAAACCCTAAGCAGGATGATTTTTTGTTGGTGATATTCTCATCTTCTTTGTTTTGCTAGATATACATTTATTTTTTCTTTGGCCAACAACATGTCCTTGAATCTCTGGCTTTCTTAAGCAGTGAATGAAAAACTTGGGTTCAAGTTTAAGTAGAGATTTTTTCTTTCTTTCTTTCTGCCTTCCTTTCTTTCTTTCTTTTTGGTTATAGCACAACATATATATTTCAACTGGACAAAAAATTCGTATCATTTGCAGGATCTTATGATAAATTGCCTTTAAATGGCAGCACTTTAGGTCTATAAGACATATGTATGACCGTGGAAAATGCAGACTGCTTAATCGAATGGGAGGGAGGGCAGAAGGGAAGGAACTGTGGTTTTTTATTTTGATTAATTGCTGTAACATCGTCCTTCAGGTGGCTGAGGGTGTTGCATATTATCTTTAGATATCATTAAGCACCATATCTCCTGCAGAACGACTTTGGTGCTATAGGAATTCTTCCTTTTGCTAGCACTGATATGACTCTCAGGTCCACCACTCCATTAGAAGTATTAACTCCATTCATATTAAGTTTTGTTACAAATCTTACAAAGGGGGGTGCTTCTGTGTGTGTGTAGGTCCACCTTCTATTTTAAGGCAGTACATTCTGTTTTCAGAAATTGTCTGATCCCGTGATGGTTGTCATCTTGCTTCACTGTCTCTTAAAGGCTAGTCCCTTCTTCTAGTTTTTCATATAATTGGTTGATAACGGCCCAATACTTTACTGAGTATACTGCAATTTTTGCACATTATTGGTTAAAACTAAACCACGGGGTCAAAACAATCTCTCCAATGCGAGTACAATACTAATTCAAGTTTCGTATCTGCACCTCGGTGTTCTGCTTAAGAATTTCAAGTCTCTGTTTCCTTATTCATCGATTGACAAATAGAAGTACTTCTTCAGATTTTTTTTTTAGTGACTAAATCAGACAACAGTTGGAAAACATTTTAAGCAGTCTTTGGGAACAAAGGAGTTAGGTATTGTCAAAAAAATTTTAAAAAGGAAATCATTGTGATAGGTAAACTTTAAAAAAAGAGAAAGTCACAGACTCTTTTCAAAACCATTGCAACAGGGAAGAGAGATTGTGCTCAATTTCACTGAAGGGAATAGGCCACAAGATTTTAGAGCTGGGGAGGAGGTTGTGGCAAAATTGAAGGCCAATACAAGGATAGCTGGTGAATGGGAGTAAGCCCTTTCTGTTGTCTACCTGCTGCTTGTGGAAGTTAAGATGCCACACTTTCCCTGGAATTGAGAGATAAGGTTGCTCCATCTCCATTATAGTTCACTGACAAAGCTCCCAAGTCCTTGAGAAAGTAACTTCCAAGGTAGAAAACTGGCAAGTGAGTGAGAGACTTACATCTCAACAGGGAAGGGAAAGAATTTATAACTGAAATTCTCTAAGTTAAATCCTCTAGCAAAAGGAGTTTAATTGACCTACAGTCATGAAGAAAACTGGCTGTGGCTTAGTTAAACTGAGGAAAATATTAATTTTATTTTCTTAATTTTAAATAAGTATTTACTATAATGAATATTAACTTGCAGTTTAAAAAGTAATGCAAAAAATGAGACAGGTATCATACACATTTTCTTCAAACAAAACCTTCTTACGTGGTAAACATAACAGTAACACCAGAGAAAATGTATTAAGATAATATACCGAAATCTATAGTTTTTGTAGAGTTAAATAACTATTCGGACAAGAAAATGGGTAAAAGTTTAAATTTTACATTAGAAAAAGGCTTAAGTATCCAGAAATGAAATATATAGATTGCTTAGGAAATAGAAGAATACAACTTAGGTGATTTTTCAACATGAAAAACATTAATAGCAGCAAAATTATAATTGTTAATTATTATTTATACATACCTCTTATTGATTTGGTTATCAATCTGTCAACATTCTAGTGAGTACTTAACATAAACAGGACTTATTCAAGATCCTTTGTTTTGTCTTTATTTGTATTTATACATTATGCATTTGGAAATCAAATTGTATTTCATTAGAAATAAAGGAATAGAGCTGTTTTCTAAAAATGGGATTTTCTAAATGCTAGAGATGAATACAACACTTTTTTGATAGCTTTCTGCTCAAGCTGGTTCTTAAGTTGCCCACCGCATCTAGGTATCTCCCTCTTTTTTTGTTGTGAATTGGTGATACACACTGGTTACATTAAACTTGACAGTTGTGTGCACATACACATCACATCAGCCGCCGACTCCCTTCCCCTGCTTTTCTTCTCTTTCACCGCTGGATAATTTTCATGCTGTAGTGTGGAATCAAACACAGAGCCTCGTACAGGAGAGACAATCACTGTTATCACTGAGACATGCCCCACTGAGCTAGAATCAATGAAATTCTGATACGATTTTATTGTTTTTATTGTGTCTTACTTAAACTTACCTAAACTTTCTCAATATATTGTCCTTAATTTTAAAAAAATTAAATGTTTTATATACCTGCCTTAGTGTTTTCTCTGACTTCTCATTTTTTTCCCAAAAACTGTACATGTTTAGTTTTTTCAGAGAAAACTGAATATTGATACCAAGATGAAAAAAAAATCTGTAAAATGCTTTTGGTGAGAAGACAAGTATCACTTGATCTCACCTGCTTACATAAAGATGTTCACTGTGACCTGGGCCCAGTGGTGCAGGCCAGTATTCTGGACCTTCCAGGATGCCGAAGCAGGAGGATTCCAAGTCTGAGCCATGCCTGGGAATCTTGGAGACTTAGAAAAACTGTCTTGAAATCAAAAAATAAAAATCGGTTAGGGGCATAGCTCAGTGAGAAGGCCTGTCACCATGATTTTTAAAAAATGTGTTGTCTGTGATACATAAAAAAATCAAATATTATTTTTTCAATTTTTTTTGGCCACATAATGTTATATCCCTTTCTGCTCCTGGTTTACAGAACATTTAAAAAAAGCTTTGATCTGTATTTAAAAGATGCTGATCTTTCTCTAAAATAACATATTTCTATTATGACTGTTCTCAAATTGACACATTTTCCTTGTCCTGATCCTATATCCTCTACGTCTTGAGATTGTTATTTCGTTTTTCCTGATTTTCAAATACTTGGAGTACAAATCTGAGTCTAAAATTTGCAAACAAAACATAATTGAGCCTTTAGGAAATCAGGTTTCATGTTGTTTTCTTTGCTAAAATCAATTACTGATTTGTTTGTTGCTATGAAAATTTTCCAGTATGCATATTTCAGTAAATGTGCACCGTGATTTATGTGAATTCATGTTTTAAATATCACAAGTAATTTCATATATGAATGTTTTTGCATATTCTCTTGTTACATTCATTGGAAAATAAGATTATTAAATTAGAAATTTATTATGACTATTATTATTTGTTTTTCTCTTCCTATAATGTTGTGTTTGGTAAAACATGGAAAATTGCACTTCACTAAGACTGTCAAAGGGCTCATTTTGTGAACTCTGAGATGAAGCAGGATTTGGGGAAGAACCTCTTTCAGTCAATGTGACTTATTATTAAGTGACAACTATGTCATTTATATTGGGTCTCCACACTGTATGAGTTCAAAGGCCAAGGCACACTGCATTGTCAGCCCACCCAGTAAACCAAAGTCTCAGCTCAGAGACAAGAGCCCTTTAAAAAGCGAGGGCCTTTACAGAGTGGGCCTTCTATATTTCCAATTACCATCAAGATCAGTAGAAGATTTTCAAGAATTAGGTTACTCAAACATCAGTTTGCATTAAACATAATTAATTTGAATAACCTGTAAAATAATTCCCACCTACGAGTGGGAATCTCATGCCTGTATTGGACTATGGACCCTGTCTTTGGTCAATATGGCTTTCTGATTTTTGCATCAAATAATTGATTTGAAGTTGAAGCATTTTTCCTTCTTATTTTAGTATTTTTGCGTTTTGACATATATTTCAACTTGATTTTAAATGCCTTCAAATCATGTTTCTAGAAGAATTGCAGGCGATGATAATGGATCGTAGGTTTCTTCTTTTTCACTGTATTTCTGTATACAAACGTGAGTAACTTTTCATAAAGTTCTAAAATTTAATATACAGCAATAGAAGAAAATGTTTTCTTCAGATTTTCTTAGGCAGTTGGTGCTACAGGGCCTTGTACAACTTATGGTCTTAGAGATTGATTATCTTTCTTTTGAATTCGTTCTTTGCTTTAAAAAGAAAACAATCAGCATACATTTTCATGATTATATATTTCCTGTCATCACCATCTAAAATTGAACAGAAATAGAGGGGAAACGTTGGGAACACTTAAAATCTGTGCCTCCTTTAAGAGAAGCTGTGTACAATGCCCAAGTTCCACTGAATACCTAGTGACCTAGATCCAAAATATCACTGAGTTCATTAGCACCCGGTATAGATATAATAAATACCACGCCCCCACGGCAAAGAGCACTGGGACCAGATAATAAGTTTCTACATAAAGGTCAAACTGACTATAACTGACTATATAGTCTTCCAGTTAGCACATTAATCTGCAGAATTATGTTGAGAAAGAAGACAGAGATTCAGTGTGGCTGATAGAAAGAAGTGTCTCTCCCATGTTCTGCATGGATTCTACAATTGTACTGTGGGGTGCAGGAGCGGGCACAGTGCACATTCAGAGCCAACTGCTGTCTGTCCCGATTTCTGGATCTTGCTCATTCCGAGCCTTCTGTTTACTTGCCTCCTCCCCCCTAATGTGGATCTACCTTTCTGGCTCATTCTTTTGTTCCAACTAATTCTCACGGGACTGCTAAAAACTTCCCTCTTTCACTAAATTCTTTTGGGTACAATGTCCGCTACCTCAAGTGCTTCAAATTTAGTTACCTCGCCAATCTATCTTCTTAGCTGCTGAAAAAAAAATATGGCCAAGCGTAGGCTCTCCATTTCTAGGACAGTGTTTTGTAGGCACTGGCACAATAGATGTAAAATAATCTTATTTCTAGATTGCAGCCTTGCATTTACAGTTTTTCTCGAAATTCTGTCATTTAATATTAACAGTAATATTTCAGTCACTCAAATAATCACTGATGCCAATCATCTCTGGTTCTCTATGTCAATATGTGACTAAATTCTAGTCATTATATCTTTATAAATCTTTAATATAGTCCTCGTCTGGTATCTTCATGTATCCCATTCTCATTCTCCTCAATAACTCCTGACTCATTTGGTGACATGTGTGGCCATTGTCTATGAATATTATTGCAAGCAGTTGAATTTTATTCTGATTGTTTGCTTCACGCATACATGTGTTTTTCAGTATTCAAAAATATTAATTGAATATTTAGCATTGTCCAAAGCATGATGCTTAGATCAGAGAAAATACATTCAGCATTTTTATTGAATTTAATTTAGTAGGTAGACCAAGAATAACAATAGCTGCACAGAAAATTATTTCAGATAGTATTAAAAAGAGTATACTATGAAGAAGTTAAATCTGGGTAGGAAAAATTGATGAGTGCAAGAAAAATTATGAAACTATTGACACAGAATGACCAAGGAAACTTCTAAAGGGAAGTGGGGAAGTGATTTACTGTCATAAAATGTAAATGATAAAAGTAAAGTCATACAATGGTGTGAGTGAAGAATGTATTAATAGAACAACAGAACTAGCAAAGGGCACAGAAAGACACAGACATTAATATAATCAAATAACAAAGCAAGCCAGATACCTTGAAGATACAGTTCAGACAGACACTTTATGCCTTAACCTTTGAACCAGGTTGAAATTTCAGATATTATATTTGTAGTAATGACATTTTGAATACTAGGGAGATATAGAGAAATATTATTTGACCCATGCCTTATAAGGATTGTCTAGTTACATAAGACTAAACTGGTTAGAATATTAATGAAGACATAAAACAAGGTTAACAAAAGGGTGGAAACGTGCCCCTCATACGCTCACAATAACTGGAAATTGACAGAAGTGTTAGCTGAGGAGAAGAGCATAGATCTCATTCTCAATGTGTTGTCAGGTGATGAGAAAGGGCTTTATGACAATAGATTCAATTGGCCAAGATCTTCAGTTTTTGCATGAGTGAAATCACAGCAAAACACGTGTGAAGGAAAAGCTGAGTGCGGTAGTCCAGGTCCACACTGCCAGAAATCAGGAGTCTGACGTCAGCTTGGGCTACATTTCAAGCTAAAGGCTGGCCTAGACCATAGCTAATTCTTGTCCAGAAAAACAAGAAAGCAAACTAACAAAAAACCCACAAACAAACAAATAAACAAAAAATGAAAAATCAGGAAGAGCTCATAAAAATTAATTGGATATTTACAAAGAATATTGAAAGAACTGCAAAGTAGGGTGATTACACTATATGCAGCTACTTGTTCTAGAACTAAACAACCTATGTTCAAACATGCTGGCCCTATCATCACTTGTTATGCAGTTTCTGTTTTACTAAGTGTATGAACTGTGATTTTTCTCATCTATGGAATTAGGGTATGTGTATTTAATAATCATAAGCTCCTTTTGAAAATGATGTTGATTTTTGCACATACAATCATGCTTGGCAGAGACAAGATAATCAGTAAACTGTAGGTGTTATTATAATGGCTGATCTAGACCACATTTTTGTGACCAAAAAAACCCCCCTCTCAATGGGGAAGTATCTAGTTGACAATCTGTTCAGACAGATAAGAAAGATTTGGAGCCCACATAAGGAAAGGACGATACACTAAGAAGGACTTAGGAGATAGTCTTGGTGTCATTTGGAATTTTATGAAATACCTATTAGGTATGAGAGATTGTCACATGAATACTTTTTAACATATATACTGGCCACTTTTCAATGATTTTCCAAAGCAAATCTTATTACTTTGTTAGAACTCAAGAAACTCATGGAGTTAATGAGAATACATGAGCACGCATAACTGGTGAGTGGTAGAAAGTGAGTTCCAGTCAAGCATGGCCAGGTTCCTGAGCCCATCTCGTTTCCACTACATAAAAAGTCTTCCTAATTGGAACTAATGAAACTGGTGAATGAAAGTGCATTGAGTTCCATTTCATTACAGAGCTGTCATGTTCAGTTTAGGCTGTGTAAAACGATAGCTTGGAGTGGGTAATTCATAAACAAAAGAAATCCATTTTGTACTGCTCTGGAGGTTAAAAACCTTAAGATCAAGGCACTGGCAGATTTGGTGTCTGGTGAAGTCTCTGCTTTGCAAATAGCATCTTATAGCTGTGTCCTCACATCACAGAAGGACCAAATGTTCTCCTTCAAGCTTCTTTGATAAGGGCACTAATTCCACTCATATGGGTGAATACTATAAGCATCTCTCTGTGGTTATGCTATTCATCACAATTGCTTTGGAGATTATGGCTTTGGCTGTGGTGGTGTAGGAGAGTGGTATAACATAGACATTCTGATCATAATAGAAGCATATCCTTAAAGACACATATTTATGGATAGTATGTTAGTTTAAACCTTGGATTTAGACCCTTGAAGACGCTGCTGAGACAAAACTGAAGGAACATAATATTTGTTAGAACTCTGAGTTAACCTGCAGCATGAGGACTGGTGACTGAGATAGTAGGACACACGAGAAGATCATGACTCTCCTCTTATGTTTCTCTGGTAAAATGGGGTTCGGCTTTGCCAACAGCTGTCACCTTCCTCCTTCTCATTTCCATTCCCCACCTTCCCAAGATGGGATGGGGCAGCCGTGCTCAGAGTCTTCCCATCACCCTAAAGTCCCACCCTCTGAGCTGCTCTGACAAGAGGTGCAAATGGCCACTGCACTCCCTCCACAACTTCCCTAACCTCAGGTTCTCTTGTAGATTCTTTGAAGAAACAAGAGGTGGTGGGAAGTACTCTACCATGTGCAAGTGCTAAGGAGATGGAGATTTGGGCCCATTGTTCTCAAACTCTAAATACTATTAAGCTTTGATTCTGCATTTAACTCTCCCACAGATTTCCTGGGTTTTGCCACCAATTTGTGCAGAGACATGACAAATGACAATCAAATGTCTCTCCTGTTTTCATGACAGCTACTGCTCTCTGGGATACCATGCACCACTTCAAAAGGTGATAGCTCAATTTGAACTTAAACTATACAGTATAATCAACGTTGTACTAATCAGCACACTTGGACTAGATGTTCTAAGGTGGGATCAATTTTTAGATTCAAATGTGGACCAATCAAAGGCCTGCCATTACTCTAGAAGCAGCACCCCTTTCACACTTGTTTGGTCAATGAGAACTCTCTCTTAAGTATTTCTTTTCCTGTGCTGCCAAATAGGTTTTGATAAATCTCTCTCTGATGGTCCTGTAAATCATCTCAGGATTTATTTCTCAGGTCATGTGGGCTCTGGAGGGTCTACAGATATACCTGGGATTCTTTGCACAGCAAAGTACACTGAAAAATTGTTTTACAAAAATAAATGAAAGAATTAGATAAATACTTTTGTTTTACCTCGTTTTTGCCTCAGCTGAAGATCGTTATTTAGTCAGAAATATTTGACTGAGACCTGCAACGGACAGAGTCAAGTACCGGGAAGGACCCCACAATGCATGATGCTGACGTAAAGTAACAGAGATTCATATCCACGATGGCAACTGGTGGCATCAAGGCCACTACCAGAGCTGCACTATTTCAACTCGTGATTTCTACTCGTATTAAGCAAAATAATCCTCCAGTGATGGGTGACACCAGGCAGGTAAGTGATGAGCCACAAGCCATGAGAAGATAGGCGAGTAGGAGTTTCCTTTGATCTGACATCAGGCCCGCACTCATTGAGTCCTTCCCTTCTTCTCCCAAGAGCTTTGTGACTACTGTCCCCTAAAAGAGTGCCCTTTCTTTCATTTTTTGACTCTATCAGATAACTACATCTTAAAATTCTCTCAGAAATTTGAACAGATTACTGCCAAAGCCTTACTCTAATTATATTTTCTTATTTAATTTAGTAAATTGTTAAACTTCAAGTTGAAAATATCTACAGTCTTGAAAAATATTTCTTTTACTATGTGCAATAAAATGTAATGGGACCTTATAGGATTATCAAATATAACCTTATATTATTGAATAAATTGAATGAGGAAAAAGTTAAAATATAATTGAAAGTAATGAAGAAATGGACTATTCTACTGAATTCTTTTTTAAATGGTGGAGTTATGCCATACTCTTCAAGGGACAAGTTGAGCTATCCGAATTCATTCTTTTCTTAGATATGCAAGTTTTGCCCTGTAGAAAGAAAATATGTTACATTTTAGAAGTCCATGCTGAAGCTCGGCCTATACCATTCAGTATCACAGCAGGAATATCACAGGCTATCTCTTCTGAAAGTTAATGTACCATCTTTCACAAGATCTTCTCTAGACTAATATTGCCAAAGGTTAAATGACATTAATACAGAAGTTCATGACTGCATAATGCAGTTTATAATCCTGAGGATATACTTTACCAGCAAAAACCATTCTTCTCATATTCCCCTTGTCTTTTAGATATAAAAGTTGCTCTTGTGGAAAATTATCATTTCCCAGAGGTACAATTCTTGATGATGGGACTACATGGGGCACAGAATAGCTGAAACTTTCAGTGTGAAAGAAAACAGTAGATGAATAAAGCAACTTCATTCTAGAAGTAGTTAAAATCTACTACTTGGGCTTCTTCTGTCTATTTTCTCTATGAAACAAAGCATGCAACCCTCTGCACCTTATTTATGCTGTGTCCCCGAGTGTGCGCGCTGTGCTTATGCAAGCTTGTACAACAACATCTCATTTTTCTACTGATTTTCTTCTATTTCACAGATGATGGCTGATGCTAAATAACTCCTGTGTTATTCCAGACCCCAAATGACTCTATGTCTTTCTCAATAACTTGTCTTACAGAAGGATACGTATAAAGTGTTCAATCTGCCTGAGCTATCTGAGTCTTGACTACAGAATTTACATATGTTCCTGTGTACTTATCTTCTTTAAGCAAGTTTGCTAGGCATGCCTCAGTGATCCCCCCATTCCAGATCATGCTTCAGCAATCCACCCTTTCAGGTTACATCTCAGCGATCCTCCCTATTCAGATCACGCTTCTGAGATCCATCCCTTTCAGTTCTTACCCCAGTGGTCCCTTCGAGGTGCTTCCCCAGTAATCATCTCTGCATTCCAGATCATTCCCTAGTGATCTTCACCTACTGATTCAGCTCCATCTCTCAACAAGATAGGGGATCAATAGATTAACCCACAGGATTGAATCACCTTTCAGTCAAGAAAGGGTTTGGGAGGAATTCTAGACTCAAAATACAACAGTTCATATGCTAATAAATTATAGAATTTAGAAAAATTGCATGAATTTCTAAACACATATGAATTACTAAAATTGAACAAAGAAGATAGCACAACCCCAGAATAGGCCAATAACAAGAAATAATCTTGAGACAGTATTAAAAATTAAATCAACTGAGAAAATCCTGAGACCAAATCAGTTTGCCTCAGAATTTTGCCAGAACTTCAGAAAAGAGCTGTTGCTGATTCTCCTCGCACACTTCCATGACATTAAAAAAAAAAAAAAACAAATCTTCCATACTCATTCCTGCCAGGTAGGATTACCCTGATAACAGGAATCAACAAGAACTTACCAACAACAAAAATTCATCAGACCAATTTCTTTGTTCTCCTTTCTTTACTATAAACAGTGTCTTTTTCAGTAGTCCAGCCTGGTCCTGAACTCACTATGTGGCCCCGACTGTTCTTGAACTTGCAGCAATCCTCCTGCCTAAGCCTCCTAGTGCTGGGATTATTGGCTTGAGCTACCACACCTGGTTTACTAGGGCTGGGGACTCAAGCCCAGGTCCTTGTGCTTGTTAAGCACTTGCTTTGACCACGGAGCTATGCCACTGGCCATAGACTAATTTACATAATATTGAATATGGGCTCAAAAATCCTTACCAACTTATAAGCACAATGCAACAAATTATTAAAAAGTTCATACGTCATGACCAAGTCATTTTCATCATGAGATATAAGATGGATTAATCTATGTAAGTCAATAATGTAATATAGTACATAAAAACAAATATAAAAATTGCATGATAATTTTAGCAGATGTAAAAAGAATCATTTGACAAGATCCAAAACCCATTTAAAATAAGAACTCTGAAAAAAGTAGGTGGAGAAGAATCTTACATCAAATGATAGAAGTCTTTTATGACAAACCAACTATCAAGTTCACACTAAATGGAGAAAAACTGAAAGCACATTCTCTAAAATCAGAAATAGGACAAGTGTGTCCAGTCTCGCCACTTCAGTTTGATATGGTATCTGGAACTTCTAATAAAGAAATCAGGCAATCAATAGAAATGAAAGAAATATTTATAAGGAAGAAGGAATCCATCTATACTTACTCAAAAATTGTGTAATCATAATTCCATACAAATTATACCCAAAACATTCCACCAGAATATACTTAGAGCTAGTAACCAAGCTCAGCAAATTACCAGGGTACAGAGACAGTAAACAAACCTCAGTAGCATCCTCATACAATAACAAGACAACAAGAGGCTAGTGTGAATATAATCTTATTCATGGTAACTTCAAAATGATTAAATACCTGGTGATGAACCTATTCAAAGATGTTAAAGAGCACTATAGCAAAAGGGTTAGTACTCTGGGACAAAAAAAGAGATTGAAGACAATATTTTATAATAGAAAGACTTCTGTTCCTCATTAGGCAGAACCAAGATTGTAGCAATGGTTATAGTACCAAAATGGTATATAGCTTTACAAAAATTCTGTTTAAAATTCCAACAACACTCTTCTTAGAACTAGGAAAAATATTTTCAAAATTTGTGTGTAAGCACGAAGATACAGAATAGCTAACATTCGTAAGCAACCAGAGTAAAGCAGGGTGTGTTGCGATCCCATGTGTCGAACTGTATTATGAAGCTGCAGTGACATAACAGAAAGGAAGTAGATATATACAGAAGTAGATATATAGAGGAAGAGGATAACATTCAGGTTACAGAAATGGTTCTAAATACCTCCAGCCATCTGATTTTTGACAGAGGGACAAAAAAAACATAGTCTCTTTAACAAATAGTGCTGGGGAAACTGACTATTCATGTGCAGCAGAATGATTTTACACTGATGTCTCTCACCCTGGACTAAAATCAAATCAAAATGTTCAAAGATCTAGATATTAAAATAGTAACCCTGAATCTGCTTGAAGACAAAATAGGTAAAATCCCTATATATGCATAACCAAGGATTTTCTGACCAAAACCCTAGTTTTCTGAGACATAACACCAAGAATGGACTAGTGGCATGATATCAACTTACAAAGGTTCTGCACAGCAAAGGAATCAACATGCAGTGAAGCTGCAAGATATTGAATGGGAAAAACGTGCCTGCTACTTCTTGGACAGATGACTAATATCTAGAGTATATAAAGACCACAATAAAATTAGAATGCCTTGAATGAAAGATCCAGTCAAAGAAATGGGCAACAGAAATGAATAGGCATTGCTTAAATGAAGAATGTACAAATGGCCAATAAGTACATTATTAAAAAAAAACTCAACATTTTCGGCCATTAGAGGAGTATAAATAAAAATAAAACTAAGATTACATCATACTGAGTGAGAAAAAGATCATCAAAACTTAAAACACTATATGCCAACTAATTGGTGAAGAAAAAAGATCTCTTCTGCGTTACTGGTGTAGTATGAACTGCTAAAAAAAAAAAAAACAATGGACATCAGTATGGTGAGTTCACAAAAAATAAAAATAGAAACTTCACCTAGCTTTTCCTGTTCTGGGCCTTCTACTGAATAGTTAAAGGCGTATTACAGCAGCCCGTGTAATGCAGCAGCTAAAATTATGGACACCTCAATTTTGCAAAGGATCTATATGCTCACAAATGGAAGAATGAATAAAGAAAAAGTGGTACATATACACGGTATAGTATTTCTCAGCCGTAATAAAGAGAAAATTTGAGTCTGTGTAGGAAAATGAATGTGTCTTGAGATCGTAAGACTAAGTAAAATAAATCAGATGCGCAAGAGTAAATATGACATTGTTTCTCTTATGTTAGAAACTCAAAATAACAGTAAATTTAAGAACAAATTAACATAACAAGTCCAGGAGCAGCCTGGACTACAGAGCAAGACCCTGTCTCATCAAAATAAATGAATTAATTAACCAATTAAAGCAAACTAACAGAGACATTATATGAGAAAGAGAGGTAGACTTTCTAGGGATGAGAAAGGGACAGGGATATCAGGGACAGAAGAGGATAGCTAGAAAGGGAATGTAAAATTAAGATTCAATATGTATGTGTATCAACTCCCCAAGATGATTGTGATGAACATATATCATAAATATATACAAAATAAAAAAAAGTTATCTGGTCAAATGATTTCAGGAAATTCTGAATTAAGTATCCTGTGGTTTAAAATGTATCTACAAGCTTTGTTCTTCTGCCCTCATGCAGATGGAACATAAATCCTCCTCTTAATAATGTGGCCTCGGTTTGATGCCCGTCTTCTCATGTATGGCATATGGGAAAAATTATCTATGTAGCTTCGTAGAATAGGTTACGTATCCTTTTATACTATACATATGGAGAACCCCTACGTATAAAATGAATTTCTATATACCTACATGTGCAGATGAGATTGAACTTTTTATTAGTAGACACTGGCTTTAATCCAGTTTTTCCAAGTTAAAAATTCACTCTATTGAAAATATTAGAGCAAAACAAATTATATGCTAATTTTCTGAATCTATTTCCTGAATTTGCATGTCTCTTTATTTGCATAATATCCCCCAGGTCCTTAAATCCACCTAAAAGGCAAGTTTATCTACATGCCGAATCCTGTTCACGTCTTTTAGTTTCATTTTGAAACAGCTGTGACGCGAAAGCACAGGTTGCTGACTTGCCGCCAGAGTTCACTGGGGCACAGTTCCGTTATTATCCAGGAGGACAGGTGCTTTCCAAGTTGCCTGACACTTTTGTACACCCAGGAGATTGCGTAGCAACTGCTCCACGATGGAGGGACTGAGATATGAAAGGAGCAGAGATCAGTGCCAACATCCGAGGGTGGCTGCTGTTGCTATTAGAAACGCAATTATGAATCCCTGCCTGAAATCATAAAAAATGCTTTCTTAAAAGTACTAAACATAATGAGAAGTCATATACTGCGTGTATTTAGCTTAGAGTAGAAATAGCTCTTTGGCCTTAATAGTATTAAACCTAACAGGATTTTGCGACGCACCACCAGAGTTACGGTGTGAGTACAGTTTTGTAAGGCATCCTGTTAGCTGTCTCCCCTGGGAAGAACCCGAGATGGCTTTAGTTCTGGTTGTAGACATTTTGTTTGGATACTTATATTTAGTGGAAGTTGGGAGAGCCGTTTATATTCATTAATTTAAGGTCAGAAATATAATTTATGTAGGAGTAATAAGCTCCCAATGTACAAGGAATAAATATAACTTATTTGGCAAGCTAACTTAAAGAGATATATGTAAATGCCCAATTGTAAGTACTTATAAAGCAGTATTTATATTGTGATTGTTTCATGCGTCCTTCTTTTAATGTAGTTCTTTTGAAATCTGGAAGCAAGAATGACCACAAAGATATATTTCCAAAAAATATAACTCTTCAAGTAGTTTGGAAAATAGGACGTCTTTACAAAAACTTTGGGCAGGACTCTAAATTACATATACCAGAAAAATTTCAGTATAAGGAGAGATTTTCACTATTAGCAGAGCATTGGCTAGACTTAGTTGAGGCATCACAATTTTATACCCCCTAAAGAAGCCTTTCACATTCCTACTTTCTTTATTCTGTCTAAACTGCTTTTGACAAAATCATAAATAAGATTCCTTACACTCAGAGGATATTTCTTGAATATAGCCTTCAATGATACCTGATTCTTAATTGATAGTCATTTCCTGTGTCCTACGAAGAAGAAAGCAGATGAACAAACATCCCTGACTTCCCCGTGTCCCCTAAAGTACTATTAATTTCTAAGATGCACATTCCTAGTTTCCTTCTTACCCCCAGTTGGTGCTTGTCAGATTCCTTTGCAGGTTTCTGCTTCTCACTCTCAAAAAGAATCTCTTTCTTTTAAGCACTTCATAGAATTTTATAGGATTTAACGATGAAAAAAATAACTAAGTTAATATAAATTAGCACACCCACATAAGTAAAAAAAATGCTAGGAAAGCATAATAGAATTAAATGACGTAGAAATTCAGGAATAAAAGATTTGCATCTCAGCATAACGAATGAAGTTCAGGGTGCTCATTCGGACCTCACTATCCTCACTTAAATATTAAAAGTATAGAAAGAAATCAGTAACTAAACTCTATTTTTTTAAGTCTGAGGTAATGTGAAGGAGATCTAGAGAGATCCAAAATGCAAGGGATGTAAATGAAAAATAAAATGAAGTGAGAGCAGCTTTCCCTTCCAGACTCTTATTTTTTTTAGTAATGATATAGATTTGGAGACTGCTGAGAAATGTTCTTTTAACTTCTACTGCTAAAATCCAAAATGTGGTTATTAGTGGATTGTATGAAACCCACCATGCATTGTAATTCCAGCATCTTTCAAAGACTTCAGTTATTTGCTGAGAGGTTGCAGTGAGTTATGTTAAATAACTCAGGAGGGAATGTAGGTAGAAGAGGGGGTTATTTTACTACAGAAGCCTATAGACTTGTCTTGGTAGAGTTTGATATTAAAATAGGGACTGGTTAGCTATGTTACAACAATGGATGCAGAAATGAGGAAGCCATCATTCATTGCCTGGAATGAAGGTATTTCAACACCTACAGTGAGTCTTTTCCTGGGAACACAGCAGGAGGGGAGAAGCGGAGAGTGGATCCTATGTCATGGATGAGGAAGTGGCGCGCTCAAGGACTGGCAGACTTTGAGAACGCAAGTTGTGAGGAATGGGCTGAACTTTAGATATAAAAGAAGTTTGGCAAGAGAATACTTTTTATTTTTCTTTTTTGATTGGATGGTTTTTAGTAACCTGAGCAGTGGAAGGAGGCTCTGGCACATTGACTGATTTAAAGAAGCGTGCGACTGAAAGAAGTTGTCGTTGATCAAACATGATGGGTTTAAAACTGACTCAGGTGTAAACTTATTGCTAAGGCCAAAAGCAATCAGTCTTTTCCTAGGAAGACAAGGACGTGCTTTTCTCAAGAGGAACAGTAAATGTGTTCTCTTTGACATTCGCCAGATTGCCTACTCATGTTTCCTGTGTTTCCCCAGAATTTCTCCTTTTGTCAAAACCCTGAACTCAAAAAAGCCCTAAAAAAGTGCTGACTAAAAGTAAAATTGCATTTAACGTGTAAAATAGTAAGTATACACTTGTTTTATATACTTTCCTGTTTCTGATATGTAAAATATTAATGTAAATCTTGCCAATTAAATTTTCTTTTGTTTCCCTAGTGAATTTGAATTCATTTCTTTCTACAATGTGACAGTTATGCTCTGTTCATTTGTAGGCACTAGAATAACTGTTTTATTGTCATCATTGTAATTTCAAAGTGACAGTAGCCCTATTTTGTTTTCTTATTATAAAAATAAAATAATTATAAATCAAGAAAATGAACAAATTATGGTATTTTATAGCAAAGAGAGTCAGTAAAGCACAGAATTTAGTGACATATGCTGTATAGTAAGGATACTTAATTTTAAATAACAATTCTACCCTGATTTTCTGTAGTACATTGGGGAAGCTACTTGGTGTGTTTAAACATTTGTTTTTCTTTGTTTATTTTTTGTTTTGTTTTCAGTAATAGCATAGGGATGATGTTGGCACCTATCCAAATAGAATGGGAGGAATTTCAAATGAAAAGATGTTAAATACTTTGCAAAATATTTGAATGGTATGCAGTCAATATATACTGACTGCTTTAAAAATACTATTCATTTTTACTCATTTATAATTTTAATTAACTTATTAATAAATAATTTGAATATACTTTCAAATTTATATAACGGGAACTATCTACAAGCTGACAATATTTGGTGGGCTGCTAAATAAAATTATTATATTATTGTTGAAAAGAATTGGTTGAGTTGAACATAATTCATTCTGGTCAAAAAGCAGAAAATAATTAAAAGCTCACATGGTAGCACATCAAATTGCTGGAAATATTGACAGTAGTTTAAAGAGGACTTACTGTCAGTCACTCAAAGCACACAGCAGAATCTTGTTATGAGCCTACAACTGCTAGTGCTGTGCGCAAGTGAGATGCCCCGAAAGTCACAAGAACCACATGTAGACTTTGCTCTGCTCATTACAATGCTGCCAATATTGATAAACTTACCGAAAGCATGTCTAGTTATTGTGTTCCTGCCCATTTCTTTCCATTTTTTCCTGACTTTTGCATCTCTTAGTCCTAATGCAAAGCCAAAATAATGTCAAGGCCTCATGCTAGCTTCCTCAAAAAGCTTAATAGCGAATGTTTTATTTCTTTCGTTATAAGTATAATAATTTGCACCAGAGACTCACAAGCATTTTCTCCCTGGAAAATTTTCATACCTGTAACCAATATAAAATAGACAGATCAATAAAAATATATCAGTGTAGTGCCTGGTGTAGCATCAAAGCAGGAGTAATGCCTCTCAATGTCACAAACAAACAAAAAAAAGTTGAGGGGCTAGAAATATGAAAAATGGAGAATCAACTTAGAGGAGAAGAAAACTTCAAATGATGAAATATCTAAAATATAGGAAACAGTGGTCAGCAAAAAAAATTGGAAAATGAAATGCAGCAATTAATAATAAAACTTTTATCAAAACGTCGAGCAAAAAGTCAACAGCATATGGTACTGTGACAGCAAGAGAAAATGGATACAAAATGGACAAAACATTTTTGTTGGGAAAAAAATGAAATGTTATATACCCCTGTTAAATCACCAGGAAGTCACAGGAAGCACAGGTAGACCGAGGAAAAGTTTGAGAGGAGTGATGAACCTCCATACAATGAAGACTCCTGAGACCACTCTGGGCTGGGGTTCAATAGGGAGTTGAACACAAAAAGAAAATTCTAAATTACAGCCAGAGCAGTAGCAACATTACTTCCATGTGAACAGTAATATGATTGAAGGCAATAACTGAAACTTCAAGAAAACAGCTTTCTTCATAATAAGATTGTTCATTAACTGAATGGATTCTGGAGAAATTGTGGAGGGGCTGGGGTATTTGCATAGCCAGGATGTGGGGGCTATCTTAACCCTTTCAATGGCCACATCCATTGTCATCTTCTTTTGCATGTGACTTAACATACTGTGATAAACCTTTCAGGTGTAACAGTACCAGCATAACTAACTGTTTAAAAACGCTAAGCAATAAACTCTCACTTTCCACTGCGCTGTGAGACAACACCTGAGGCCTGTGGCAGAAGTTTGCCTGCTTCAGAGTCTCTGGCCCACCTGATGTTCTAACCAATGCTTTTAAATTCTGTTTTGATTTATGATTTCCTTCTATTCTAAAACTATAAATACTGTATGTAACTGATGCTCATTGGAATGTGTCATTTGGGAGATCTTAAATACATGTTTAATTTTTCCTCATGATTGTGGTAGCTTTAAGACTATAAATTTTGTGCGTTTTTTAGTAAGTTTATTCCTGGCCTTGCTGATGTTTTGTATTTTGTGAAATGCTTTTTCGAATTTTAAATTCGGTTTGAACTTTGCAACATTTATAGAATGACTGTATTATATGCTTCTTTTTGTCAAATTCAAAATTTTCTGAAAAGCAGATGTACTCTAAGTCACGAGTACTATACACTTTTACTTGAGAATAATAATATATAAATTATGCTTGTCTAATGCATCTTATCAATGGCTGAATTAAAACAATGCAAGCTTAATGATTGTCTTCTTTACTCTTCAATGACAATAAAAATGTATGAATAACATCAAATTACAGGGAGGCAGATGCTATGCAACTTTTTGGAAGAATTTTTTCTCTTCTCTGGGAACAGAATCCTGTGGTAGAATCACCTGTCAACACCCTAAATGTGAAATTGGTTTACATATTGTGTTATACAGAAAAAGGAAAATTGTAAATGTGATTAAATTAAGCAATTTGAGACTCGAAGTTTCTTTTTAGTTATCTTTGTGGGTCTGTATCATCACAAAGTCCAAAAATGTGAAAGATGGGAATGGGAAACCCAATAATAGGATAAAGTGATATGAGAAAGATTCAGCCAGATATTTCAGGTTACTTTTATTTGAAGATAGAAGGAACCGAGAGTCAAGATATGCTAAGATTTTTTCAGAAGATATCGATTCTGCCCTAGAGTCTTCAAAAGCAACACAGCTCTGTCCACAAGTTGGTCACTGCTCGGTAGCACAGATGACAGACTTTTGCCAACAGAACAGCAATGTGATATGCATAGTGTGTGTGTGTGTGTGTGTGTGTGTGTGTGTGTGTGTGTGTGTTTTAACTACCAAGTTTGGGGAAAATGTTAATAACATCAATTGGGAGATAATACAACGAATAACAGTTTTTATGAGGGGTAGAAATATTAGATAGTAACATGGCACAGGGGGACTAAGTCCAATGACGGACACAACAAGGAATGAATGCTTTCAAGTTGAGATATCCTTTTGATAGGTAAGTCTACATAACAAAACATTAAGGTATAATTTGAAATAAGTTTAGAAACTGATCAGAAATGCGAAAACAATCATATTTGTTGCCAAAAAGACAGTAAAGATGAAAGAAAGGTCAAGAGCATAACTTGGGAACAATAACATTTTGATCTTTTAGCCCTAAATTTTAAAATCATTTTGTAATTTTTGCTATAGGATACAGCAGGCTGTGGGGCTACAAGAAACAAGGTAAATCACTCTCTCAGAACGCAGGGTCAATCTCATTACTTGGAAACCTTTTCTCCATTGTCAAATGAGCATCTGAATAACTATATTGTTTCTGTGAAGACACAGTAAGGTCGGGTGTGCATGACACTTTGGGAAATGACTGACTTATCGTGAGAGATACTAAGCACTGGCTATAATTAGAACCTTCATGAGCTATAATTACACTGGTAAGTTTAATATCTTTCACTGATACTTCAAACACAATGTCATTAATCTTAAACAGAAAATTAAAAAAAAAACTTTGATGACCTGAACATAAAATATGACAATCTGTGCCTCAGTGAAAAATAGAGTAATAATTCAAAAAAACATATCACTGTCAAAAATATATTAATGGTTTTTATTGCTCTGTGTTCAGAACACATGAAATGAATGCCTGACAGTAATAAAAGCATTACAAAGGTTAATGTTAATAGCATATTTCATAAATTAATTTAGTTACTGAAGAAATTCATCCTAACAAGTGGTGAATCCTCCATTATATTCAGAATATCTGTGCTAATGATGTATCATTGTGAAACATTTTGGCACCGGACTTTTTCTATAGGGTGTCAGAGTTAACAAATCCTACATACTATCCTCTCAAAATATTAAATTTTCCTTTTTCTCTTTCTCCATATTACCAATTTACGCTTGCTATAACTCGGAGGGTGTTTTCTTGTTTTGTTTTGTTTTGAAACAGGGTTTTGCTTTGTACATCAGGCTAGTCCTAAGCTCACTATGTAGCCCAGCATGGCAGAGGACTCATGGCAATCCTCCTGCCGATTACTGCAGGTACAGGTATGCACCACCATGCCCGCTTTATGTGGTGCTGGGGAATTGTACTCAGGGTCATGTACCTGAAAGGCAAGAACTTTAACTCCTATGCCATTCCTCCAGTTTAGACCGGAGTTTAAAATTATTCACTTGTATATTTCTTTCTTCACTTGAAAAAATTTTTTGACTATCAAAGCTACGCTTTTATAATTTTGTAATATATCTTAAAGTAGTAACCAGTACGGCGGTAAAGAAAAGCTAATTGAGAAAGAAGTAGATATCATCGCAGATATTTAGTTTATATAACCAGGAAGAATATTAAACTATAATGTTTTCTTATTTTTAATTTAGTTTCCCACTAGCTGTATGAAAGAGATACATAAGTAGTCATAATAGATAGTAATGGTTGACATAAGCCATAAGAAAAAAAATATTTTTTTCTTTTTTCCCCACATTTTATTGATATGTATAAGTGCAAAATTCAAGATTTACAATGAAGTTGCGCATTTTGTGCACATACATATCTTGTCAAGGTGACAAGGGTTTTCCCACTCTCCTTTTGTCCCTCAAAAAAAGTATTTTAATACCTTTATAAGTGCATTACCAAGTCAAAAATGGTAATTAACTACTGAATAGTAAATTGTGTGGATTTTTTAAAGTGTGTGCATGTATATATATGTATATATATATATACATAAATATGCATATATATTCTTTTTTCTTTCTTTCTTTCTTTCTTTCTTTCTTTCTTTCTTTCTTTCTTTCTTCCTTTCTTCCTTCCTTTCTTTCTTTCTTTCCTTCTTTCTTTCCTTCCTTCCTTCTTTCTTCTTCTTTCTTTTTTGAGACAGGGTCTTGCTCTATAGCCCTGGCTGGTCCTGAACTCACTATGCAGCCCAAGCTGCCCTTGAACTCGTGACAGTCTTTCTGCCTCAGCCTCCTGAGAGTTGGGATTACAGGCATGCGCCACCACACTCTGATTTGTGGTGCTGGGAAATCAAACTCGGGGTACTTAGCTTGACTTAGAGCTTGCTGTGCTGTAACCACTGAGTCATTCCTCCAGCACATGTTTGTTCTTTAATAACTTGTGTTTTAGATGCAGAGAAGAAAACTTTAAACTTCGTTCAGCTACATTACATTCATATTTACATATATACATTTTCTCATACTGGTTGCTATGCAAGTTGACGATTATAAACTGTTTCCATAGGAACCTACAAGCCACAGCATATATCTTTAGTTCAGGAGTTATTTGTTAAGAAGTGACCTTTACAAAGAAGAGAAAAAAAAATCACTGTTTATTTTAGGATATAAATTATACTTGAATATATTTTATAAATAGAGATACATTTAGTCTGCTTGGAATACTACCTCAAAATACTATTGTCTTAATTTTCTCTTCTCTATGACACAATACCCAATATCCACAGCTTAGGGAGGAAAGGTTTATTGTAGCTTACAGTTTCAGAAGGTCACAGTCTATTCACGGGTGGGCAGCTGGAAAATGTTGGGCACACATGATAGGGCTCGAGCGGTTGGCAGGACCAGAGCCAGAGCTCTAGCAGCAGAGACCCTCACAACATGGTGGAGCAGACAGAGACTTAGAGAAAGGATGGAACCAATGTCCTCTTCTTCTCCAGGTCAAGCCCAAATATCTGCCCCTTCCAGTCAGGCCCCACCACCCAACCCTACATAGTATTTATATGAACATGAGGCTTTTGGGGGAGCACTCTAGATCCAAACCACCACAACTATATACTGCTTGGCTGAAACAACCATGACTCATTTTTTGTGGTCTAGAGGCTGGAAAGTAGAGGTCAGTATGCTCTCTGGACTGGGGCTGATGAGGCCACATTCCTTGGGTTACAGACGGCCGCCCTCCTTCAGTGCGATTGCTTGGCCTTTTCTGGATGAGAGAAGAGAGGGAATGTGAGAAGGAGTTAACAATTTCTCCTGCATATTTGATTATGTGGGCTGTCATCTTGTCATGAAGACCTTATTTTCATCACTGCTTCTAAACTGATTTAACAGCTTAAGCACTCAGTTCCAAATATCATCCCATTTGGGGATATTCTTTCAGCCCATGAATTTGGAGGAATTCAATTCAGTTCATAGCACATATATTTCTAAATCTATGACTATCCTGACCTTCATTTCTTTTTATTTTTTTCCGAACAAAAGTTAGGGGCAGAGTAATAAAATAAATATGGTAGAAATTACTTCCGGATTACAAAATCTATTTTATAATGGTACACTAATTTTTGGCTCTAAAAATGACAATTTATGTCATTAAAAAGGACAAACATTTCATAACGAGATTAGATAATTTTCAAGGTCCTCTTATTACAAAATTATTCCATAATTTGCTTGTTGCAAAAATAATTTAATTTTTGCCGAGATATCTTGTCTTATAATAATAAAATGTTGCTTGTCCTCTTCAGTGACTAAATGTTAAGATTTTAAATTAGTTTTTTGAGATAAACATTTTCATATGAAAGCATAAAATTTTAAAAGAATAACTTACTATGTATTGGCTAATTCAAAATAAGAGAGAATATTAAACTCAAATGAAATTTAAACCAGTAAGTTAAAGAGACTTTTTCTAATAATATTGAAGGGAATTATAGTTCTAATAATCCACAAATACCTCCAAATAAAAAATCTCACAAATACCTGGATATAAAAATAGTGCTTAAATAGGCAAAATACCTATAATCGCAAATGGAAGAAAAATAATAAATAAAACACTACTTCAGGTATTTCAATATGTGGCGGTAAAAGAAATCCTCAAGTTTTATTGACATTCAGAAACTAACACTTTTGCATATATTCATCCTACTTGACTGTGGAGTAACAGCTATTACAGCCAACATTTCAAGATCTAACAGGAATTTATAAGACCTATTTTGAGAATAATTTAATGATTAAAAGGACTGTTTTCTCTAAAGATAGATCTTGTGCACTGTCATGTTTTATTATGATGAAAGCATTTTAATATTCATTGTCATGTTTGCTATTGGTGTGTCTAGTGTTACAGCATGATCCATCAAGGGTGTGCCCATCGCCTTCCTTTCTCTTCTTTTGCTGTCATTTATTATTCCAGATCTTCTTATGGGTAATTTTGGTTTACATGCTGGGTCTTCCTAAAGGTGGAAAAATGTTGTCATGGGCTAATGACAAGTATTATTTTTATCACATCACCAATGTATCATGAAAATAGATTATTTGACGAATTTAACAACAATGTGTTCTTGACAATTACTTAGAACTCTGACTTTGAATTTATTATACAATCAAGTATAATGGTATCATGCGTCCTGTCTGTATCATTGTAAATGAGTGAAATAACTCAGAATCATGTTAAAATGTTCAGTTCTTTTAAAATAATTGTTGGTTGTATGATAATGGACCAAATCAAAAGTTCAAGTTTCATAAGTAGTTTAATATCTTAACATGCATGTAATATTTAATGCCAGGATCTTCTTAAAGTATGCACATAAGCAATGCCTTCACATTCTGAAGACATGGAAGATTTGGATGGACATAAATTGTGTGTGTCCTGTAAAATTTATCAAGGAAAAGAGCATTTGATGGAGAGTACAGTATATTTGAACATATATATATATATATATATATATATATATATATATATATATAATCTCAATCTGGGCCATGGATGAGCTATTTTTTTACTGGCTTTTTATAGACTAGAGAGAATGACAAAGAAATGAAATTCCAAGGTGTTAAATCCCCTTGAGTTAAATTATACTAGACTATATAAATTAAAACTGTGCTATCCTGTGTCTGCATATCAATTTTTTACTCTGCATTCTGTTAACTCTGAAAACACATTTCATTGTAGAAGAATCATCTTTGAAGGATAGTCTATTTTCTTGACTTCAAAAACACCCATACGCTTGTCAAAAAGATCGGTGATACTCAGGATCTAGGTTTAAATACTGATATTTAGTTGGTGGAGCTTTTAAAATTTCAATTTATTTTCAGCACCCTTAAATTCCAATAAAAATCAGTCAAGTTTAAATAGCTTTTGTCTAAACACTACACCACTAGATGGAGTTTTGGGTTTGGTTTAGGGGTGCTTGCTACATGCTATAGACTTTTAGATAAATAATGTTATGTACATATTCTAATTATCAAGATGACTTCACTAGCATACCAGACAAGATTTCTCTGGGCATCATTGGCATCTAAAATACAAGTTAGTTTTCAAATATAGTTCTTATGAGTGTCGGATTCTAGTAATTGGAAGAACACTCACAAGACACAAAGTAATATTAAATCTTTAGTGTCACTTCTAAAGTGACACTAAATAAAATGCAAAACAGTACAGATCTCTGACAGATTCATCAACATATAAAACTAACTCCCTAGAGTGACATTTGCCTTCCCTACCCAGGTGATTCAGTGACCATCAACACCCAAATTCAATATATTGACTCAGCTGTTTTATCACTCTTATTGCTGTCCAGCACATGGGACAAGTATGTGCGGGTGACAGCCATCAGTAACTGAATTCTTGTCTTTTCCCACTTAGAAATTGATTTAACCACAAATGCCCTGGTGAAATTTCAGGACGGCCCTGGATTCAGCATCTTCAGCATCATGTCTAAGGTTCTTACTAGGAGAGAAGAGGGAATATGAGTATGACATCATTGAAGTGAATCTCCAGTGGTGCAGATGAAATTTGAGGAATTCTCCATGTGATGCATTGTGCTTGGACAGCAGAGAATAGACATGAACCTTACAACAAGGTTTATGTGTTTAAAAATGTTTCTGTAGAGTAACCTACTCTTAAAGGATCAGAATTCTACAAATGTCCAAGTACCTGTGACAGAACATGGTAGCAATTTGTAGTTTTTTTTTTAAAGACTTCTCTCAGGTGAGCAGACAGTCCACTCGTCACAGACTAGCTCATTAAGGCACTTGAGCTCCGTAAATATGTATTTTTATTGGGAAGGCAATGTATTAGTGAAATGAAGACCACAACCACACATTTTATCCTATTAATAAACATTAAAAATTAACCACATACATCAAGCACTCGACTAGTGATATAATAAGTGGATTGAGACGATTCAATAACTGAACACACGCCTCTTTCAGATGTTTATTCTGTTTTCTTTTGAGCTGAAAAATAGATTTTAAAAAGTAGAGGGAAGTCAGAAGCTCTTTAATCTGTCTTCTATCAGGATAAGGCAGAAAGGATTATAACAAACCGGGCCCAAAAGTCCATC
The DNA here is from genome assembly GCA_004027205.1 of Ctenodactylus gundi. NCBI lineage: Eukaryota > Metazoa > Chordata > Mammalia > Rodentia > Ctenodactylidae > Ctenodactylus > Ctenodactylus gundi. Next base: position 64,313 of record PVKB01003657.1, on the reverse strand, counting down.
TCTGCTTCAAATAGCCTCTCCTACTTGTTTACTGCTTTCTGGTCTCTAGGGTAGAAAGTTGGTGACAAGTCTGAGAAGTACAATTGAGATGGCAGCATGCGGACCGAATCTCCCTGGACAGAGATGTTCCATTTTATGTGTTACCATGCCGATGGATGGTACAGGAGCTGTGAGCTGATGCTCACTAGTCCCTGTTTGAGCAGTTGTTCAATGTTTCCAAATGTGAGGTACCAGCTGAATTCTTTTCATTCTGTCTTTGGCAAAGAGTTAGAAAATGAGAACCTAATGTCTGATTACAGATCATTCGTCTTCTAAAAGAATCAAAGGGAAACAAAAATGAAGTTCAAAATTACATAAGACTATACCTTATTAGCGTGCTATTGTTTTCACATCTTATTTTAGAGTAGAATTTTAAAGTATTTATTTAACATAATAGGAAAGTACAAATATTTGGTGTCTTTGGAAAAGAGTATGGACTCCTTACAAATATTTTTCTTGACCTATGAATTTCAAGAATATCATTTTCTGAAATGATTTTCTAGCTTATGTTTGCCTTATTGAGATACAAATTACTAATATCTCATTTGAAGAACAATTGACTTTAAAAATGTTCAAAATAGGACATAAATCAATATCTAAAAAGTAAATATTCATATTAAATGTCCCCACAATTGTACACCATAAATGACACTAAAATTAACATCAAAAATCATTAAAGTATAGAAACTTAAAAGTAATTAGATTTGAAAGATTACATATTTTGGTACACAATACTTAAAAAGACTTGTGCTTATGACTAAAAGATATAGCAAAAACAATGCTAATGATTATATCATTCATTTATTTATTTATTTATTTATTTATTTATTTGAGACAGGGTCTAGCTCTGTGGACCAGGCTGGTCCTAAACTCACTATGTAGTCCAGGCTGGCCTTAGGTTTATGCAATCTTCCTGCTTCAGCCTCCTGAGTGCTGGGGTTACAGGCATGCACCACCACTCCCAGCTTTGTGTGGTGATGGGGAATCAAACTCAGGACTTTGCACTTGCAAGGCAAGCGCATTAACTACTGTGCCTTTCCTCTAGCTCCTGTCTTTCCTACATTAGTAGATCATTTTTTCCTGAGTAAGTTGTCTTTTTAGGGTACTAGTTCATACCCTACTGCCATTGATCAGATAATGAAATTTCTTTCTCTTTGAAGTATTTTATAACAGAAAGCTACAAAACATAAGCTTGCCTCATCAATTTCTTTTTCATATTAGCAGTGTCTTTTAAAATAAACTTTGAAATATTTTGTGAACTCACTTTATTTGTTCAATAGGGTTGAATTGGGGAATACTAAATTAATCTCAACCAAAAAGAAACTCAACAATTTATAAATAACTTACAGTTAATTTAGAACATTATTGAATCTCTATTTTCAAAATTGATTTAAAGTGCTCTTGACAAACATCTTTCCTTTCCAACCAACTCTACCTTAAATTAGATAAAAACGAAGAGGCAGAGTAGTACTAACAATCAGAAAAATTGCAGATATATTTCTGAAAATAAGCAATGATTTTTATCAGCAGAAAAACTGCCTAAATAGGAAAACAAAATCACAAAATGTATGTCACTTACAAGAATGTACAATTAAATTAAGTGTGCAATTAAACTTATAAATTCAGGTCTTAAAATTATTTGCTTAATTCTTTGCAAACTTTTTGAGATTCTAGATTAAGTGGATGGTTTTCTACAACATTTAATTTGAATAAACATAATTAGAGCTATAAAAGCCACAAGTAGAAGCAACAGTCAGAGAACTCAAAATTTACCCAATGTACACAGTTTCATGGTTAAAATTCTTCAAAACTTTGAAGAAACATTTAATATTGTTTTTCTCTTTTTCTATTGTTATTATGTTTTCTAGGGTAAACAAACGAACAATAAATTTGTATATTGTATTTTGCATCCATAAAATATAAGTAAGGCATTTCGAAGCGTACTACAGTGGGAAAAAACCTACAACCAATCTCATTATTTATTTTGATGTAAAATTATTATTAAAAGTCATTACCAGCTTTAATCTAAGTTGCAAACATGTTTCAATATGAGTATGAAATTCATATAATCATTTCTTGGAAAATGTATCTGGTAAATGCACTCTTAATTTTAAACCAGAAATAAAGAATTATAAGAATAAATTACATTAATTTAAAAGGCAGGATTATACATGGCACAGTAGCAAGAATTATCCTCAATGTGTAGAAAACTAACTGAAGTGTTTATTATTGAGATGTTTTAAATAGCTTACTGCAAAGTACAGCCAGTACAATTACAGAAAACATTAACATAGAAAATTTGAATTTGTATATCAAATTAACAGTGTTTAAAAATATAAAGAAATTAAAATGTTGAAATGATAGAACACTCCACTTAAAGTAGAATAGAAGATATGAGTGTAAGAAGTTTTAAAAATTTTATTATGAATGTGGAGAGTTCATTTACAAATTAAAAAGCTAATAGATTTGGATTGAAGTCACATGTTATTAATAGAAACATAATTATAATTTCTCACCAGAATAACTTAAGAAATTTGAAATAGTTTTTGACAACGTATATAAATCTCTAAAAATTCCCTAGAGATCAGAAAAGAAGACCTAAATAAATAAAATGACATGTTCTCTTTCTGCAAAAAAGTACTTATTAGTCATTGTGCAGAGATGCAATTCTTTCTAAAATAGTCTGTAGCCAAAAATCACAATTCTCAAGACTTTTCAAAGTGAAGCTAGGTCTTTTTTTTTTTTTTTTTTTTTTACAAAATTTATCCTTTCTTGTTAAATGTACAAAGATACTACCAAATTATTTTAGTAAGTAGAAAATTAATGGTCTCAAAATTGATCAATAGAACAGCAGAAGGAATAAAAATCTTTCTATAAAAGACAAAATCTAGAAATAAGTTTAAATATTAAAACAAATGATAAAGAAGGTATATTACTTAATTTTGCTGCCCAACTGGGAAAAGAAAACACTGCAGTATTCAAATATAAATACTTTGGTATACAATTTCATGTCACATAGAGCCACTCCTGATTATGGAACTGTCTCAATCAGCCTTGTCCTGCTGTCTCACAGTCCTCAAGGTCTGGATCCAGCTTCAGAAAAGGCACAAATATGGGCTGGGCTGAGAATTACCTAGCAGGAGAAGAGAAAGTGCTTATATATCTCACCTACCTCCAGGCCCTTTGGGAGGGATTTGCATTCCCACAGTTTTTCTGAGAACCACAAAGCCTTAACCAGCAAAGTCTAGAGGCAGATAAGTACCTTCAGAGCCCTGACTCTTCATGGGATCATTCCACTTTGTGCATTTTATATCCTGTCATAATCCACTTCATAGACTTCGAGTCTTGGACAAATCTGGCTTAGAAGGGGACATTCTTAGGAAATCATCGGAACCTAACAGATACTAAAGACTTCCGTAACAGAACTCTACCTAGCCCGATCCATCATCCCACCAGGAGGAGGAGTCCACTTCTGTCTCTGGATAGTAGGCCTTGACGCTCTGTGCAGATTTGGCTTAGGCAAAACCTCTACCACGGGAGCTGTCATGAACACAGAAGTCAGAAGCGGCTACCACAGTGGACGCTGGGATGGATTAGAGTTCCATCCTCACCCCTGCTACCTGCTGTTGCACAGCTTCCGAGTGAGTCTTCTTCATGGCTCCTTCTATGACATCGTGCTTGGTCTCCACTGTAATTATCTGCTCATTTAATCTCCAAATCCAAAATTCACGAAGAGAGAGTCCCCAGGATCTGTGAGCTGATCAGGTACTGAAAACTAACAAGACCTACTAGACGCTCTGTGTCCTTGCGTGTCTGGGACCTGAATGCAGTGGCTGGGAGCGAGGATGGCATTGATCTTGGTCTCTACCTCCAGAATTTAAAGCATACTTTTTTTTTTTTTTTTTGAGATAGGGTCTTGCTCTGTGGTCCAGGCTAGTCCTGAATTCACTTCAGAGCCCAGGCTGACCTTGGACTCATGGCAATCCTCCTGTCTCAGCCTCTTGAGGGCTGGGATTACAGGTGTGAGACACCACACCCAGCTTATGTGGTGCTGGGGAATCGAACTTGGGTACTTAGCGCTTGGCTTAGCACTCGCTCAAGGGCTTTAACCACTGAGCCATTCCTCCAGCCCCTAAAGCATACTTTGATTTTATTTTACATTGTATAGGGCATTCATACTGAGATACATTCCCAGACCTTTGGTTATTTTATTTATTTATTTATTTGAGACAAGGTCTCACTAAGTCACACTTATTTGCTGGTCCTATGGCTGGCTGATGCTGATGGTCCAGTAGCTACTATTCACTGTGGAGCTGGTCGCTAACTGGAGGGGAGGGGCACAGGAACCAGTGTAAGACTTGGGTTCTGCCCCTGGTAATCTGTGCTCAGTATAATGACTAAGGTGGAAATTTGGGTGCAATGATTCATAAATAATAGTGGTATTTGGCTAATTGAAAACAGATTATTGTAGCACTAGTGAAAGTAGGTAATTTAAAATTGTAAGTCATCAAGATAAATAAAAAAATAGATACTAAAATAAAACTGACTTTCATATGAAGGCAATTCATGCTAGTTTAGAGATGTTCAAGTAGAAATGAGTAAGAGTGACTAACCTGTTAGTCCTACAGATTTTATTTCACTGAAAGTTGATTTTTTTTCTTAGTGTTACTCTATTACTCATATTGGATTATTTAACACAGAATAAACTAAAATAACCTTCAACTTCTGAAGTTATATGTTTGATATGTGCTATAATATGTGTTGTATAAAGGGTAGAATTTTTAAAATCAGAAAACACAAACAGTATTCAAAATGTTTAATGAATCATACTCCACCCATATAAGTAACTTGTGTATGGAATTCTTTCTTTTTGCAGTTTTAGATGGAGAAGTTGATTCCTTATAGCATGCCTTTCAAGCCCACTAGCCACAAATATATTTCCAGGTACTTGCAGGAAGAAAATATTGAGAGGTTTCTCATGATAAGAAGAATTATCTGGTTGTTTAATGGTGTTCTTTAACTAAGTAAGAAAGCCAAAATGGATATAACTTCATAGGTCATTCAAATTCATTGATAATTAAAATGACTATTTTGAATTTTATTCGCCATGACCATGAAATTTTTGTAAACAAAAACAAGAAATAACACTTTGGGTTCTGCTTTGCAGTAGATTATAGACCAGCAAGAGCTGTCCTCAGCAGCCACCCAGGACGTGCAGAGATTCTGTCTACCCCACACAGGAAAGATGTGGGTACTGTATTGAGGCTGGGACAGCAGGAACACAGGCTGAGGAGGAAGACTACAATTAGAAGTTTTAGTCACAGGGTTTTACCAGTTCCTCTTGCCTTGAATCACATTTCTTGTCATGTTTTGGCCTACCTTTGTGTGCATATTTCAATTATTATGCAGCACACACTCTTCTTTATGTTATTTTTCTATCTGTTCCATAGAGCACTTTGTTTCTGCTTTTTAAGAAATGGAGAATTGGAGTTACTTCTCCAGTAATAATAGGTTTAGTAATTAAGAAATGATAATGCATTCTTTATATCTTAGCAGAGCTCCAAACCAGGGTCTGTCTTTTGCTACTAAGAATGAAGACCATGAACAAAGAGCATTTGGGAAGTAAAAAGTAACTTTATGGCTACAGAACAAGATGTTGTCTCAAAAAAAGAAAGAAAGAAAGAAAGAAAGAAAGAAAGAAAGAAAGAAAGAGGGAAAATGTAACTTTATTGGAATTAGTACAAGGGAGAAAGTGAGGTAGAAAATAAGCACTCCCCTGCAAGCAGGAGGAGGGGTGAGGGAGCCAACTGATCCACAACAATTATAATCCCATTTTTAAATTTCTTTCTGCGGATCATGAACATTCCTTCTCCTATACACATTTGGCCTTTACTGGTTGGTTATGTGAGAGGAGACAGTGAGGTTCTGTGCAGTTAGGGATACAGGGTATTCCAGTAACGGAGAATCTACTGGAAAGCAAGATTATAGAAAAGGCAGCTGGCTGTAACTCATGAGAGTCTGCACCTGAGCACTCCCTAGAATATAGTTAAAAGACAATAGAAAGAAAGTTCCTTAAGGAAGAAATATTTAAAGGTGGAAAATCTAACACGCACCCCTAGCAAATGAGCTGCTTATCACAGACAGCCCTTTACCCAGCTACAGTATAAACATCCTTAGACAGTGAGCCGCACTGGAGACCCACATTTTCAGGTCCTTCTTCTGAGTGGCAGAAGCTTTCCCTCCTTCTCCTTCTTTCTTCTTCTGTATGCTTCTCAGTAAAGTATGCTCTTCATAACCTGCCTCCCATCTTCGGTCACTTACTATTCGAGCCTGTGAAGATATTGACTTGGCAAACAGGCCAGTCAGAATCAGGATCAGACACTGTAGCCACTAACATATTGTACATAATAACATAAAGCTAGTTAATTGGCTTAAGATCAAAATTTTAGAGGCTAAGATACTCGTCCCCATACCTTGGAACCACAAAGTTCAGTGGTCTCATGACCTACTTGACTTCAGCTTTACTATTGGTCAACACAAGGTGTGGTTTTTCTTACTCTAAGTTCGTTATCTTCATTTAGGCACATCTCTACCCACCAAACCTCGGTTCTATGAACTTGCTTGATTTAATCTGGCTCATATATGAACTTTCTTAGGAAAGGTTTATCCACACTATCTTAGAATTCTGTATAGGGAACAAACATATGCTTCTCGTCTCTTCTCCACATCTTTTGTGTTTATCTGTAATTATCTAACCCATTGCAATTTTATTCTTTCAATTATCGTTCCTGACTAGAATCTGTAATGCAGAAAGTTTGATTTGTTTACTTCTTTGTTCTTCATGCATAGATCGTGGGGGCAATAATAATTCTATACTGTTAAATAAGAAAACAAAAACTGATTATGTGTGCAGTGTTATTAGGTAGGAGAATAGGTTAGGAAATGTAGGGAGTTAGGCTAAGGCAGGGTGTTTGAGTGACCATGGGAGCAGACAAGAAATCAAGGTGGAGTCACTCCTGCCACTCCTGCCACTCCATTCAACTCCAAAAATCTACTTGACGGGTTCCTGGGGGTGGGTTTCAGCTGCAGCTTAAGGCTGAAGAACATACCAATCAGCTTTAGTGACTATAGGACAACCCCTTACCCACTCAACTATAAAAACTCCTAAACACTGAGCCAGGGGGCAGCCCACGTTTCTGTGTCCCCCTTCTGACTAGTAGAAGCCTTACCCTGTTTTCTTTCCCCTTTGGTAAGCTTCCCAATAAACCCTTTTCTTCACAACCTGCCTCTTGCCTTTGCTACTTATTCCATCCTGTGGAAATGTGAACTCAGTGGGGAAACCAGTTGGCATTTGGGCCTGACACCACAGCGACTAACGTACTCACACGCAAGGCTCAGACAAGAACCCTGTACAGTACTTCTTATTGCGCCACTCACATGACTTATTATATCATAGTTGTTATTTCTAAACTCTTGAATATCTGCTTAATACTTAAAAGTTGGAAATCATTAACCAGTCCTATTTTTCTTGTGTCTACTACTGAGAGCAAGAAATAAAATATCCATTTAGGGCTGGAAGCTGGGTATAATGGTGCATGCCTGTAATCTCAGGACTTGGGAGGCCGAGGCAGGAGTATTGGATATAGTTTGAGGTTGGCCTGGGCTCCATAGTGAATTTAGGACCAGCCTAGACAACTTAGCAAGGCCCTGTCTCAAAACAACAACAACAACAACAAAATCCTCCAATACTAAGTTATTACATCATTCTTCCGGAAACTCTTCCCTTGATGCTCTTTTTCTTACACTCACAGCATACTTTAGATGGTAAAAGAACAGAGAAACAGATTTTAATGTGTCTGATGTCAAAAGCCAATACAGGATTGCAACCATTAAGAGGCCTTAGAAAAAAGGACAAAGAACTTAACCAACACTTAGATTCATCCACAAGGCATTTTGTCTTTGTAAGAATTTAATTTGAAACATTTTGACATTCAATTATTCACCGTAGACAGACTCAAAATCAGATCAGCTGCTACCAAAGCTAAATTATCAAAGAGAGAGACATAAACCTGAGTGTTTCCTGTATTATGATAGACTGTAATGATGAAAGGTTCTTCCTAAAGGCATCATGTACTGCAGATATTAACACAGTTTCAAGAAGGAAATGAAACCTAAATAAATATACTTGCATACACCGGAACATAGAAATACCTTGAGAAATAAAGTTGATATTCCTCATAAAGATTTTAATTGGACCTAAGCTTGATTTAATAAATTTCCTCTTGTTATATTTTCCAGAGTCAGCCATTTATTAACACCCTTTCAAATTGCCTTCTTGTCTCCTTGTATTTTATCCTGTTGACATGTTTTAATGAATATTCAAATTTGATGGATTTAAATCGATTAACAACTAAATATAACAGTAATGCCACATATTAAGAGTGATATTACCAAACATTACAATGGAACCTCCACTAACCACGCGTGACTTAGGAAGATCGCGGAGGGATCACATGCACCACGGAGGCCTTTCCCACCCTACACACTGAGATTGACCCCTGTGCTCTTAACCTTCCCCTTTGTACCGGCGGCATCCTGAAGTCTTCCCGTCATTCCCAGACACAGGACAACACAGTCCTACACTTTGATTACTTGAAATATTTTGGACACTTTTAACTGTCTTCAGCAGAGTTATCTGCCTGCAGGCAAAGCGATGATTGGGGTGAACTAAGTTTACATTCCTCAATATTATTGAATGACTTGCTTGTTTCCAGGGACAAAATTTTCAGTCTGAATGATTTCTCCTTTCCCTGCAAGTCTGCCATGGGAACAACTGTAGAATGGCCTTTTTAAAGCGGGTCTAATTTCCTTGTGTTCTTCCCTATTCTTTTATTTTAGACTACATATCTCACTTTCCCTTCTCACCAATAATGATCAAATGCTTTAAAGCCACATTTTGTATTAATAACAATGAGAAACATATGAACTAAACGTCTGGGGTTGCACACCAAAGAATCACAATTTGAATTAAGATATAAAAATATAATTTAAATAAAAATATAGGGGTATGGGTATGATTGAGATAAATTTCCTACAGAAATAAATATATTCAGGATTTCAAATAAGATGCAGACAAACATCTTTAATCTCTGCTCCCTTATAATATGCCCAGTGTTCTCCATACCATCAAGCTGACGGCACTTACTCTTGTAGAAACACCAAATGCGGCAGAACTAGAGAAGCTTGCCTTCTCTGCACCGTTAAATCTCAGCATGCCCCTTTCCCGGGGATCCCAATTATAAGTATGCCTCTCCAGTTTTATTAATTGCCAAAATCCCCTCATGAGCTTTTCCAACCTGAATTTTACAATAATAAAATATTTAATTACTTTATGATATGCTGTTCTACTTACCCGTTAGTCTTTTTTTTTCTGATTGGTTTTACCTTTAGTTTTGTTTAACTTTTTTTTTTCCTAACTGACTTAAAACACTTTTGACAAAAATTATCATATTATTTCCAAGTACACATAAAAGCGATTTAAATATATTTACTTTTCTTCACAGATAATCTTCAAAACTTTTTCACCCATGAATCTACGCAACTTGTTCCTTCCCGACTCCCAGGTGATCAGCATTCTTTCTTTTTGAATGTAAAAACCTTCCCTCATCTCCAGGGCATCCAGCAGAATGTGTCTGTTTTGTTTTTCTCCTTGTCACATCTTTGTTTTAGTTGCCATGTACTTGTGGGAAACAGCTCAGCTTGAGGCCCAACGCATGTCTGTACACACGCGTCACACATTGGCCACTGCTGTTCTCTTTATTCTCCTCACCTCTCCAACACTTTTTTCTCTCCACAAAATCTATCCACCTCTTTCTCACCACTGTTCTTGTGTACTGCTATTTTATGTGTGTATTTTCTTGGTGACCTACATCAGAGAGAGTGTGATATTTAGCCTAGAAGGTCTGATTGCTTTGCTTACATGGTGGTCACAAGGAGCTTCCCTTTCAGATCTCTGCCCTGTCGTAGCACACTCCTACAAATTAGTGTCTTAGAGGAGCACAGCGATTGCCACAAATGTCTGTGGTTCAGTGGTTATGACTTCCAAAAATCCAGGGATTGGTGGTCTGTGCTTCAGTTTGTTGACACGTGGAAAGAATTTGTTAGCTTGCTCATTCAAGGTGTTGACAGAATTGTTTTCTTTGGTTGTAGAACATAAGGCATGCTAAAAACCACTGGATTGTACTTTGTAAAAGAGAAAATTATATTTTTGAGTGATATTTCCATAGATTTATAAATCAAAATATTGCAAAGTTACTCATGTAAGATGTAATGGTCAAACATTTTCTATGGTTCAAGAAGCTTTTGAAAGTTTAATTCTTATAGCATTTGTCCTGTGTGTTAGTACCATCATCAAATTATTTATGTGTTTTTTCATTTAATTATCTAAGGAATGTTATAATTTTAAATACCACTAAATCACTACTTAGTCCAGGATATGGCATGGATCACAATGACGGGTCAAAGTACACCAAAAGCTAGCATTGCTTCTTACATGAATTGAATAATTCATTGTCCCCCTAGGTTTCATTTGCTCAAATGTAACCACAATTGCAGTGTGGAGATGTTAGAAGAGTAAACACGTATTCCTACAACAGTGTTCAAAGACACAGCCTTGGTGATTAGGATTGAAAATACCCACTAATGCAATTGATCATAATTGATTTTGGTGGTTTTTATGATAAAGAAAGATACATGCATACATGGGCGTTTCCAGGCTCTCCTCACGATGTAGCCTGGGTAGCATCAGGATCTGCCAGCAAAAACACCATGAGCAGTCGATACCCTCAACTTTGCTCCTCTAGGATAGGAGACCAAACAAGCCCCAACCTTTATCACTCACACAGTAGGTAGTAGTATGTTATTAGTGACAAAAAATATGGATCAATGCACCTCTGGAACCAGGTGATCAGTGAAGACCATGAGAAGGGTCAAAGTCATTTGAAGAGTATGATAGCTGCAAGGCAGAGTGAAGAATAGTAATAGTCTGTTGTGACAATTTTGAAACTGTGAAATACTATAAGATGGAAGAACTGTGACGGAGGCAGTGACAATGGTGGTAAAGTGAGTGTGAGGCTTGGGAGGCAGGGTGAACTAAACACGTGACTTTCTAGGCTTTGGCAATCTTCTCTACATGAAGGTAAAAAAGACACCAATTAGGATGGCAGCTTGAAAGTGAACGATAACTGATGTCTCCCAGAAATATCATGAAGAAATTATTGGCAGGTTGTCTACTTTCTGCAATCAACTCTTATGCCCCCATCCCAGACTTATGAAATAAATTGTACAGTTGGCATAAAATCTTGTCCTGTGTATAATAAATCACACATTGTGGGAACACACAGTATCATAGATCACTGAGGAAAAAGCTGTATCATTTGAATGCTATGACCTAGTTATGCAAGTTAACTTTTCCCCAAGTAATATAAGAATTTTGAAATATTACAAAATGGCTTCTAAAGATTAAAGGAGAAAAAAAAGGCCAAAGGAGCAGTTGTACTTGCTTGTTCTTAACTGTGCCAGACTGTCCCTACCCAAGTCCTTTACAGGGAAATGTGCTTTATTCTACACTATAGTTCATAAAATATTTTCAAAATTAAAATGTACCTTCTGGACTACAGGCAGGACATGGGGCTCGGCAATGTCATTTGCATGGCTGGCTGGCTGGATTTGCAAGGCTGCAGCCAGAGAAGAGAAAGAAATATGGGCATGCATTAAGAATTCTAAGAGGAAAAATATGCCTTCATGAAAATAAAAGTCATGATTGCACTAGGAATCAGGGGCAAGAAATTAAAACAAATGACAATCCTTTTTTTTTAGGTTAAAGCTATATTTAAAGTAAAATTTTTAAGATGGAAAACAGGTTTAGTACTTTTGAGATTCTTGTTCCTGCAGGGCAAGAAAAGAACAGGTCAGTTTGACAGCTAGATTTTCCAGGGATCAGTGAGAGAGATGAAAACGTCACTGGTGATAATTGAATCTGCAGTAGAAATTGACTGTAACCAGGAGTTCTGAGTATATAAAGGGAAAGCCTGTGGAATGGTGCAAAGTTTCAACATTGATCAAAAAAGAATGATGCCTTACAAATCTATCCAAAGTCATACTTCATTCTTCTTTTATGTTGTTCTGACAAAAAATCTCATAATTATATAGCTTGAATGCTTGTAAGAGAAAAAAATTTACATGTTATCTCTGCACACATAGGACACAAAGGGCAGCTAGGTGAGATTATGGATAAAATGACTTGCTTGATTCTGCTAATCATTTTACAATATGCACGTGTGCAATAAAATCCTATTGCACATCATTATCATAAGCAACTTTTGCTTATTATACTTCGATGAATCCTGAGTAAAAGAAAATACATTATTGACACCATTTGCATGAAAATGACATTAGAACTCCCAAGGTAACTTTCTCTTCCAATTCTGTAGCTCTGTTCTAGAAAATGTGTATCTTATTTCTCTCTAGGTTTCTTATAACTTACTGAGTCACTTCCATTTGGAATGCAAACTTTATATCCAAATCTTCTTCCTAAGGTTATTTAAGTATATTTTTAATAAAATTTTATATGTGAGAGAAATTGAAAACTATAAAAAGGCTCCAGCATGAATGACAAGGCACAAAGAGAGGCAATTGTCAGCAAGGAAAGGGGGAACCCCTGAAAAAGGGGTGGGCAAAGATGCTCACTGATTCCCCAAGGCCCATGTTTCTAACGTGTTATAGAATTTGGAATACATGTTTTTTTAAGTGATCGCTATATATACCAATTTTCCAAACTGTATATAATTAATATGTAAATTAATATGTATTGCAAATATACACAAATGAAAATAGATACATTAAATAACTGTAGAACAATATGAAGCTTTTACATGAACATTGGAGATACTTTTCCACTTACATATTTAAATATGATGGGTTTGAGATTATTTGCAGGAAACAGGAACCATCGTTTTGAAGATCTGTTGATTTTCTTGAATGAATCATATGGAGTCTTGGACCAAAAACACATCCAGCAGAAATTCAACATTAGAGATTAACTCCTTGAGAAGTCATCGGCTATTAGAAAGTGCCCCTCTATGAAACAAATTTTGTTTTTCACATTTTCTCCCCTTTTTTGTATCTCTTCAAAAGATGACCTCATCACATAGTATCAGAAGATGTAAAACTAAACAGAAATCCCTTAGAAGTCAGGCAAGATACGAGTAGAGGATGGTATTTTATTTTAAGCCAGATGATCATAATTTCATCTTTAAATGTGATTCAGAAAATGTTGATCTCATGGCACTTTGGTTTTCTTTTACCTTTAAGCCATGCCCCCCATGCTGAATAGAATTCATAACCATCTTCAACCTGGATAGCAGGAAGCAAGTCAGACCTGTGTTCCCACTGTGGGAGATTAAATTTAATATGACTATAAATGTTACCCATATTATCTCTCAATTTGAAGATATATTGCCTACCTTTTTCCTGAATCTCCTTAGAAATTCAGCATCATTTTGGTAATCCTTGGGAAACCTTTAATATCCAAAATTATTATCTATTATTGTTGATAGTCTGTATTTGTGATGATTTTCTCTCTCTCTCTACATATATAAATATATATGCCACATGAAGTCTTGTGCAAACACACACACACACACACACACACACACACACACACACTATATATATAATAACATTTATTTGTATTTATCACTTATACTTCTTTTTACAAATGTACAAAAGACATCCTATTAGAATGTCCTTGGTTTTAGCAAACCCTACTACACTGACTAATATAATATTTAGTCTGATAATTGATCATAATAATTAACTAAATTTAATGTGATATATTAATGCTTTGACAGTCTAACACTGACCAATAACAAAACTATTCTATTTGCGTTCAACAACAGAGGCTTTTATATAACTATGAGTAAAAGAAATAGGAAAAATAAATGCTGTTAACACACAAAGCTAAAAATCATTTATGTTTAAATTCACTTATGGTAAATTAAGTTAAAATGTCAGGTTGATTTTAGATTATGCACTTTATTAGTCATTTAATATATTAAAACCACATTCGGTTTCTCAGGGAACAAATTTCAAGACCATGTTATGCATTTTCCTCTGACCATTGCTTATGAGGACTGAAAAGGACATTTCTTTTCTCTGCTGATCTGATTTCTGTTAAGTTACCAATGACTATATCATTAACTTCTTTCTCCACTAGCATTTTTCTAAAGCTAAAAGAAGTATCACAATTATCATATTTACTCCTAAATTGTGCTCTACTTTTCTGTTTAAAAACAATTAATCAACACATATTGACTTCCTTTTAAAGAAATTAGAGTAAAAACATCTTTACTGTCACTGTTAATAGTTGCAAGAAAAATAAAACAGAATACATTTATAGCTTTGAGAAAGTTAGAAGATAACCAAATGCTCCAAAATAATGTAAAGAGGAGTGTTATAAACAATGAAAATGAATTTTGGTTAAAGAACAAGACCTCCGTAGGTCAGAAGACTATTTCTCCTGAGGCACAATGTACTTCTCTTGGCGGATCTGCATTAGTGACCCGTTTCTAAGAACAGCTTTGCCATCATGTCAGAATAGACGGTGGAAAGATCTCTGATGCCTTCCTGAAAACACAAAGTGATGAATCATACCTACACAGTCTGCTTGTGCATGCTGTTGTTATTGAAAGGCATGTAAAAATGTGAAAACAGGCTGTGTGTTTGAATCTCAGTTATAAGATAAAAAATAACTGTTAAATCATCCTGTGAGAGATTCTTGGCACACAAGAATACATAGCTAGTAAGAAAGTTTTGAAAAAATCCTGATGATGCGGATCTGAGTGATGAATTCTTCATCCTTTGCCATAATGTAATTCAACATCGGTTGGTGCGAAATTGCATGTTTTCACTTCAAAATAATACCACCTTCTCATTAGATTCTAAGGTAAGAAATATGGTCACTTGAACGAAAGTATTCTGGGACATTTTAATATGCTAATATGAAATGACTCTTTTGTGATGGAATAAAGAAAATTCAAATGAAGACCCTGGAGAAATATGCAAATTGTGGAGAAGAGATCAAAAGGCAAGAATAAAAACAAGAGAAAAAAAATTAAGTCACAGAGTTCAGGAGAAAAGAAATATTACAAAAATGAACTCAGCATTAGAAACATCAAGGTAGAGAATAAAAACATCCTAAACCTTGAAGAAAACAAGCCAAAGCAAATTTCAAAGGAGGGATAGAATGAGAGCAAAACATAGGACAGAGATAGAGAATAATCTATATACGTGTAATTGATACGTCCACAGAGCTTTGAAAATTAAGATATATACCGAAACAAAATAGAAAAGTAAAATTCCTGCCTGAATGAAATATATAAATAAATTCACAAGTATAGGAAACACATTCAAAAAGTCTTTTTAAAAATTCTTAATAAAATTCAAGTAGTGTCTGCTAAATTCAATAGTTTTCTAAATATTGGGCTTCAAAGTGGTATTTTTATAGATGCATGTAAGGTTTTTTGATCATCACACACAATTCTCACAATTCTCCCTTTAAAACTTGCTTCCCCTATCAGCATACTGTTTTCTTCTTTCTAATAATTATCATTTTCTACTTTCATGTAAAATGTATACCTGCAAAGAAACTTCATTAAAATATTAATGTAAAAATATTTCAGTATAATTTTGGGGAAGTTTTATGAGACACTTACAGGGCAACCAGAACCAAGAATACAATATTCTTTTATAAGAAGCAAAAATATCTTAAACTCTTATACAGTTTGAATGAAATTGGTTGGTCATTTGCCTTTTTAAAAAATGTCTGCATCATCAAAGATTTAGGCCTTCCCTTGACCATGTGTTCAGCTGGACTATCCAATGGTAGTTAATATGAATAACTTCAGTTACACAGGAAAAAAAAATTGAAGATGCCAAAATCAATGGACACAGAAAATAATATTAGTAGGTACATATTTTGATATTAGGGAAAAGGTGGATTACAAAGAAGGCAAACAATGACAGAAAAATAAATTATGCATTATGGAGGAGAGCACACCATCAAGCATACTCTCCTCGATAAAAGAAAAAAAAATCTCGGAACTTTTTTTTAACTTCTTCCAAGGTCAAAACCATGCATCCATATTTATCTTGGCTGGGATCAATTTTGTCCTAACCAATATATATGCCCCTCTTCTTACCCAAAGCAGAGAATATACTGCATTGGCTGCTCTTCTAAGTTGCAAATGTGCCAATGAGCTCCTCAATACATTTCATTCGGTGACATAGAAAATTGGCTACCTCTCTCCTTAGATCTTTTGAATTCAGATTATACAAGCAGATTTCCTATTCTCTCACACACGAGCTTATTTATTTATTTTTCTTTCTGGAAAGCAGAGTTCAACTGTACTAGTAGGCAGAGCTAAAATTAGAACCTACATCACTAAAAATCGTAGAATATTGTTTTGTTTACATACACTTTAAATAAAATACGACATTCTTGGTTTAAAAAAAAAAACATTAGAGTGTCAACTAAAAAAGCAGAAATGCTGAACACAGAACAAGTCCTGAGGAAGGAAAATGGCCTGCTGTGTTTTCTCTCTCTAAAAAAGAGAGGTTGCTAAATTGAGCAGGTGGTGCACACCTGAAATCTCAGCATTCAATATCTAGGACGCTGATGTAGGAGGACTGCCACGAGTTCAGGACCAGCCTGGATTCCAGAGCAAGACCCTATCTCAAAAAAAGAAAAAAGAAAGAAAGAAAGAAAAAGAAAAAAGACAAGAAAAGTAAACCTGCTGGTATTAGATATCACATGCCATGATCTCTGATATTCCCAACAGTGAGTAACTCACTGGTTGCTCACAGGTGTGCTGATAATTTCTGATTCTGCCTCATGCCTAGCATGTGCACTGCTTTAGTTATCACTGAAGAGACGGCAGACCTGTAAAATAAATGGTTTGTTTTACATGCAGCATTCGTAACTTCTCATACACAGATGTACATAGATCTGCACACAGAAAGACCTTTTTGTTCCTTTGAAATGATTAGAAATCCTCTATAAAATATATTGACTAGTTTTCATCAGGTGGATTAACTCTGAATTTTCAAATATATTGTACATTCCTTTTTCATTTTGTAGAACAAACACTAAGTATAAGATTTAAAAATTATATTACATTTCTTAGAAAGTATATCCTATTAAGAATATAAGCGAATGTGGAACTGGAAGAATGACCGTGATTTCAATTCCCCAGCACCACATAAAGCTGGGCATGGTGGCACGTGCCTATAATCCCGGTGCTCATGAGGTTGAGGTAGAAGGATTATATTGAGTCCAAGGCCAGTCAGGGCTACACCAGTAAGTTCAAGACCAGCCTTGGGTACAGAGCAAGACCTTCTCTCTCTCTCTCTCTCTCTCTCTCTCTCTCTCTCTCTCTCTCTAATAATAATAATAATAATAATAATAATAATAATAATAATAATAAAGAATATAAGTGAAAGTGTACAAGTAATAACTATACTCCATAGAAATAATTTTTAGAATTTGTAAAAAAATCTTCCTTTGTTTCTATTTTTTCTTCTTTTTTTTCTTCTTTTTGAGACAAGATCTCGCTCTAAAGCCCAAGTTGGTCATGAACTCACTGGTCTAGTCCAGGACAGCGTTGGACTCAGGAAATTCTCCTCCATCCCTCCTTTGCTTCTTTTTACATAAATTTTCTTTGACATTTTTGCAGTCATTTATTCTCTCATCAGTATTTATATAACAGTAAGAATTGATGTAGCAATGCCTATCCATCAAATAGAAATATTCCAAAGCCTACTATAACCTTCAAATACTAAGAAATGTATATTTAAAAAATAAAGCTCAGTTGAAAAGATGGTATGAATTTGGCTAAGTACTACACATTGCACAGAAATCTTAGCCGTATTATGCCAATGGCTAATAAAAAAGCTGTCATCCTCAAAAATGACCCAGGCCAGAGCAGGAAGGGTAGAAATGACAGAAGACACCAAGAAACTAAGCTGTGTAACCAAAGTTGCCAACTCAGAAACTTTAAAAACATTATTTATTCTGCTAAATAATTTGATAAGAATGGGAAGGACCCAGCACAAGGTAGCATTGGGTGGGAGCTTCTAAAGAACAAGACACCCCCTTGCTAAATGTTGGAAGTAGGAAATGGGGCAGGCTGAATTTCACCGTGCCCTTTTGGACAGACAGGAACTGCTTAGAGACACTCCTGTGATGCATCCACTAAACATTGTCAATTTTAATGATAATTTTTCCATGATCAAATGGTCCATAATCATTTTTCTTCTCTTCCATTGCAAGGGAATGCACACCAGATAGAAATTAGTCTACATGAAAAGGTAATATTACCTGGAAATTCTAGCATAATTAAGATAATTTAGAAAGTGTCCATAAATAGAAAAGAAGAGAGAACATACATTTTTAAAGTTGTTTATAATGGTATACTGCTTGGACTTAAAACGAAAAGTAAAAATAAAATATTTATTTTCAAGACTATGTGTCAACCTGTAGGGTGGAATAAGTCAGGCATAGGGCTAAAAAAAAAAATCCCACCATACAATGTTACGGATTCTTAAATTGCTGAATTCATGGAAGCAGAAAGTAGAAAGGTGATGATCCAGGTCCAGGGAGAGGCTCATAAAGAACAAAATTTTAGGGAGAGAAGGGAAGAGGTTCTGGGTAGCTGTTGTACAGCACAGTGACTATGGTGAGTAATAATAGACAAGAAATAAGGCCATCTGTAATTGAAGTGTAACAATGACTAGTGTAAACAATATGACACACCTTGAAAAACCCAAACACTCATTGCCTACTGAAACCTCCATGGAGACGTGGATTTTATATTTATAACAAAGCCTGGATTCAAGGAGGCCCCTGTCACAATGAATAGACCTGGTTACACAGTTTTACTTATCTTTCCATGCGCCTGACTCTCAATAATGGTAGGAGAAATAACACATCACAGAGGAAAGCGTGCCCGTGCATTCTTCTGGAGGCAAGATTAACTTGTATGCCCAGCTCCGCCGCTCCGCCACTCATTCAGGATTTGAGCAAAATTTTTGTCACCATGAGCCTCCATTTCCTCATGTGTAAAAGTCAGAGTTTTATAAAGCCTTCTTTCTGAGGTTCGAGAGATAATTAGTCATAGATTCGTTTTGGTGCGGCTCATCCTCCTTGACTCTTTATGAGGCATTTATGAGATCTGGGTTCAGACTGTCTGTTTTCTGGTACTGCTTTCTTTCAGTCCCAACATTTCCAGTTGTTTTCAGCTTAGTTGCAGTTTAAAAATAATGTTGTCATGATGGGCAAAACAGTTCAATATTACTTGATTTTGAAACTTAGATAACCATAACATACTGTGGAGAATTCGCAGAAACTGCCACAGGAAATAATTTTATTTAATACTTTAAAATAAATAAGTACACATATTTTAGAAGAAACAAAAAGCAAACATCCATGTGATATATCAGAGCAGGTTTTACTAATACACTCTGAGAAAGTGACATTTTGTGGGCATGCTATTTTCCCAAAGGCAGGCATCTTCCCCTGCAAAGTCCCACATGTAGAGTACCTCCAAGTGCTCTGAAGAGCTTGTCAGCTGCTCCTGAGATTAGTTCCATCTTAAAGCACCAAAAATCTTCCTGTAGACAACCACATTTCGAGCCCTTTGACAAAATCCACATAAAAAAGACTGTGATGTTCATGAAATTGAGGTGGCTTGAATAATTTAACAGCTACATATAGGCCTATGAAATATTAAAAGGACAAGAGATCACTAGAGGGAGCAGTAGAAGTATGCTAGCTTGACATCGGTCTCTTCGTTGCACAGTGGACTGTTTCACTGTAGTGGTGACTGACACGTTGTTATGACCAGCCCCACAATTACCAGAGAGCTAATAATCACTTTAATAAAAATAGACCAGTTTACTGCCATTCAGACCTTTATAAAGATAAAAGGAAAATATAATTTTTTAACCTTTTTAGAAATATTGACCTGTTAATATACAGCATTTTGAAGAACATCCCATTCTTGGTACTTTTAAATACACTTTTATGGATAAAAATTGCTCATTCAGCAAAAGTATTTCCATTCACAACTCATTTTCTGTGATGCATCCACACATTTCCTTGGCCTTCTCATCAGGAAGTTCCACATCACAGGCACAGGTTGCACTGTTCATGCCCCGCTAAGGCACAGAAACTCACATGAGGTTCTTTCCTCATTGCAAAGCTTGTCTTTAGCTATGTTTCATGTTTTAAGTCTTTTTTTCTTAATATATATTGCTTATTCACACTTCTCATTATTGCTGCTGTTGGATCTTTGAAGCTTCTCTAGTTATGTAATTTTGGTTAAAATGGTGTTCGTTATTTGGAATTCTCAATGTTTAGTGTATTTCATTCAGTAGATAAATGCTTATAATACTTATAAAATATTACACTGAAAATTGCCTTGATTTCTGAACTCACTATGTAACCTAAGCAGGCCTCAAACTCACGGTAGTCCTCCTGCCATAGCCTTCCAAGTGCTGAGAATAAAAAGTCATGTTTTTTCTTTTTTTTTTCTCATTTTATTGATATGTATTAGTGCAAAACCTGAGGTTTACAATGAAGTTGAGGATTTTGTGCACATCCGTATCTTGTCAAGGCGATAAAGACTTTCCCATTCTCCTTTTGTCCCTCTCCCTACCCACCCCTCCTCCTTCCCTGCACTACCCCCCTGTTTCACTTTGTTTTTCATTTTAAGTTCCATAAGAGTTGTGATCTGGGTCTCTCATTTCACTTTGGAAAGCAGTATGGGGATCTCTCAAAAGAGTAGAAATAAATATCCCCTTTGACCCAGCAACACCCCTCCTGGGAATATATCCAAAATAGGCCAAAACAACACATAACAGAGATACATGTACACCCATGTTCATAGCAGCACAACTAACAATAGCTAAAATATGGAAGTCACCAAAATATCCATCGTGTTTTAATAGTATGTTCATACTTTGGTTAATTTGATAAACTCATGTTTGAGTGCCCCAGTATTTTATTTGATGATTCTCAAAATCATTATTCTATTGATGAGTGGTAGTTTTCACCAGACATCTATCTTTGTATTTACTTATAAACAAGATAATTTTTATTTGTGTTTGAAGAGTGAATAGTGGATTGGAATAAATTAGAAACTCTAGAATTAAGTACAGACATTGTGTCTTAGGTAAGTTGTTCCCATTTGATGCTGGGATATTGGTAATTCATTCATTCTTTCATTGGTAAGATAGAGTCAGTTCACTCACAAAGAAGTACAAAAGGCCAACAGATACATGAAAAGACGTTCAACATCTCTAGCCATAAGAGATATGCAAATCAAAACAACGCTAAGATACCATCTCATTCCAGAGAGAATGGCCTATATCAACAAGTCAAATAACATTCAGTGCTGAGGAGGCTGTGGGGAAAAAGGAACCCTCCTGCACTTCTGGTGGGAATATAAATTCGTACAACCACTTTGGAAAGCAGTATGGAGCTCTCTCAAAAGACTAGAAATAAATATCCCCTTCGATCCAGCGACGCCGCTCCTGGGAATATATCCAAAAGAGGCCAAACCAACACACAACAGAGATATATGTATACCAATGTTCATAGCAGCACAACTAACAATAGCTAAAATATGGAAGTCACCAAAATACCCATCAACAGACCAGTGGATACACAAACTGTGGTATTTATACACAATAGAATACTATACATCTATAAAGTCCAACAGCTTGATGGCTTTTGCAGGCAAATGGAATAAACTTGAGAACATCATGCTTAGTGAAGTAAGTCAGAAGCAGAATGTAAAACATGAATGGTCTCTCTGATATGAGAGACCCAGATCACAACTCTTATGGAACTTAAAACAAAAAATAAAGTGAAACAAAGGGGTAGGGCGGGGAGGGAAGGAGGAAGAGATGGGTAGGGGGTGGGACAAAAGGAGAGTGGGAAAGTCCTTGTCACCTTGACAAGATACATATGTGCACAAAATGCTAAACTTCATTGTAAACCTTAAAATTTGCACTTACACATATCAATAAAATGGAGGAAAAAAGATTCACAATCTCCTTTAATGACTTTGATGTTATTTTCTGGAACTACAAAATTAGACACATTTCTAGTTTCCAAGGAACTCAGGAATAACAAATACATATGCTAAAATAGTATTTAGTACAACTACTTATAAATTTGAGAAAATACATTCCATTTTTGGTATCAGATGAGATAAGACACAAGAATACACGTTTTAAGCCACAAAATCTTTATGAATTTTATGTTTTGCTATGAAATCATGCCTTACAGATTAAATTTCTGTTAAATTATTACTATGGGAAAGCAAATAATTATGTTTTAGCACAGAGAATTTACCTTTCCACTAAATGATAAGTTTGTTGAAAGAATTAATGAACATATGACAAAATGCTAAACCATGTATTGTATAATATATTATTAAGAACAGAAAAAATTTAAGTGATACTTAATAAGCATGTTTAGGAGTATTAAGAAAACTTTTCTAGAAAACAATTTATATTCAATGTGCATAAAAATCACTAAAAATGTTTTTTCCCTTTGTCAATGTGAATTCAATTGTAAGAATCTACCATGAGTAATTATATATATTCTAACTGCATAATGGGGTTCTTCTACTAAACATTACTTCAATGTAAAATTTATAGAAGCTTACTTATTGGTATAAGAAAATATTCTGTTGACCAGAGTTTAAAAACCATACTAAGAGAACATCTCAAAAAGCCTACATAATATTGAGAGATAAATATGAAAGAAAAAATGTATGTGCTGTTATACAACTGCACCAATTTTTAAACTATAATTTTAAGCTACTTTAGTGACAAAAATAAACACAATGTTAAAAATATTGTCACGTTTCTATTGTTATTCAGTCAACACATTCTGAGCATCAACTATGTGCTAGCTTTTAGACCTTAGAGTTGGAAAATTTAGACACAGCAGGGTGTCTGGTTGTCATCATGATTGCAATGTATTGGTAAACAGGCAGCAATCAACAACACACAGAAGACTTCATGTAGTGATGTGTGTTATTAAGCAAAATAAATCTATGTGCTGTGTGCAAAGAGGACTGACCAAGGTCTATGTACAGGGGAGGCGACTTTCACATACTGTGGCCAGGAAAGGCTCTACTGATGGCATTTAAGCACAAATTAAGAGAATAAAATAATAATTGATTTAGTTAAATATGAAAGTCCTGCTAGAGGCAGAAGAAGTGCAAAAGCGAATGCAAGAGTCAGCTAACTTGTTCTTGAGACAACATTTCTGACAAAACTTTAAGGAGAAGTTTTCTTAAGGAGAACGTTAAGGATTATTTCGGCATACCGTTGAGAAGTTTCTTTCCCTGTTCGACTTCGAGGCAGAAAGTGTGACCTAGTAAACCTGCTCAGCCCATGGCAGCCAGGAGGCAGAGATAAACTGGGAAACGGAGGGAGACGTACCCTCTTCGAAGGGCACACCCCAGCAGGCACGCACCTTCCAACCAGGCCTCCCCTGGAGCAGCACATGTAGCTCTGAATTCACGAAGGCTCCCATTCATGGATGAGCATAGTGGCCTTTGTGATCCAGTGGACTCCCTAAAGTCCATCTCTAAAGAGCAGACTTGACTTCTGGGAGAAATCGTGGATGCTGCCAGGCAGCCCTCCCTGCTTTTAGATCCTGCTAGCCAAGAAAAGCAGCACATCTGATTGAAAGTGAATGAAAGAAACGACGGATCTTGTAGTAAAGGAAGCCCGAGTCCTGAATAGCCTTGGAGATGGACAAATAGTCGCAGATGGGTTTTTAGCAGAACAATATCTCAATATGTTCTAATTTTAGAGGGGTGGTATTGACTTCTGTGTGGTTAATTCCCTTCCTGGCCCAAGTTTGGAGAAGGAAGACACTGAAGGGGGTGAAGCAGTGCCCGCAAGAGGGCGTGCGGCTGGAGTGCGACACAAGAGCAGAGGAAGGGAAAAATGGTCCGACTTGGCATATCTTTGAAAAGGAACTCAGTAACTGCCTTTAATGAAATACTTGTGATTAATTAAGCCAGACTTTATATGAGGTCAAATGTTATGAGTAGTTGGGGCATTCTGCATGAGATTCTTGTTACTCTTAGCTAGGGTGTATTTCATTCGGTTCTGAGAACAAAAGTTTATCTATCCAGATTATCGTAATTTTACATTCTGAAGAAAGTGTCTGCAAAAGATAAATCATGTGCTACCAAGGGAAAAAAAAAACTCAGATCTTTTTTCTATGCCCATGGATATCTGTTTCATTTGACATTTTGTAAGACTTTAATTTATTTATTTTGGTGGCAAAATCCTCCAATAATGTAAATATAGTCACACATGGCCACATTTTAATCTTTATACAAAGAACTCAATATTTAGTGGGAAAGGTGCTTACAAATTTCAGATATCCAAAATCTCTCAATGTGCATCTTCCATTCATATATTTAAATAAGAAATAGTAAATGTACTTGTGATTTTATTTCTCCTGCCAATTACTAGCATACTTTGGCTGCAGATTTTGAAAGTATTGATTTTAGAATTAGACATAATCTCAAATGATTTCCCAGTCTCCTACATTCTGATTCTGCGTTCTGAATGTTATTGCTTTCATTTGGGCTGACTTTCCTTCTCCATTTTTCTTGAACACTAAGACGGAATGTGACCCCTGCAAGTATTTCTTTGGCTCCAACCGGATTTTTTTATAGCTTGCTTGTTCTGTTTACCCCTCAGTCCATTCCTTTCCAGTCTCATTGACAATTTTTCTCTTCTACCTAATCTGCATATGCTTATCTTTTTCAGTATTGCATCCTAAGCCCTTGCCCACTCACGACTTTCAATCATAATCTATAAGCCAGACATTTAAAATATATATGTCCTCTCTAGCCATCTCAGGCTGGATCCCAAGACACATATACATCTGTTGGCTTAATATGTTTTCAAAGATGGTTCTAGATGCTTTCATCGGTTTGTTCAAAACTGAGTTCTATATCCTTTTCCAAATCTTCTTCTCCACTTATAGTAAATATTTGCACGACAAGTTGAAATATGTGTGCCCTATGTTAAGTTCATTCATCTGGCATTTGCCTCTCTTTTAGTATTAAGAATTTTCTTTCATACTGAAAGAAACACTATTTTTTATTTCTTTAGTGGAAATAAGAAGGAAAACTTGTACAAAACCAGAAGACTTTACAGAATTGTTACACAAAATTAACGTTAAATTAAAGACAAGGATGCAAATGTCCTAGTAGAGATTCACTTCTTAGAATGAGTACATGTTATGATGGATTTTTCTTTGTATGTACATGAGAGATTTTACCTGAATGATGTTTTAGGTTAGTAAGAAGAAGCAGATTTCTCAAGGACCTAATCTAAACTTTCTGACTGCTAAAATGATTGTGTGGTTGTAGCAGCTGTGAGTATGCTACGACTACCCCATTCAATGAGATGTTAGCTGTGGATATTGGAACACGATCCACTATTTTGGAAAAAAAAGTTCATTTCTATTTCTACACTAATGAGGATTTATGTTTGCTTTTGTTTAGTTTTGTTTTGATTTTATACATCTGATTATAGTATGCTCAAAATGTTAGCAATATAAAATGGCATGTAACACCCTTCATCTTTTGTTTTTCAGAAAAAAAAGTGTTGAACAAGATTAATGTCATTTCTTCTTTAAATATTGAGTAGAATTGTCACTTAAAATTAGGGGTAAAAAAGAAAAAAATTAAATTTAAATGATAATGTCTTTAAACACACAGGTATGTTCTGCTTTTTTATTTTTGTTATAATTTTTATTATTAATTTTGTTAATTTAATCATTCAAATGATGTGTACTTTTATGGAGTATGTGATTTTTGTGATAAACATGTATGAAAATCTTTTATTTTATACTTAATATCTATTTAGTTTGCATTACTCTATCTGTTCTTTTACTTAAGATTGGTTATTTTTTTCTCTGCTTTTTTTTTTTAATCAGTCTGGTCCTAGATTTGTGAAATTTAATGTTATTAACAATTTTATTTCAATGATTTTTCTCTAAGCTTTCTGGATTTTAAATTGAATCCCATCTGTGTTTTCAATATTTTATTGATTTGGGATAAATTTTCTCTTTTACTTTATATTCTTGTGATAAAATTTAGATAACTGATTTTTTAAAGTTGATTTTCTTTTTTCTTTTTCCCCAGAGATTGAACCCAGAGTCTGCACTAGACTAAGTTTCTATTTTTTTTTTTCCAGATAGGGTGTCAGGGTGCCACTAAGTTTCTAATTTGCTTTAACTAGGCTCACATATGAAGTCCTCTTGCTTCAGTCTTCCGGAGTACTGAGGTTATATGTGTGTGCCATCAGGCCTGGAAATTTTAGAATTTCCTAATGCAAGTATTGCAAACAAAGCATTTCCTTTGCACTCTTTTGCTTCCATCGCAGATATTTTATATATTTTATTATTTTAGTAATCATATGATGCCCACTATTTTATTTCTTCCTTAACCCATGATTTCGTATTTAAAATGTTTCATAATTTACACTTATTTGGAGAATTTTAAGGTATCTTTCTTTAGTTACTACTAACATACAACTAGTTAAGAACATATTCTGTATGTTTTAATTAGTATAAAACCACTAAACTTTATTAAGGCACAGCAATAGATATAATTTGGTGAAAAACTTCAAACTCCTCTACATCTCTTTCAAGGGCTCTTTTAAGATGCCTTCATAACTAATTTTGCATTTTTTCCTATAGAGATTATATATATGTGTGTCAACTGTGCAAAGCTATCTTTAAGAATTTTATGTTATTTTGCATATATGAATCTTACAAAAATATATTTACATTTCTTTTTCTTATTTTTATACTAAAGTTATAGTCACCTTAAATTTTTTTACATATGTTATACAATCCAAAATATATTTTAGTGAATTTTTGATATTTAACTTTTAAACAGTTATTACAAATTAGACTAAAATAAGTGATATTCACCAATATAATTTTTTTAACTACTCTTCACTGTTACAAGTCTAAATTTTTAACTTGGGTAACTTTTCTTCTGCTTATAAAGCTTTTCTAACATTTTTCATAGCAAAATTTCATTGGGGGAAGTATTAGTACTTCCCTATTTTAATGTGAAATAACATATTTTACACTCATTATAGATTTTCTTTTTAGTGAACATTCTCTTCCAATCTAACCCATAATTTCTAGATGTTCCAACCATTCCAAACTCTGAATATTTGCCTTTTGTCCAAGTAAAAGTATTAGGATATGCTTGGACACCTTTTTGTTTTTCCTAAATAATGTAAATACTGCTTTTAAGTAATATTTTAAATACTGCTTTTAAGTGGACAAAGTGATTATATGGTTATCTCATTATTCCCTTTCTTATGGGAATCACTGTTCTGTTTGCCTATTGGATGATTTTTGTGAATAATTTATTTTTGTACATTTTGTTTGATATTACAATTCATCACCTTTCAATGGTAATAGTCACAATGACGCATTGACTCTTGTTCCCTGTCTAATCCGCTCAATGATGTAACACACATTAGAGTATTTGTTTTCCCTCTGAAAGTTTGTCCAAATTTTCTTTATGTGATGTTTGTAATTATTGAATGTTTACAATAATGTGTTTAGTGTTCTTTGCCATTTTCATTTCTTGTAATTTTATGATTCACATCTCAGCTACGGCAATTTATCTTTAATTAGGCCAAATATTTCTTCACATTTGGCTTTTATGTACACGTGCATTTACACCTGGGTTTTAGCCTCTATAGCCTATTTCCAGTTAGCTGGCTCTTAGCTCTCTTCCATGTTTCCACTTAATGGTTTATCCTTGCGTAACGCCCCGTAGTCCCAGAGAACATTAGATCAATGGTATGCTGGGAAATACCTACTGAAAATGTTCTTGGGGGAGAGGAAGAAAGGAGGAGGCTGATTGCTTCTATGTACCAATTTCCATGAAGTATTACTGCCAGAGAAGATTTCAAGGTGTCAATAGGATGACAACATAATGCTAATGTGATGGCCTGTGAGAGCCAAAATCACTTTAAAACAACACTGGCTTTTTGTTTCTCTATCTACAGTAAATTTTCATAACCACAAAGAGGATTGACGCACAAGTTCACAACTAAGTTCATTTAATCATTGCTGCTCTTTGACAGTGAAACTGTTGAACAAGTTATGCAATTGTAAGTGGCAAACCACAGTGAATGTTAATATGTACTAAGTGTAGAGCACTGTATTGGCATGACAAACGCAGTGTCCAAGATGTACACTTCCTCACTTGTCACTTCTGTGGTAACTGCCTTGGGAAAATTTTATGAGTCTGAAATCAAATCTTCTCTGGATACTATAAAATATATTTCTCTTTAATGTTCAAAGTAAGACATGGACCATGTTTAATAAGTATGTTGCATAGAAAAAATGGAAAAACATTCTACTCGTAACTTTATTTATTAATGAAAGGATATAACAAATTACTTTCAGATATTCTCCATTTTCATATTATGCATACATTTGAATTAAAATTTGAATATCTGAACATAGATTTGCACACATACAAACTGTGATACAAATAAAAGACAATATTTACATTTAAAACCATGTGAGTAGAATAACAAAGTTGCTGTTAATGCTCTTAAAAATACTCCTCACTTTGAACACACTTTTTCTATTGTTCTTATCACTTTACAAAGCACTTCTGAAATTTATCCTTTATAATTTGTTTTGTAAGGTGTGATTTACAAAAGTACAGTGCATGCTGAATATTTATAATCCAGAAAAAAGGAGTTACTGATTCTCTGTGAAGTATGATCTCAGTGTCACTGGCAGCTCCAGATTCCCTGATACATCAGTACAACCAATGTTTGGAAGTCAGGTCGCAACAGGTGTCTGGGTTTAAGGACCATGTGTGCCAAGGTGGCCATTTGTGTCAACATTGTGGAATCCTTTCTGGAAACTAAAATGAAGTTTCTCAAAACTAACATAGAAACATGTTTTTCTCACATCATCCCAGCTTTGGAGGCGTTCTATTAGTGATAACTAATCTTTTCTCAAAACATAGCTAAACCGATAGCTTAAAATAAAGATAAAACACAATTCTGCATTTTATAAAACTTAATTAAAAAGCCAGTCTTTCAAATTGCATAAGCCACCAGAAGTACACAGTTATCAAAAATGCACACACACCACCGTGCATCTCCAGCACCTCCAACTCTCTATGCCTAATCTGATTCGGCTTTTCCCTTTACTACGTGGTTATTCCCGTCCTTGTGAGATCGGCTCTTCTCTTTGGGTACCTTCTCTCGCTGTACATGGGTGTCTTTAGGCTTGGGCTCTGTCTTTGGAGGAGCAGGCCCAAAGGACATTTCAGACCTTTTAGGGGATTTACCCTTTGCCTTGGTTTTGTCTCTTTCGAAATCTCTTCAGTGTTTCTCTTGAGCAGAGAGGCAATGAAGGAGGGACACAGGCACCGGCTTAGGGACACAGTGGTGTATGAGAATGGTGACGTCTGTCAGTGAAATGTTTATAAGAACTCCATTGAATCTGTAGTTCCCTCTGGAAAGTATGAATGCGTTAAGGTTTTTCACTCTTCTAATTCTTAAATATGGGTATCTCTCTTTGTTGTTTTATTCCAATTCTTTCTTACATATTTTTATGTTGTATTGCATATATAGTTGACATTTTTTATTAATTTTTATCCTAGGCATTTTTGTTTGTTTGTTTGTTTGTTTTGAGACAGGGTCTCTCTCTGTGGTCCAGGCTGATCCTGAATTCACTTCAGAGCCCAGGCTGGCCTTGGACTCACTGCAATCCTCCTGTCTCAGCCTCCTGAGTGCTGGGATAACAGGTGTGCGCCACCACGCCCAGCTTATGTGGTGCTGGGGATTTGAACTCGGGTACTTAGCACTTGGCTTAGTGCTTGCTCAAGCGCTTTAACCGCTGAGCCATTCCTCCAGCCCCCTAGGCATTTTTTTTTTTTTTTGTAGCTATTGGAATGGGACTACTTTCTTGACTTCCGTTTTAGGTATTTTGCTTTATAACAGCATCCCTGATTTATGCACGTTTATTTTATATTTTGCAACATTGATTAATTCTTTTATTAGTTCTAACAGTATTTTTTTTCTGGTGAAGTCTTTTGAATTTTTTGCCCATAAGTCGTCCCCTCTGCAAGCAGTGACAAAATTGTCTCTTTTTTATTTAAATTTAATTGTCTCTTATTTTTCTTTCAACTGATTATCTGTCTAGGACATCCAGCGGCTATGTTAAATAAGAAAAGATGAGAGTGGGCATTTGTGTCTTGACAAGACTTCAGAGGAAAAGCTTTCATCTTTATTCCTATCCCATACAATGCTAGTTGGTCATGTGTTAGAAAGTCTATATTATGTCCAGGTATGTTCTTTCCATGCCTAATTTTACCAGTACTGCTTGAAGGAATGTTTAATTCTTTGAAATATCTGTCTGCATCTATTGAGACAAACGACGATTTTTGATTTTGGTTCGGTTGTTGCAGTGTTTCTCATTTATTAATCTGTAAAACCTGAATTGCGCTTCCCTCTTTCCCATTCCTGTACCCTTGCTCTTTCCTTTCTGGCACGTTGTTCCCATGGTCCTATTCCTTAAGGACCATTTCTTTCCATCTTGTCATGAAATCCACAGTAGTATATTTTTATTTACTTTTCTGTTATTTGCAAAATCAACAAGTTAACACTGAAATAATATCAGAAAACATGGAAATAATATCATTAAAACATAGATCAACATATAAACATTTCCAATTGTCACAATAATTGTCTTTTGATAAATGTAGTCAAATAAGTTTACATATGCCATTTATGTAAGTATAGAAGCAACAGAAAAAACATTGTGATTTTGTAAAAAAAAAATTCTTGGATTGTGAAAATTTTTTTAAGGTTATGTTACAAAAGATAATATTTTTCAGAAATTATATATTGGATGAATAGGTGGCAAAATGTGTGTGCATGTGTGTGTGTTTTCACATATGTATGTGTCATTTATTCCAATTATTAAGAAAATACAAGAATGTTATTTGTACACTTGTACAAATTTATGTTTATGATGCAAACTAAACCTTTAATATTTTTCTAGATAATATAGCAGATAGAAAAATATATTATAAAACACTAGAATATAAAATTTAATGGAAAACAAAAATGAGATCAAACATAATAATATGTTTATTATTATTTTAAAAATAATTTTCAAAATGGAGGCTCTCTGGAGGTAAAACAGGAAAATACAAGCGAAAGAATCATGTTACAGCCTGTTTGGCCTGGCAAGCTTCACACACAAAAAAAAAAAAAATTCAAAAAGGCAAGTGAGGATACTGCCACAGAGCTAATACTTATTAGTAATGTATATTGTATTTTTTTTAACCAAGTCTATTGGTGTGGGCCTTTATTTTCTACTTATTTATATACTTTCTGCAAGTCTGTAGTGTGCCATGACACCCAGCCTGAGTTGCTAAGGTATGGAGCCCAGAACCCAGACATGCAAGGATGGTGCTCTTAACCACAGAGCTACCCCTCCAGTCCCATAAGTTTTATCATTTACTCAGTAATACAGCAATTACATCTGCAAAACAGAAGCATAGTACTTTTAAAGAAAATAGAAACAGAGTAATAAAAAGAGACTTCAATTCATTTATGAAGAAAAATTAAATAGAAAGGTGAATTAGGAAACAGAAAAATTTTAAACATCACAACAGAAGATTCTGTTTATCAAATTCAGGACGTCTAGGACTGGGACATTGGTCAGGGCTGCAGAATGCTGGTTAGCGTACGCAAGGCCGGGCGTTCCTTTTTTAGCACCTCAAAGAAAGAAAACTCCTATACTAAACAATAATTTTGTTGAAGTATATGTGAGTCACTAAGAAAAAAGTGCTATATGGTAAACTTCAAAGAAATTTGTAATATGTTTTATGGACGAGAAGTAATCCAAATGGCACTTTTTCTCACAACATATTAATATTACAAATTATTAGGATAATCTCATCATGTCTACCTGACACTAACACAGATTAATGTTACCAAATATAAAACTAGAAATGCTAGAGGAATAGGACAGTTGTTGGAGCACTTGCCTGACAAGCACAAAGCCCTAAGTTCAATTCTCCAGCACCCCATAAGCCGCGTGCTGTGACACACATATGAAATCCCAGCACTAGGAGGCTGTCCCGGCGGACTGCTTTGTGCTCCAGGCCAGCTGAGGCTACAAGGTGAGGGGGAGACCCTGTTAAAAAAAAAAAACCCGAGTCAAATACAAATTATATGATGTCAGACTTTCTACAATGTAATAGTTACGAAAATCATTTATCTGAAGCAAACATTAAGAGTGGTAAGAACAAAATAAAATATGTAAATTAAACATTTAGCACTAACATATGGGAAAAAATCATACTAAACTAAAGCAACCAGAACAAATTGTTGAGTAGGATAAAATACAGAAAGCATAAAAAGGTATAACTAATGAAAGTATTAAAATACAAAATATTTTCATATATATAGCAAGGTAAAATTCCATTCTTCAGGAATGTTAAAACTTTATAATTTACATTAATGAAGATAGAAATTCTACACAAGCTCACTATTGTGCCAAAATAATTCACAATCCACAGTAGTGTAAGAGATATTAAGATTTTTGTGGATGCAGCCCTAATAGAAAGCATCAGGGTATTATCAGATAATTTCACAGGAGCATTCTACCAAGTGTGTAAGAACAAGTCATAAATCTAGTTATATTATTCCGGAGCTTAGAAGAAAAGCTTCCATATTCATATTATGAAGCTACTAGGTGTTGATCCTAAGCATGAAAAAATTGTACCATAAAGAAAGCTATAAGCAAACTTGCATGAATATTGATGCAGAATTTCATGTAAAATGTGAGCAAACAAAAAGAGTATACTAGAAAATAAAGTGCATCATGACTAAATGAGGTTTGTTTTAAGACAGTAAAGTGTGGCTCTATGTGAGGAAATATGCTAATCTAATCAACCCTATTATTGTAACCAAAGAAAGTTTCAGGGTATCAGTTAGTACACTGGGGTATTAATATTGTTCTTCAATAAATGTTAAAACTGAACATGAAATAAAAAGTGATATAATTCCCTAAATATGTACAAAAATGTGCATACGTACACACAGTCCTGAACACACACCGAACAGTCATTCAAGACTAAGGACAAATATATTTCATTTCACTTGAAATATTTCGTTAAGTCACACAATAGACAAAATTCCTACAGGATCCAATTTTACGTACATTGTATTGTGAAAGCTGCTACATCATATCGATCAGAGAATGAATCCTTAAAACCATAGCCGTCTTCCCAGAGTGTAAAGAAGAATGTTGTCTCAAGCATCTGAAAACTTCAATGATCTGCTTTTGACATACTTATATATCTGGACAAATGTCCCATTACTTACTTTTAGGATACTCACAGAATGATGTTATAATATCCTGAACATTTTGTTTCACTCACTGTATTTTTGTTTATATTTTTACCTCTGTCTAACATTGATTCTTTATCTTCAATATATATTTGGTGAATCCTCACTAATACAATGAGGCCTGATTTCTCTGTGAGAGAGGATTCTTTCATTAAATCCCATAATTTCCTCTTCACTTTCTGTTTTGAAATTAATTTTTCATTTTTTCTCTTTTCCTCTGTCGATTAAAAACCACTGAAGATGTGAGATAGTATTAACGTTTCAAAATTGATTGACTTTTTCATTTGTTTGTCTGAGGCAGCATCTCATTCTATAGCCCAGGCTGGTCCTGAACTCATAATGGAGCCCAGGCTGGCCTCTGCAATCCTCCTGTCTCAGCCTCCCGAGTGCTGGGACTACAGTGATGGGATTTACAAGCATGCACCACCAATCTCAGTTCTATGTGTTGCTGGGAATTGAACTTGGGTACTTAGCACTTGTCTCAGCACCTGAGGTGCCTTAACCACTGAGCTATTCCTCCAGCTGGTTAATGGATTTTTTAAAAAGGAAAAGTTCATTGAGAAAATATGTACATATAATATCGTTTTGTGGGCATAGTGGTACACATTTATGATCTCTGTAATCTGGAAAGCTGAGGCAAGAGAGTTACAAATTCAAGCCTAGCCTAGTCACATTAGTAAAACCCTATCTCAAAATAATAAATAAATAAATAAACAAGTAAATAAATAAGTAGAGGTAGAATATATCTCAGTGGAAATGCACTGGTTTCAATCTGCAGTACCAAAACCTAATTATTTTCTACAGACCGTAGTAAGACAGTGTTCAGCTGTGAAGTAAATATGTGGAGTAGGGATAAGTCATCTTTGGTACGTAAGAAGTGATAGGAAGGGGGCAGAGTTTTAGAACGTGCTTAGTAACATCACAAAACTGAAATATTTGAGTACAGAGAAAAGATTACGGATAAAATGCACAGCTAATTTAAAGAACTTCACAAAATATAAACATAGAAATGAAAAACTTCACACATATTGCATCATGAACATGTGAGGAGCCAGCCATGTGCCAAGCAGTGATCAAAAAAGTGTCCAAGGAATATTTTAAAATATTCTCTAAAATATTTACCTTTTGTGTGTATAGGTTAAAATTTCACTCATATCTTAACAAAAAAGTAATGAAATCTTCAATCATTAATTGTTTTTTCTGTATTTTTTATCATTTTTGTTTGTATACTTGGTTTAAGTAGGGGTCTCGTTAAAGTTAACATACTTTATTTTTGTCCCATAATACAAAGTCATAGTATTTTTATCAAACATAAAAAGTTACATAGTAACCCATAGAAGAAATGTGAAAACTTGAATCTGGAATGTTCCCTCAGAGCCTCAGGTATTTGGATACTGTGGAGTATCTCCAGAACCCTGTGCTCTTAAGAGGCCGGGCCTAGTCAGACGGGCCAGAATACTGGGGCTTGACCTAGACGAGGCAAATAATTGAAGCAGGACTGGAAGGATATACAGTGGCTTCACTCTCTTCCCTTATTTGGCTTCCTGTCGGCCATGCTGTGAAAACCTTTTCTCCCACCAGATCTCTCTCATATGCTTCCACCATCACTAGCAACTCATGAATGGACTGAAAACTTCTGAAACTTAAGCTAAGATAAATCTTTCCTCTCTTAAATTGTAGATTAAACAGTAACCAAGACAGAAATTGGTACCTGAAGTGGGATTGTTGCTGCAAATTTACCTGACCGCGTGAAATTGGTTTGTAGGAAAAGTGTGGAAAATTTGTGCAGACAATGGGTAGAGAAACCTTAAAATGCTGTAACCTGAGCTTGACAGAATTTGATCAAAGCTCAGAAGATCGGAATGCTGACAGAAGTGTGAAATGTTATAGCCAAACTCAATCAGTTTCAGATGAGAGGGAGGACTTTATTGATAACTGGTCTAGAAACCATGAGTCCTATGTTCTGACCAAAAAAAAAAAAAAAAAAAAAAAAAAAGTGTTGGCATTTTGCCCTGTCCTGAGACTTTGCCTAAAACTAAGAATTATGGTGGTGGTATGGCGGTGGTTTACTTCATCTAGTGGAAGAAATTTAAAGGCAGCACAATGTTCAAGCTACTACTTGGGTACCATTTGTAGTTTTTAACCAATTCCATGCGGAGGAGTAAAAGCAGAGGATAAAATATAGCAAAAGTTTTCTTTTTCTGATCGAAAGTGTCCCCATAGGTGGGATTAAAAAAAAAACAATATGGTTGTGAAAAAGGGTAGCAATAAAAAGAAGCCAAACATTTAGATTCAAGACCACAAAGAAGTTATCTTGAGTTTGTCTCAGGAATCAGCAGGACTCCTTACTTTACTGATTCAACTGTGGAAACATAAAAGACTTTTTTTTTTTCTAAGAAGAATATCTCAGAGCAGTTTATAAGACTAAAGAGGAAAGCGTTTGACAGAGTTCAGCCACCTGGAATTCAGCCATCCAAGCGCTTGGACTCTGCTACAGTTATTGTCCAAGAAAGCCAGGCTTCTTTTCAAGCCAGTGGGAGAATTTGGTGTCATCCAGTTGCTGGCTTAGTAGCTGTGCATCATGCAAGAGTTTGTGGTATCGTGGTGTCATGGAGTGTCTTTTTGTTGCTGTGAAAAATACCTGACATCTATGACTTAATGGAAGGAAGATTTATTTTACCTCACAGTTTTAGAAGATCTCAGTTCATTCACGGGCAGCTAGCTATGGTAGAAGGATATGGCAGGATGGGTCTGGCAGAGAACAGTTGCTCACAACATGGCCGGCAGGAAGCCAAGGCAGGAAAGAAAAGTGGAATTCGGCATACACTTCCTGGTCATAGCCCACTGATCTGACCCTTACAATCACCCTTTCAGGTTAAGCCTCACTGATCTGTCCCTTCCTAGTCATGCATCTAGCAATTCAGCACTCACCTATAATCTATCAAAAACCTATGATCCACAAACCTGTTATCCACCGCACATCCATAATCCACCACATGCACACTATTCAAATGCATGAAGTTTCAGAGGCAATTTTAGATGCAAAGGAAGCACAGAGGCTTCTACACAGGTTCCAGAAGAGGATCTTGGAGGCCCAGCAGTATGCCATTGGTGAACAGGGCACGTATTTATGAAAGAAAAGCCAGAGGTGCAATGGAGACCTCTGAAATTTGGAGATATCAAGAAGGTGAAGCCTCTGCTGAGGAATGCTGCCAGCTGTGACCAGAGACATCCCAATAGAGAAGTCATGAAAGTTGCAGCCAGACAAAATGCCACAATAGCTGGACTTTCCAAAGCTTTTGAAGCTTACATCTCAACACAGTTTACTCCAAAAGTTACACACAGAACTGTAGTCTTCAACAGGATTTCGTCCTTATCCTGTTTGGTTTGAACTTGTTTTGGTCTGATTGATTTCTATCCTCCTCTTCCACCCTTTTGGAAGAAGAATGTTTACCTTGTGCCATTGTATGTTGAAAGTATTTAACTTTGATTTTCATAAAGGCTTACAGCTATGAGCTTGCCTTGAATCTCAGAGAACATTTTGGACTTGGACTTTTTAATGGTGCTAGAAATGTTAAGACTTTGCAGAACTAATTACATTTTGCATTGTAAGGTCAACATGAGCCTTTTGGGGACTGGGGGAGGAATGTTATGTGTTGGAGATAGAGTGTCCCTTAAAAGCATCATATATATATGAATATTGTGTAGTACTTATGGAACCACGTACTGTTAAGAGGTGGAGTCTGGTTGGAATGGGTGAAACACTGGGGCTTGACCCGAAATGTGAAGGTTGTTGGCACAGGTATTGGAAAGGTACCCACTAGGTCTGCCTTTCTTTCCTCGCTTGGCTTTCCGTCTATCATGCTATGAACAAATTTCATCTTGATATACATCTGCTGTGTGCTACTACTATTACTAGTGCCCTCAAATAGACTTTGACCATCTGAAACTGTGAGACAAGATAAACCTTTCCTCCCAAGAGTTATGAGTGTCAGGCACTGTGTCCCATTGATGAAAAGCAACTAGGACAGATGTTTCATTATTCCCTATAGGTGCCTAAAACATCAGATACCAGTGTCACACTGTACGCATGCGTTTCACCTGCACTCTCCTTAGAATTGCCACACAGGGTCAGAATTGAGCTGCCCGTCTATGTTTCATGTATATGTGCCTTCTCTTTAGCACTACTCTTGTGTTTTATTAAATAAAAGGGTTACTTGAGAACAAATACTGTAATAGCTACAGAACCGATTAAGTGACTGACAGGAGAGTGGATAATATAGCCTTTATATTGAAGACCCAAAGATGATTGCTATTTTAGATGGGACAGGACAAGTCTGTGACATTTTTATCGCATTATTCAAAATAGTACACAATTAAAAACTTAAAGCTTATTTTGAAAAATTTTCATTAAACATGTCAAGAGCTTACTGGTTCATAAGAAACTGAATCCATGGAAAGAAAATCTGTGATTGGGTAAAGGAATTGCTATGGTAAATATTTACTTTTTCCTAAGATTTGTCCTATCTCTGCTCAGGCAAAACCCGCCAAAATTTCCACTTTACTTATAGCAAAATTCAAACTTTCTACCATGGTCTCTAAAATACATGACATAACTCACAATCTCATTCTTTGTGAACTCATTTTCCTCTGCGTTTCCTCTTGCTTGCTTACTATAGCAATAATGGCGAGCTGGTTGTTGTTGTTCAAACACACAAAGCAAATTACTAGCCCAGAGCTGATTCTAGCCATGCATTCCTCTCTGTTGGAGAAACTCTTATTCTTCCACTCCACCCCCCCACCCCCCCAAAAAAAATCTTGGAATCCAAGTTTATAATCTCCTATCTATGCATTAAGCAATGAAAGGGTCACGTAGATCTACTTGTCCCTATGCTAACATTGAGTAGAGTAAGCAAGACTCTATCATCCACTTATTCCATTATGTATTTATTCACAGAAATAAACTGAACTCATCACTGACAGGTATTGTCAGAGTTTGCTTCAATATCTGTGCTAAAGCTACAAGTCATACATTCAGAAGTTTGCCTCATGCCAACCACTTCCCTCAGCTGCAAAACTCATCTGAGAATCACGTACCTCTGTCTATAAAGAATATAAATAACTGTCCCATACTGATACACTATAAAGACTAGGAATGTGGTATTTATTCTTGAAATAATCTTAATAAGTTTGGCTTTACTTAATCCATTTTTAATAAAATTTTGGGGAAAAGAATCAATATTCAAACTGGGTACATGGCAAAATTCTATGAATATTTCCTAAAAATACTGACTAGTATCTCCATAAAAGCTTTCTCCGGCCAACTAAGATGACGCACATGAACTTTTCTCCATTATCATTAAATTCACTGCTCTCATCTCATTTTCTAGATTTTTTTTTTAGTAGCAGTTATGTGAAAACACCTCTTGGTTCCTTTTCTGAGACCATTTGGGTTTTCTGCCTGACATGTATTCGTAAAAATTCAAATTTCATATAAAGAGGAGCTGAGGATTATTATTTTTCCACTGATTTGTCTGCAATTACTGGAATAGGACCTTGTGCTTTAAAAGATACTGAATTGTATTTTGAGTTCCTATAGTGTCATACACAAATCAATTCTGAAGGCTAGTTAACGACTAGCAGCTGCAGGTGTACCCTAATTCTAATTCACACTGGCTGTAAACATTATTTTCTCTGAATTTCTTTAGCACGAGTCCATCTGTATAACAAAAGCAAACACCAATGCTTTCTTATATTTCTTCATTTGTGGAAAAATCTGGATTGAACGCAAGAGGATGAAAATAGTTTGTAAAGTGAATAACCACGAAACACATGTGCTGACTGAGTTCCGTACTGTGGTAGCTTGGATGTATTTACATGAGCACAGGCTGACAATCCATAACTTGTTTATTCAAAACATTATTTTGATCTGAGAAAAAAGTATTTTCATTTAGCTTTGAATTTTTAAATATTGTGATGCTGTCAGTTATAACTGTATTCCTCTAAGTCTCAAATGGAAAACTAATTTATCCATATTTTTATGATGATACACAAATTGAATATTTTAATCTTCACTCTGGCCTTAGAGTTGACATGGCATGATAAAGCCACAGCATGTATCCAGTTCTCACCATGGTGAAGTAGATAAATTTGTTAGCTCTGGGCCATTGGTGAATATTTTTGAGTCAAATAATTTGAACCCATTTTCTTTAATCTGAAGGCAATGTATTTAAATCTAGTTACATGAATACTTGAGGAATTCTCGAATAGATATGGGTAGCA
Source organism: Ctenodactylus gundi (assembly GCA_004027205.1). Classification (NCBI taxonomy): domain Eukaryota; kingdom Metazoa; phylum Chordata; class Mammalia; order Rodentia; family Ctenodactylidae; genus Ctenodactylus; species Ctenodactylus gundi. Next base: position 24,401 of record PVKB01003657.1, on the reverse strand, counting down.
TACACGTGTAATCCCAGCATTCTGAGAAGCTGGCACAGGAGGATTGCAAACTCAAGTAAAGCCTGGGTTGGCAATTTAGCAATTTACTGTAACCATGTCTCACAAGAAAATTAATAAGTAAATATATAATAATGGCTTGAGATATAACTCACTGTAAATGCCCTGAATTCAATCACTAGTGCAATAAAAATGCTGTTTTGGGCGGCTTAGATATACTTGTATAAGAATTTTGTAATAATTTGACTTTTGACTTTAAAATAACCTGGTTTACATTATGAATGATGGAAAAGACGATTAGGTCACACCGTGTTTTATTTTAACACCAAGACATAGTCACTTTGTGTAAAAATAAGTACTAGGTAAGAGCCCTGAACACTGATTGGGCTTTTCTTCCATTACATGTCTCTGAGGTCAAGGGTGGCAAGAAGCACTTACTTCCTGTTAATTGAACGCATGCTCAGGAGAGGCTACTGGGCTTCACTTTAGCTGTAGGGTCACCGGATCACACACACGCAGTTAAGTTGAAAATTTTCAAATGATGTTTTAGTATAAATAGATTCAAAACGTTGTGTGAAAAATACAAGAACTAAAAGCATGCTCATCTTAAATTCAAATTTAGCTGACATCTTGCATACTTCTCTCATAATTCTGACAATCTCCCTTTCTGGGAAGATATTTTGAGATTCCACCCAGGGTATGAATCTGCAATCCGTAGGAGTCATAGTGGGCAAGATCAACAGAATTAAAAGCTTGAAACCATTATATCACTTGGTCACCTGGCTTTGCAATTTTCAAACTATTTAACATACACTTAGTCCCCTGGGATGACAAGCTATGAGAGCAGCTGTCGTCTTCGAGGTAAATGCGCTTTCCTGGGAAGACGTCACTGATGCAGTGCAGTGACCCGTCATTGTCCACCTCTGTGTTTCCTGATGCTGGACGCTCACCATGACAAGTAAATCTCACTAACGCTAGAGGGTGCCAACTAAAACACTCTATTTTCTGTTTCAGTTTATTTTTATTAACCTAGAAAAACATTATTTTACAATGGCTTAAACCAAACCAGTTACAGACTAGAGCTGTTGGTAAAAGCATAAGGTGACATCATTGAGTGATGAAGTGGATGTAGTCTCTTGGTGTAGAAATTACGAGGGTGACTATGTCTAAGTTTATTACACTGGGCATGTAAAACTGGTGCACTTAACAGTAAATTTTTCTCAAATAGTATATTTGAAAATATATAGGTAGACCAATTTTTTTATTCATTTTTGAAAAACTCCTATAATAAGTAAGCTATAAATTTGATCTGTCCAGAGAAAAAATCTAATATATATACTCTCAAATTACATGAAACATATAATATTTTTTCCCACAATCCTCCTCCTGCCTCAGCTTCCTGCGTGCTGGGATTGCAGTCATGTGCCAGCAAGGCTGGCTAATCTTTTATGTGGTGCTGGAGAACTGAAAGCAGTGCATTGCCAGTGCTAGCCAGGCACTTTATTCACCAAGTGATGCCCCTAGACATGTGGATAAATTGTATAGTTTATTATTTAAGGCAGAAAAAAATGCTGGATTTACAGCTAAGATATGAAAAGCATGAAAGATGTTTTCCTTAAGCATGTATGGAAGTAGTATTTAAAAATTGTCACAAAGAAATACATAGCAACACTGTTGCAGCATTTAATGTATATAGTATCATGGATTTCTTACATTTTTAACTGTTATTTTAATTTTATCTCAGCGTATCAACCTAAATAGTATTTTACTTTACTGGCTGGCAACAAAGCTGTTTGTTCTTGGAACAGTGTAATTATCATTTCTAAGCTTGTGTATTTGTATTCCTCTGGATATTTAAGAAACACATCAATTTTGTCAATAATAAAATTCAGTAGGTAGTAAATGTCCAGATTATATTAGACACTGGCTTCAAATTAATGTGGAATAATTTTACCTCTTTGGACATAACAAATGATTCTTAAGTTATGCTGTCTACAGTGCAGGAAGCTTTCAAGAAAAAAAATTAAATAAGATAAAGAAACAGGATTGGCAAATTAGTCAAATGAGTGGATATTATACTTATTAGGTGTAAAAACAGTGTATTACCAAATAGCGTGGCCCTCAAGACCCATATCATCTTGTGACAAAGTGATTAGCAGGTGACATTGCTGCTTTGCCAACAGAGAAAGGATGGATGTTGACTGAGAAGAAACAGGTCATTATTATTAAAATAAGCCAGTTTTGCTAAACTGAATGAATCCAGTTTTAGCACTAGTTGAAGATGTAAAAAAGAAGAGAATATAGGAACTAGAGGAATAGTACAGTAGTCAAAGCACTTGCCCAGCAAGCACAAGGCCCGGGTTTCCACTCTCCAGAGCCACATAAACTGGGCTTGTTAGTGCCTGCCTGTAATTCCAGGTTGAGGCAGGAGGATTACCTTGAGTTCAAGGCCAACTTTCTACATGGTGAGCTAAGAACTAGCATGGACTACAGACTGAGACCCTGCTTTGAAAAAAAAGAAGAAAAAGAGAGAGAGAGAGAGAGAGAGAGACAGAGAGACAGAGAGACAGAGAGACAGAGAGACAGAGAGACAGAGAGGAAGAGAAAGAAAGAAAAAGAAAGAACGAAAGAAAGAAAAAAAGAAAAGAAAAGAAAAGAAAACAGGAAAAATCTGATTTTTTTCTTTCAACGTGAAAGCTTGACTGGGAACCCAGTACACAAGATAATTTACAAAGATAAGTAGTACAGGCCTGTAGTCTCTAATACCGGCAAAGAAGAGCAATGATTTTATCCATCTGTATGTCATATACAATTACAAATTTATAAATGCGTTGCTCAGGATTATTGATATGTCCCTCGTCTCTTTCTGGCTTCTGTCTTCCCACGTTCACATGCAGTCTAAGGCTTCGTGAGCTCATTGCCGTCCTGTGAGAGCATCATCTTCTAACCTCTCCTTCCTGCATTCCCAAGTACATTTCTTCTTCAAAACTTTGTCACCTTAGCTTCTATCATAAGATGCTTTACTGATCTAGTTTTTGTCCCTCTTGGTGTCTGATAGAAGTCTCTGTTTTTAGGTCTTTCATAAAGATAAACATACCAACTAATTTCTTTTCGCAATCTTGCAATTGTAAGAGTAAGAACTAAAATAACATTATTTTTTTAAAAAAATGCAAAAACTCAATTAGGAAATCCACGATTTAATTATAGAAAAAAAGTGCAGAAAAATCGAAGGTGGAGAATTTGAATGATATTTGCCATCTTACTATAACAATTGCATGAATGAATATAATAAGCACACATACACAACAGTTCACTGAAACATTTGAATTTAGATCAACTGTTAAATTCTCACAAAAAAGAATCACTTATGAAATTATGGTTTGTCAATATACAGACAGAACTACAAAGATTACTTTTATATATGAATGATAACATTTGCAAAGCATCCTACATTGTAGGGTATAAGCTATTTGTTTCATGTGAGTTATTAGGATTTTGCTATTAGTATTTATCTTATTTCTTTACTGTTACCTCTACATTTCAAATATGCCCCCAAATCGTTGTTCCCTTCACTCCAAGAGTTATTATACCTATTGTAGTTCTAGTTTATAGATTAATCATCTCTGTGTTCTGTCCTCAATTCCAAAATTCCAGAATGACTCTGGAAGTCATGACTGTGATGTAAGACTTAAACCATAGAAAGAGAGAGACTGAAAAGCTATACACTGTATGTTTATCTCACGAAGAAAATATCATATGTAACATATGCATATGTACAAGTATGTATAAATGTAGAAAAAGAAAACTGAAAAAAGACAAAGAAAGAAAAACATGAGTTATAGATTTTCCTTAATATGAGCGAGAACTACTCAAGATGAACAGTTGACCGAACTTTCTATAACAACTGATCTTCGTTTGTGATATGTGAAGGACATGGTGAGGAAGGCTTGGAAGTGTGGCCTATGGTGACACTATGCACATGCCTTATGCAAAGCTATTCTTTTCAAAATATTGACTATATATAACATATTAAATGTAATAGGTCTATCTCTATTAGTGCACTTACCTTTTACATATGTGCAATAAAACAATATTTGGATCAAACTGAATAAAATATATGAGTATTTTAAATGAACTCAGCATTTTCTTATTATCAAGTAGGAAATATTCATGATGTATGTTTAAAAATGAATTACTTGGGCTAAATACATAAAGCTTTATTCAATGTTCTGCTTAAGTGCTTTGATTACGAAACAATTGCAGCCTTCCTTCCTACTTTATCAAGCATCATGGCTTTCATTTCAGCCCTCTATTTCCCACAACAAATCAGTTCTTTTGAGGTTTGGTCTGGTCGTCCTTGGAAGTATGTTACTCCTGACTGACACAACTGTCACAGCATCTTCATGTTAAACATAACAGTATTGGTTCACTTGGAAGTAGCTTACAGTGATAGAAGTCTTCATAGATCTAGCAGTGTACACAGATTTTTGCTATACTCTCCATAGTGATTAGTTTGTTATTTGGAACAAAATTTCAAGAATATATTAAAAATTATTTGGACTATCTCATTTTATCATCATTCATGAAATAAAGGTAAAAGTTGGGGATCAATGACTTTTACTTCAAGTAGTAAATCACAATGATTTATGAAGCAGCCTAATGTACTGACAACATACATATCCACACAAATGAAAATATTTTAGTTGTTAAAATACAATTTTTTAATGTTTCCTAGAAATACATTTTAGGAAGTAAAGTACTAAAGCAATACAACACAAACATTTTAGAAACAGAAAACAGCTACACATAGATTGACATTAAGCATTGCTAGCTTCTGCATCGGGCAGAAGACGTATTAAGGCAATGTAGATCAGTTGATTGGATAGCTACATTCTAGTATCATAATTCTTAATTGCTATAGCAGATGTTCTAAATTCGATGGAAACATTTTTGAGCAACGGATAGCTTTAACATTTTCAAAGATAATGCTTAAAATGTATAAATTTCTATTTCAAATTAACAACAATGTGGATATGAATCAGATGTGGTCTACTTCTAATTAGATGAGTATAAACCAAACTGAAATTCTATAAAGCCCTAAGACATCATTTTAAGAAAAATGTGGTGAATCCAGTATGCACACCCTATAAGGAAAATAAGACGTTATAATGCAATGCTTTTATATAACCTGAACTAAAATTTGTGTCTGCTTATAGAAAAGAGGTTAATTTTAAAAAGAATCAATACTGAAAATAGGGATGTAGATGAGGAAACATCCTGAAAGTTGGTGTTCCATTTGTTCTATTTCATGGAGTTTTAATTTCACTTTATTTTTAAGCATTAACTATCACTTTAAAGTCTTCTAAACTCTTTACACATGGTCGGGCCCTTCCCTTCCGATTTAGGCCTGGCAGTAGGACAAGGCAACGCATGGCTGAAGTTGGTGAAGAAGACATTATTCTGAGATATTTGGATCTCTCTCATTCAAATGCAGAATATACAAGATTCTTAAAATTAAAAAATTGCAGTGGAGTGAAATAAAGCCTTAGCAACTGAAACCAGAGATATTTTGCAAAAGGTTTTAAGCAGAACTGACAGAAACATCTACGTAAGGAAGAAATGCATAGTTTTAATCCTTGGAGCTTATTTTATGAAAGCAAAGATTATCAAAATACTATGTATTTTTGTAGTTTAAGAAAAATAAAAAGGAAGATCTAGTAACATGGGGTATGCAAATATGTACTTCAGAGTTTATACCGTTTTTAAAGAAGAGCACTATATTTATGTTGGTACGCATCACCTGGAATCTTTCTGTGTGCATAATCTAACATATACAGTGCATAATAAAATTATGAATTGTATTTTATGAGACAGAAAACCTACTTTTACTGTTTTACATACTACATGCAAAATATAATTTACTTTAATTCCTGTGCTCTAATATACACCTAACATTCATCATACAGGCTTATCAGAATATGCTGACCATGTAGCCTTTACTCTAAAGTATACTTGCAAAATCTACTATCAAAGATGTATGATGTTTTTTCGCATGTTAGTTTTTTATTGCAGCATATTAACAAATTTCCAAAAATTTAACAACCTAAAGAATATAAAGTTATTTTGCTGTGTCTATAAGTCAACAGTTTAGGCAAAGGTCATTTTAGTGCTGTGCGGAAGTACTCAGACTAAAATCAAGATGTCATCTGCTGCTAACATCCTACTTAACGCTGGCGTCCTGCATTCAGCCTCGTTGGTTGTTGGTAGAATTCAGTCTCCAGCAATCACTGGACTGGACTCCTTAAATTCTAATGACTTCTCACCATTCCAGGCCAGTTGCTCTTTCTCCAGCAATGGCAGGATGGCAGTTTACTTTCTCAAGGTAAACCAAGAAACCTTTAAAGGATCATCTTTTGTCTCTGACCGTCTCTCACCTCAACTCCTTCTTTCAAAATGTTCACTAGTTATATTGGGATTCTGTAAGATTTTCTCGTTTAATTAACTTAAAATAAACTGACTAGAGATTTAAGCATATTCAAAACTTTTGGGACAGAGTCTTCGCATGTTGCCCTCAGAATGGATGAGACCTTCTGTTACCTTGATTTTATATGTCTAGCATTCTAACTGTGAAAAAATAAATTTCTGGTTTTTTTTAAGTCAACCAGAAAGTGGTACATATTTATGTCATCCCTAAACGATGGAGGAACCAGCTTAGACTTCTGCCTATCATGGTTTTCACCTTCACTTACCTTTTTCCCATTATTAGAATCATTTGGTTTCATTTTTATCTCCTGAACTCTTAGGAAGATGCCCTCAAGCATACAATGTACATTTTTGGGACATTCTCTTTAGGCTTCTGGTCAAATCTCTGAGACATGTTTGCCTTGGAATAGAATACTTGAAGAGTTCATGTTTTTACTTTCTGTAAACAATGTGAACAAATACTGTATAACCTCTACAAGAATTTTAAGTATTTTTGTTGTTGTTATTTATATTTGTGTTTTTTTTTTTTCTTGGATGAGTGCATTCAAGCCAGCATAATTCAGTCTCGCAAACTTTCTAATAGAAAATACTAATTGTGCATATTGAGAATTTTCACTATCAGCAGTGTGCTGCAGCAATTGTATTTACATTCCAAAGGGAAAGTGAGCAAAATTGACATTTCATTTTTAAGTATTTCTAACATCTGTCCATTAATTTATTTCTCCTTACACAGCCTGTGCTTAGCTACAGATCCATACTTACCTATACATCCATACATTGAAAGCACAAAAGTGATTTCTTGGCTAATAGTTTAACACATTACATGAAAATGAAAGGAACAGGGAAGGAAGCATTGAGTTGCTCCAACCGAATATTAATCAAGAAGTTTTTTATTTATTTTATTTTATTTTTAGTAACAGGCTTAGTCTTTGGGAATTAATCACCTACCCAAAATGACAATTCAATCTGCATGAAATAGAAAGAGAACTTAGTAGTTTACATAATTTTTACGTCCAAAGAAAGAATTTCTTAAAGATACAGTAGAATCTAGAACTCATTGACGCCAAGAAGAATGCAGATTCTCTCAGTTCTCCACTCTTTTGCCTTCAATGACTCCTGTAAAACGTGGTCCTTTTTTTGGAAAGTACCATCAGGTTTGTCCACATAGTAGTCACGTCCCAGAAAGGGGAGAAAGAATCGCCACCTGGAATCCGGTTACATGCTTCTTGGTGGAATGAGTGCACATGCATTGACATGTGTTCAGCAAGTCATTTTTTAACTTGATGAACTGATTAACTGAAATTAAATTAATAAATAAGAGAATGTTAGGCCACCAAATGTTGCTTACCTTGAGGGGTTAAAATTTAGAACAAAGAGAAACATATCATCTTGATTAATATTTTGTTCTGATGGCAGGAAATCATGCAGTATTTTTCTTTCCCCAAATAGTTTCTTTAAAAGAAGATACTGTACTGCTTCCAATTTCTACTTATTACTAGAATGTAAATTAACATGAGTCCTTATTATGTAATCCTCTTACTCAAAACTATGGTTATGTTATTACAATTTATTGATACAATCTGCTACTTAGAAATGTTTTACCTAAATTAATTAGGTACACATCTATTCTGTCTCAAGTAATTTTATAGTGTAAACCTCTTCTAGCACATGAAAGATAGCATTGCTGACACAAATTTTAATCAATCATGTCATTTCTGGTAATTCAAAACATTTATTGAAAGTATCTGGCCCCAGTAAAATGACTTTATCTCCAAATTAGGAATACCTTAGTCTGCAACTAAAGTTATTATATTTATTATTATGATATTGTATCTTTTTAAATAAAAAGGTAACATGGTTAAAATCATCTTATATATAGATCGAAAGTGTGTACATTATTTTGGATTATTTCTCTTCCGATATTGATAATATCAATGATGTTGTAACATACTAACAATATTGACGCTTTTGGAATATTTTAGTTATAAAACATAATATCCCAAAGGAAAATAAACATAATTTTTGTTTTTAATTTGTGATTCTGCTACTGTGGCCTAATGTTTTGCAAACAAATAACATGGGCAAGATTAAGCTCTTTTGACAGCGTTGGGCTAAAGGAAATAATGGTGCTTATTCGAAGAACAAGAATTTTCTCAAAGAATGCTGAATGATTTTTTATCAATATGTCACTGTATTTTTACCCATTTTCTAAAGCATTTTTCTATATTTATCCATTCAATGAAAATGCAGCCCTGTGTAAATATGGTGTCTTCATTCCTATTCATAAAATCTGGCACCAAGTGACTTCTGCCTCATCTCCAAAGTCAAAATGACTACAAACATCCAGGACATTATTGCAACCACAACACTGCGAATGAAGACTTTAGTGAAAATCAAGTTGCACAAGTACTTCAGTACATAAAGAGAATAATGGCCTAGTTGTGTTCACAGGTGGACAGGTGGCAGGGGTATTTGGAGAAAATTAAAGGTAGTGTGATTTTCCTTGTAATAATTGCTTTTTAATTTGAACATTTACTTCATTTTCTGATTGCATCTGATAATTCACAGTTGAATAATCTGGCAATGAACTCCCATTTACGGCACCTGGGAGAAGATTGTGAGAATGACTATGTTATGGTTATGGTATTTCTATTTTGGATGATGTAAAATTTTTGTAACAAGACAGCAGTGATGGTTGCCCAACATCTTAATTTTCAAGCACTACTCAATACTATGCTTTTTAATGATTAGTTCTTGATAAATTTTACAACATGCATATTCTATAATAGTAAATGGAAACATAGATGCACACAGGAAACTTGAGAACAATATAAGTAGACACAAATGGAAAGATTTTTATCAGTTGATAAAGAACAAGTGCATTTTTTAGTCAATCTAATGAATGCCAAAAAGATAAAAAATTCAAGATCTTAAATATGAGAAGATATAGCTACCATATTTGCCAAGTCATTCAAGAAGCATAATCATCTAACATATTCCAATGTTATACTCATATTTCAACAATGAAAATTAATAACTATTCTAACTAGTAATAGGTAATTTAAAGTTCCAAACGAGATTGAAAATATGTCATAAATAACAAGATCAACGAAGGCTCATTGTATATGCTCTTTTCTTACTTAAACAACTTAGATCATTCAAGATCTCTTTCACATGTTCCGTCTCTACAGCATTAAGTACACAGAGTTAGTTTTGCCTCCTCTCTTCTCCCTTTTCTTGGCAATCTAAAATAGACATGCGCTGAACCATAAGTGGCTTTCCTATTTTTGAATTTCCTCCTCTTGGAAGAAGATAGTTTTCAGCAGCCTTGGTTTGCTTATTTGTCCTGAAAGTAGGCATATGGGTCTATATTTGGCAAATAGTATTTTATATTCAGAAACATGAAAATTTAACCTAGATAAATCTCAGATTTCCAAGAATACCTACAGCTAAAAATTTCAGGGGTGAGGCAGTTTTCATCATTACTAAAACTTGACTTTTCTATTCTTTATTTGTTACATGAAGTACTCCAGACTTCTAAAAGGAGATTCCATTGCTCTCTAGCGCTTTGCCCGTTGTTCCCGTATACTTTCTAGGTACCTCCTTTGAGTATGGACTTGACACTGACATCATTCCTTCATACAATAATATGACTGTGTGAAAAATTGCATGCCACTAGACTAAAAACCTCATTTGTTTGGTTGTTGAACTCAAAGTATGTAAAGTCCAAATTACCGAAATGAGCTTTACAACAATAGAACACATTCGCCGTTATTTCAGGATGCTGAGTCCAAGAGGTTTTATGTTACTGAATAATATGTACTCACAAAATAGAAACTTAAACATATTTATGTATACACACAAATGATATTGAAAAATAAACTAGTTATATTTGAGTATTTAATGTTTCATACTTAAATTGTCGAAGATATTTAATTTTAAAAAATGTACAGCCTAATTCATTTTTCTCACTTACTAAGCGAAGTAAACTTTCTTTTTTTGTTGTTGGAGTAGGGAAATCTAGAGAGCATGTCATTTTAGCTTTTATTAAAATTTGAAGCTGTACAAAGGAAATACAAGCATCTTACCCATCATTTAAAAAAATCTTTGATGTTTGTTTTGTTTGTTCTATTTTGGAGACACAGTTTCAGAAAATAAGCTTTATAGCTACAAGATACACCCTTGCCATAGGTCTGTTGGCTCCCTCGGTGTCACATTGTTCTTTGCAGTTCATTGCTTATCTATTCATTTAATTTAGGTTATCAGTACTAAGAGATAACTTAAAGGGTGTTTGTCTGATACTCTCTCTTCCTGTAACCATTGAACTGTCCAAAAAAGAGTCTTTCTGAATCTCAGTTAGTTTGTCTGTGCAATGGAGACTAAGAGAGAAATGAAATCAAATCCTGTTACTTGGTTCTTCTACCTTATATGTGACTAAGTCCACTGTGTTAATTTAAGAGAAAAGAAAATGTCGTCTTATTCTTCCTATCCAGTGAAACAGAAGTATCACAATATTTTTCAGACATTGTTTCTATACTACTTCTCACTCAGCTGTGCTGTTAAAAAATTGTTTTTTGTTCAAGAACCATACACAGTACCATTCTCTAAACAATGAAAAGCAGGTTGCCCTGGAATGCTCAGTAATCCTCCTGCCTCAGCCTCCCAATGACTGGGATTACAAGGTGCACCACCAGGCGTGGATTATGAGATGCTGAGAACAAAACAAAACAAAACAAAACAAACAAACAACAACAACAACAACAACAACAAAAACAGGACCTTATCTTATCTAGACAAGTGTCTAACTGAAGAGATATACCCCCAGTCCTTAATTCCTTTTTAATTTGATACTTGTTTACTTATTTTAAAATCACAAAATATGTTTTACATCAAAAACCAATGACTATCTCTGCAAATACTTTTTCTATTTTATAAAGAAAAGTGTGTTTCTAAATATCATATTATAGAACATTTATTTGCATGTATGTAAACTAAGTTCACAATAGAGAATTTAAGATGTGTGTGTGTGTGTGTGTGTGTGTGTGTGTGTGTGTGTGTGTGTGTGTCTGTCTGTCTGTCTGTCTGTCTGTCTGTCTGTGTTCATGCACTTTTCTATTAGTGGTGGTTTGGAATAAAAAGTTACTTCAAAGGTTCACCTATGTAACCCATGGCAAAAAAATAACAAATTTCTCTCCTTGCACATATATACATTGTGGGGAATTTCTTTAAGAGTTGAACTAAAACTTTTCTGTCATCTTGTGTCGAACATAAAAATTTTGCCTTTTCTACCTTTATAACCGTGGAAACATTTGCTTCCATGGTGCTTAGTTTTTCAAGACAAGCTGTTCTTCCTCTGGGCGTGTGACACTATCTACTGTAGCATAACTGTAGAAACCTAGAGGCTTAAGAAAACACTACACAACACAACACAGCATTTGTTTTGAGCAGAAGACTCGTGACTTTTCAAAACATGAAGTTTTTCTCATAAAAATAAATATTAATGCAGATGCTAGTCTCTAATTATCATTACATGCAATTATCACCTTTCCAAGAGTAACAATGACTAGAGATAAACATCTGAGGATCAGGAAAAAGGAAAAAAAAGCCTTCGTCTACTCAACATCCTGATTCATTATGTGACAATATCTGCTATGTATTGCTGAGTTGTAAGGTTCTCAACTTTGCTTAAAGTTTAGATTCAATTAACTTGCACCTGATTTTTTTCAATCCTTCTTCTTAAACATGTGTCTATAGGGAGACACATGCTCTGGAGTTGGGGACTGATATCTTTCTGATGTGGCCAGTCAGCAACTCCTATGATGGATTTTTACCATCCACATTGCAACAGCCTTAGCATTTCTATAATCCGAGCATCCCCAGGAAATCATTTTAATGGTATTCTGTGTTGGAAGTCTGAAGTGTGGGCCTTTTGGTTAGTGTGTACATCTTTATCTATGAAAATAGTCTGGATTATTGAAATTATCTGATTAACATTCTAACTGGTATTGATAGAATATAAAGTTAATTTCCAAAATAAATTTATTGCAGTCTTTTATGCATACTTTTTATTTGAAAATTAAATTTAAAGTGATGTTAAATACCTCCTATCCATTTTCTCACCTACACATGTGTAAATTGTCTACAAATGAGAATCTACAAAGATAATTTGCAACACCAATCTTGCATAGTATATATTTAGCACATAAATACACAGACATAAACAAGAGAGACATTTTATCTAATTAATTCTCTTGATTATCAGGTGGGAAAATTTGGTTGGTAATGATAATCTTGACTCAGTTTCCTCTTCCTCAGGATACAGTACTCCTCCTTTATCCATGGGTGCACCTTGCATGATTTCAGATGCACACAACCAACTAGGATCCAAAATATTACATGGGAAAGTTCAGAAATAAATGCATCCTAATTTGACATTGAATAACACTCTCAGTAGAATGATAAAATTGCGCACCATCTCACTTGGTCTGACTTGGGATGTGAACCTCTCCTTCATGAAGCATATCCTCTGCATTCATGCCACTGGCCGCTACGTATGGTAGCTATCTCTGCTATCAAATCAGTAAGAGTAATAGTACAGTAGCTGTCTTCAAATGATAACCTATAAGTTGTGGCCTATGGACATGTTACAACAACAACAGCGACCTTAGTTATCATACAATTATTATGGCTTCTCACATAGTCAAAAGAAAGTTTAGTTCCTTTTGTGAGACAAGTCACATTCAGATAAAATTTTATACTGCTGGGTCTAATTTTGGGAATCTTTATCATACTCCCACATGTGAAGAAAGTATACTACTGTATCTCATGTAGGGGGAGGGACAAAAGGGCAGTGGGAAAGTCCTTGTCACCTTGACAAGATAGGTAGGTGCACAAAATGCTCAACTTCATTGTAAACCTTAAATTGTTCTGTGCTTATATATATCAACAAAATGAGAAAAAATTAAAAGAAGATAAAAATCCCCAGTTAGTACTGATTGGATGAAGCCTATTCATATTTGAAAGGTAGCTTGTTTTATTCAACATTTACTAATTTATATATTAATCATATTGAAAAATCCTTTTGCAGTATTGTTACCAGTAGTGTTTGAACAAAGGTTTGGGAATCAAAGCGCAGCCAAGTTGGTTGGTGCGTACAATTACCCAACACATACGGTTCCTTTGTTGGCCTGGAGATGCTTGGTGTCCTTATTTCCTTTGAGAGGTTTTTTTATTAAACGATCATTCTCTTTTTTGCAATAACCTAAATAATAATAATCTCTTTAATCATTCAATGAATTTTGTTTTTTTAAAATGGCAAGGTCTTTTTAAATTAGTAATTTTAATTAAATTTAAAACAGAATGCTACTTTTTGAATTCTTTCAGATACTGCTTTATAGACAAAGTTTCTTTTTTTATCTTAAGTATCTCAAAAATTGTAAGGAGGATACAGTGAAGGATAAATGTTAGGCAGATGTGTTTACTAGAATCTTTAGGCTTTCAAATTTTGTGGTGTAGTCAAGTTCCTTTTAATATTAATTCATATTACAAGTAGTTTCATATATTGTTAAACAGTTCATTGATTTCCAGTGTTTTTTCTTATCTTTTTATAATGTAAAATCCCCTGTATAATCTTTGTGTAAAACTTGCTCAGGGCTGCTGCTCTCTGTAGACTCATTCAGAGTTCAAGAGACAGTCAGGCTGCTATTTTGGCTGTTAAATAACGATCCTTACCTTGCCTTCATTGAGGTATGGTGGGCTTTTAGGTTATTTTTCCCCATTTTATTGATATGTATTAGTGCAAGACTTAAGGTTTACAATGAAGTTGAGCATTTTGTGCACATATCTATCTTGTCAAGATGACAAGTACTTTCCCACTCTCCTTCTGTCCCACCCCCTACCCTCCCCTCCCACCTTCTCCACCCTACCCCCTGTTTCACTCTGTTTTTCGTTTTAAGTTCCATAAGAGTTGCGATCTGGGTCTCTTATATCAGAGAGACCATTTGATGTTTCACCTTCTGCTTCTGACTCACTTCACTAAGCATGATGTTCTCAAGTTTCTTCCATTCACCTGCAAAAACCACCACGCTGTTGAAATTTATAGATGCATAGTATTCCACTGTGTATAAATACCACAGTTTGTGTACCCATTGGTCTTTTATGAATTTTTTTTAACATTAGAGATTGAATCTAGGGCCTTCACTCTGAGCTGCACTACCTCCCGCTTCAACTTTCAACTTCGATTTTTGAGATGAAGTTTTTCTAACTCATTAAGTTGCATAGTCTGAGCTTATACTTTCATCCCGCCTAACTTAGTCTCTTGAAGTGCTGGAAATCCAGGCCTGCATCACTAGGCTGGGCTAAGAGATTATGATGATACTTTTCATAACCTTTGTAACTCTGAGTTATCATTAGGTTCTTGGTGAAATTGTGCCTATATTGCTTTTGAGAAAAGCAATGAAAAAGGCCAATCATACCTCTTGACCAATTTCCAAACTGATATATATATATATATATATAACAGCCAAATAAACAAACACATTTCCCAGATAAATCTTTTTTTTTTTTTGCAAGAGATATCTGGCAATGATATGTTATTCAATAAAACTAAGTACTTCCTAAGGCAACCTATCTAGAACATTTCTCAAAAGACTAGATTACCAAATGTGTTGAGAGCTTTCTCAAAGTAAACAGTTTACAAAACCAGAAATAGCAATGGCCGTAGAATCAAGTCTGTTGTCAAATTGTTTCAACATCAGGATTAAATATGAAATGTTATTTAAAAAGTTTTAATTTATTTAAGTGTGTGTATATATATGTCATACCGTGTCTTAGTTCCAATTTTGGTTGCTACTTTGAAAATAAAATATCACAGTTCCTACTTTTAATTTTTCAATGTGTTCTTCTATTAAAGTACATTTCTTTAACATACTTTTCCCTACCAAATATTAAGAATATAACTTAAAATAAGGACACATCTTTCTATTTAATAATTTAAAAAGTGTCAGAAGTGTGGAGGTTATTATTTTTAACTGATAGAACCCAAAGCATTTCATACTTGCATTGCACTCTAGTGAGAATAAAGTGCAGCAAAAATATGAATTTGTGTTTTAGATTCAATTTGGAGTATAAGTACTTGTATGTATAATGTAAGAATAGAGTAGAGACCCACAGTAAGAAAATCTGTCTTAGTCACATCTTAGTTTGGGTCGTTATAACAAAACTCCTTAGACTGGAGGTTTCTACAATGTAAAATCAATTTCTTGTTGTTCTAGAAGCCAAAGAGTAAACTTTTGATTATAGGCTACTATCCTCTCATGATATCTGCACAAGACGTAAGGAGAGCTATAAAAACGGTGGTGAGAAAGAATGCTTTATAAACCACAAATTCTAGTCATGAGTTCTCGTCATAAACTCTCCCAGATCTTCTATTTTAATGCCATAAAATTTGCATTAAGAATTCCACAAATACAATATACCACATAAACAAAAGCAAAACATAAAGCACATGATCATATAAATAGATGCAGAAGAAGCCTAAATTTCAACACCATTTTATGGTAAAAACCCTGAGAAAAATAGGTATAGAAGTGCCTTACCTCAAACTCATAGAAGTGATATGTATGTCAAACATAGCACAAATATGATAAGTGGAGAAAAATTGAAAGTGTTTCCTTCCAAATCAGGAACACGACAAGACAGTACACACTCTCCACTCTTTTTCAACATAGTCCTTGAAACACTTGCCACAGAAATCAGGCAAGAAAGGGAAATAAAAGAAAATATACACCTGAAAAGAGAAAGTCATACTATCCTTATTTGCAGATGATATCATTATCTACATAGAAGACCCTGAAAACTTCACTATGATATCTGGAAATAATAAACAAATTCAGCCAAATTGCAGGCTACAAAATCAATAATAAAAAATCAATAGTTTTTCTTTATACCGCAACAAACTCATTGAGAAAGAACTCAGAAGAATAATCTCATTCCCAATAGTCCAGCAAAAAATTACATACCAAGGAAGTAAAGGACCTATGTAAAGAAAACTACATTACACTGAAGAAATAAGTTGTAGATGGCATCAGAAAATGGAAAGATACCCCCTGTAATTGGATTGGCAGAATCAGTAGAGTCAAAATTATGACACTGCCAAAACTGGTATACAGATTCAATGCAATTTCTATCAAAATACCAACAATTTTTTTTCACAGAACTTGAAAAAATAATCCTTAAATTTATATGGAACAAAAGGAGTCCTAGAATTGCCATGGCAATCTTAAATAACAAGACAAACGCAGGAGGCATTACAATTCCAGACATCAAGTTATACTATAAAGCAGTAGTTGTAAAAACTGTAGGGTATTAGCACAAAAGAGACAGATAGACCAGTGGAACAGAATTGAGGATGCAGAGACAAACTTAAATACTCTCAGCTACCTAATCTTTGATAAAGGAACCAAAAGCATGCGCTGGAAAAAAGGACAGTCTCTGCAACAAATGGTGCTGGGAAGAGTGGACATCCACATGCAGAAGAATGAATATAGACAGACACCTGTCACCATGCACCAAAATCAGATCAAAGTGAATCAAAGACCTAGATAGTAAAACTGAAACACTGAACCTTCTAAAAGACAATTAGGCAAATATCGGAATACGAAGATGTAGGTAAAGACTTTTTTTAAATAAGACACAAAAGCAAAAGAAATAGCCCCCAGAATTAACAAATGGGATTATGTCAAAGTAAAAAGTTCCTTCCCAGCAAAGGAAATTATCAACAGTGTAAAAAGAAAACCAACAAACTGGGAAAAAAAATTATTCACCACCAACACCGCAGATGGGATCCTCATAACCGGAATATGCAGGGAACTGAAGAAAAGGAAACCCCTTAAAATCAAAGACCCTATTGAAAAATGAGCAAAGAAATGAATAAGCAGTTGTCAGATGAAGAAGTTCAAATGGCCAATAAATATACGAAAAGATGTTCAACATCTTTAGCCATAAGAGAAATGCGAATCAAAACATCACTAAAATACCATCTAACTCCAGAGAGAATGGTGTATGTCAAGAACACAAACAGGGGCTGGAGGAATGGCTCAGCAGTTAAAGTGCTTGAGCAAGCGCTAAGCCCAGCGCTAAGTACCCGAGTTCGATTCCCCAGCACCACATAAGCTGGGCGTGGTGGCACACGCCTGCAATCCCAGCACTCCGGAGGCTGAGACAGGAGGATTGCCGTGAGTCCAAGGCCAGCCTGCAATCAGTGCTGGCCAGGCTGTGGGGAAAAGGGAACCCTCCTGCACTGCTGGTGGGAATGTAAACTGGTACAGCCACTATGGAAAGCAATGTGGAAATCTCTCAGAAGACTGGAAATAAATATCGCCTGCAATCCAGTGATATTTCTTCTTTTGGGAATTTTCCCAAAAGAGTTAAAAATAGCACATAACAGAGGTACATGTACACCCATGTTCAGAGTAGAACAACTCATAGTAGCTAAAATGTGGAAGACACCAAAATAACCATCCGCCGATAGGATACATAAATTGTGGTAGTTATACACAATGGAATACTACTCATTTATTAAGTCAGATAGGTTGGAGGCTTTTGCAGGCAAGTGGAGACAACTTGAGACCATCATGCTTAGTGAAGTGAGTCAGAAGCAGATGGTTAAATATCAAATGGTTTCTTTGATATGAGAAACCTAAATCACGATTATTTCATAGAACTTAATGTGGAGAATAATGGGAGCTGGCGGGACAGGGAGGAGTGGAAGGGTTGAAAAGAGAGAAGGGAAGGATTTGTAACTTTGCCATAATATGTATGTGTACAAAATACTCAAGAGCAATGTAAACTTTATGTTTTGCACTTATACATATCAATAAATGGGGGAAATTTCAACAAATGAGTTTTGAAATGACAAAACTCTACTGTTTTCCGCAGCTGCCATAACTCTCCTCATGTTCGCAGTCATTGTACAAGAGTCCATATTTGTTTTTTGTGTTTTCACCTCTCACTTGTTTTGGAGATCATTAAAAAATTGAAATAAGTAACTGAAATGTCTTGGAAAGAATCAGTGGCCTTTTGACAGTTATATCCAATAAAAGTTTCTGCGTGCTACTTTTCTTTGATCACTTTATTATCTAATACTCTTTATCATTTCTTCAAAACATTCTGCTGTGTTGACACCTGATTTTCAAATTCTGTTTGCCAGTCCATTTTGGAGGATTTTTCTTTTCAGTTTTCTTTTAGGAGCTCTGCCTTTTTAAATGTCTTTGTCAAACATTGATCTTCAGAATTTTACCCCACAAGTTTTGTTTTCATCTTACCTTTCTTGGGTTAAATCATTCTCTGTCACATAGCTTCCATAATCATCTATCCCAGTGGCTGCTATTCCAACTGATATGCTGCCAGTGCACATCCTCATATCACTCAAATCTGGCCATTATATTGTTGCCATGATCAGTTGTACGTTATATAAACTCGAAAAACCATGGTTGCAAAATTGAGTATCATTTTCTCCCCACAGCAGTGCTTCTAGTACTAAGATCCATCTTCTATCACCATCATTCACCATCTTTCTCTAACAACTTGTACTAATAAATGAACCGGCCTCAAAGTTGTGCTTTCATCTATATTTTCTCTAAAACCAGATGCTCACCAAACTCCTTGAAATAATTTAATGGGTTGTTAAGTCATCAAATTGTCTCATCTTTCTTCCCTTGAACTCATGTTCTTCTGTGCAATCAAAGTTATCTTTTAAAATGTAAAAATGACCGTGTTCCTCTGTTCTGTAAAATCTCATGGTAACTCCTCAACAATGCTCTTGGGGTGAAAGTTATATTTCATAGTGATTGTTCCCAAGTTTTTGTATAGTTTTATTTCTAGTTATTAATTCATACTATAGAAAAACATCATACTATTTATTCTTCAGATACTTTGCGGATTTGTGCTTACTCTCAATCTCATCTCATTGCTATGACTCCTGTTTGGATACAGTGTGACCCTCCTTTCACAAGCTGTGCTCCATACTATAGCACTATACTCCCCAATTTTTTAAGTATGAGGAACTGGTTTTATGGAAGACAGTTTTTCCATGGACTCTGGGAGGGAGGGTGGCCTGGTAATATTTTAAGTGTATTGCATTTATTGGGCTCCTGAATAAATGGAAACCCTGAACTCGTCTTCCTACAAGTAGACAACCACCCGGGGAGATGGGAGACAGTGCCATACAACGTGTGGATTACATCTGGTCTACTTTCTAATCTTGTTTTGGTTACTGTTGCTGGAAAAATTCTGCTGCCTTGACTATTGAAAAAGAAACATATTTTCAGTGCTTTTGCAGAGATCTTGAAATACTTGCCTTCACTTCAATCCAGAGCATATTAAGATTTGAAATTTTCTCTAATTTGTGTTTAAGACTACCATCATTTATGATCTCAAGAAGTTTCTCTATGTCTAACAAGAGCAAAGTCAATTTGCTTGGCTCATTTAAAAATGAGTAGCGAATTTATTCCTTCTTAGTTTAGTGATCTTTTCTGGTTAAGAGGTAATGTCCAGTCTTTAGTGCTTGCTCCATTTCACTGAGCATTATTGACTCTAGGTGGCTTTATTTTCATTCAAATGCTTCGTATCTGTCTTTCTTTATGCCTGCATAGTATTCCATTGTGTATAGGTACCACATCTTCTTTGACCATTCCTGGATGGATGGGGAGGCAGGTTGCTTCCAGGATTTGTCTATTATGAATTGTGCTGCTATGAACATAGATATGCATGTGTCTTTTTGGTTTGTTGACTCTACTTCTTTTGGGATTATGCCAAGTAGGGAAGTAGCTAAATCAAATGGAATTTTATTTCTTTCCATAATGGTTGTACCAGTTTGAATGGATGTCCATAATGATATATAAAAAAAGGGCCAAATGAATGGCAGGGTAGAAAGGGAGGCAAAGGTCAGATAGGAAAGCTGTGAACCTCTGAAAAAGCGGTGGACACAGATGCTCACGAATTCCCCAAGCCCCATGGTTCCAATGTGTTACAGAATTTAAAATTCATGTACTTATAAAAATAAAAGTATTAAATTTTGTCATGCAAATTCTTTAACCAAAATAAATAAATAAATAAATAAATAAATAAATATCCTATCCCCCCAAAAAAGAGGAAGCACAGGTAGAATATCATGCACCAATTGGGGGAAATAAGACTCTAGCTCATCTTCTCAAATTTCCACTAAGGTTTAAATCATTAAAACTTATGAAATTTTCTTGTCACCCTACAATACCTATTTGGATTCAGACTTTGTGAATTTGAACACACTCCTTGTTCTTCCTTGAGGTGAGAGACTGGGTGTGCTGAGCAAGGCAAATACGTCCCAGAAGTAAGCAATGTTTGTGATCCATTCCATATAACGAGTGTGGCATGAGCTGTTATCATTTTTTTCTGAAAGAGTTCTCTGGTGTTCCTCCCAAAACTCAAAACCACTGACCTGTCCCCTTAAGAAGCTATTTCATTTTGCATGTAGAGAAGAAGGGTGAGGTTTGCATCCATTTTTTTTCACAGAGCTGCACAAATAGATAATTTTTACGATTTTTTGTAGTTTATTTATTCAACCACTGATAATAGGGAAATTTGTGATATTTTATTTTATAAAGCTCATCTCCAAAACTATTCATCTTTATTTCTTCCAATTTTAACTCGAGAAAGTCACAAACAAACGAATGAATTAATGAATGAATATGAACAAATAAAAAAAAATCACCGAGAGTCCAAAAAGATAAAAAAGAAATCTTATCTTTGGATAACATGTGCCCAACTGGAAGATAATATGTTAAGCGATACAATGCCGGCGGGGAAAGCCAAACGTTGTGTGATCTCACTTACATGTGGAATTTTTAAAAACACGAACTCGTCACAGTGTAGTAGAACGGCAGTTCCCAGAGATGGAGTAGAATCGGGGTGAGAATGGGAAAGACACTGACCTAAGGCAAAAAAGATCAAGCAGGAAGGAGGGCCTCAAGAGAACTATCGGAGACGATAAGGACCACAGGAAAAATAGATTTGCCCACCCGCAGGGCATACGTACTGCACACTGCACATCACAAATACAAGCAGCCCCTACCTATCAATTAAAAGTAAGTTTCAAAAAGAAACCCAGATGAATCATAGTTACTCAACTCAAACGCTGAAGAACTGTCCGCGAGAAATGATACAATTCTTAAAATGGAGGCCAAGAAGGAGGCTGGTGCAAATGCTCTAGAAACAACATTACATTACATGAACAATTTAAGCATTTTTACTGTTTATATTTTCTCACAACGTGATATATATTTTCTGTTAAAAAAGGCAATTGACTCATTTATTCATGGTCTGGGTTTCTCATACTAGACAAACCATGTGATATTTAATCTTCTGAGTCTGATTCACTTCATTAAGCATAATGGTCTCAGGTTGTATCCATTTAACTGTAAACAATGATTCTTGTCCATGTGTCTTTAGGGCACAGTAGTGTTCCTTGTTACACGTAACACAATTTTTAATCCGTTGATGGTTATTTCAGCATCCTCCATCATTCATCTTTCATTACCTGTGCTGTCATAAACATGAGTTTTCATGTATCTCTCTAATACGATGCAATGCAATTCTTATTAAAATGCCAACATTTTTCATAAAACTTGAAACAACAATCCTAAAATTTATACAGAACCCAAAGACACCCTGAAGAGCTGAAGCAATCCTGAGTAGAAACGCTGAGCTTTCCAGGGGGCAAAAAGGTAAAACTACTGAAGATGAAGGAGTGAGCAAAGTTTTTTTTTTCAATAGGACAACAAATGCAAAAGAATTAACCCCAGAGTCGACAAACAGGGTTGCATCAAGCTAAAATGTTTCTGTCCAGCAAAGGGATCAATTAGCAGAGTGAAGCGAGAAAAGACAAAATGGGGGAAAATTACCACTTACACCTCAGACAGGAGGCTAATAACTAGAACATACAAGGAACTGAAAAAATAATACACCCATCAGAACAAAAGACCCAATGAATACAAACAGGCAATAGAAATGAATAGGCAGCCCTCTGGTGAAGAAGTACAAATGGCCAGCAAGTATGTAGGAAAAATTTGACATCCATAGCCATTGCAGAAATGAAAATCAAAACAACACTGAAATACCATCTTAACCCCAGTGAGACTGGCTAATACCAAGAATTCAAGAAGAGGGATGGAGGAATAGCAAAGTGGTTAAAGAGTTTGCCTAGCAAGCTTAAGACCCTGGGTTCGATTCCCAGGCACCACATGAGCCAGGTGAATTGGCACACCCTTGTAGTCCAGCCCTTGAGGAGCTGAGGCAGGGGGATTGCTGTTAGTCCAGGGACAAACCGGACCACACAGTAAGCTTAGAACCAGCCTGGACTGCAGAGCAAGACCCCGTCTCAGAAAAAAACAAAAACAAAAACAAAAACATAAAAAAACCTACAAGTATGTAGTTCAAAAGACTAGTAAATTTGGGAAAGAAGAATAAGAAAAAAAAAAAGAAGTTAAATTTCAAATGCCTGGTGGGTAAGGCCAGGTTTAAGAATAGTAACAAAGATACAGCAAAATAAAGAAAAAAAAAACTTGCTAAAAATCTCAATAAGGGGATTGGTTGGATTCAGAGAAGAAGCATCAAGATTTGACCACTCTGACCCATTCAAGGAATGGGAAGCTGAGTTAGAGTGGTGACTTAAGTGAAATGATTTATATGTGGAAGATTAATATGTTAAGTACTGGATAGTCTCTCTGACTTGGAAAACCCAGAACACAGACATTCTATAGAACCACATGAAGTGATAGCCGGAGCCGGGGGAAGGGACAGGGAGGGGGCGGGAGGGTCAAAAATGGGAAGGGGTTGTAAAATTGATATGATACACATGTGCACAAAATACCCAAATTCATTGTAAACACTATGTATTACATATGGATATTAATAAAAATAGTGGGGGAAATTCAAATAGAGATAGATGCTGGCCAGCTTGCAGGAAAATAGTAAGTATTTTTACATTGCTGGTGGGACTGTAAACTGATAAAATCACTATAGAAAGCAGTATGGAGATTTATCAAAACACTGAAAATGGATATTCCATTTGACCTAAAGACACCTTGTCTAGATGCCTTATTAAATGAGCTGAAGGAAACATATAACAGTCATCATTGCTAAATTTCTATCTAAAGTTATGTTTACTTTTTGAAAATTAATTGAGCTTATAGTTTTGTATATTGCACTCTCATCCGCATGTGAAATAATATGACATATTTAATGTTTGATATTGATAGAAAGATTCATATTAGAAAAATTATTATGGTAATTTTATGCTTCTATATAATTTTCTATAATTATAAAATCAATGTTCAAGACATAGAAAGCTTTTTTTCTATAAGGACTATTTTATTTCCTCTCTAACTTTTGATATTTTCTTATACTTGCTTTCTTAGGTAATAGTGAAATTTACTGAGTTAATGCAGTGCTGGTACCTAAGTCTTCCTCGTCATCTAGTCTCCAACAAGCTAACACAGAAAAGGTATATATGTGAGTTGGAATTTTGCAAATTCATCTCTGGGTAATCACACATACTTGGTTGGTGTACCCATTTACCAGTATTCTTGTTAAGGATATAAATATTTTATATATTAAGTAAAACTGAAGAAATAAGTATCAAATAACAATGAACATATATATATATATATAGTGAGAGAATTTTATTTTATTTTATTAATTTTAGTCATTAATGAGACTTTTCAGAACACTGTCCTCATAATCAAAACATCATAGTGTAAATTATAAATCTGATGGTGAAAATTGATGCTATTCCTAATTTATATGTTCTTTTATTATAAAATCATATTCATTCTTTATGTGCATCTAATGGCCATAGGACAACCAAAAATTGCGATATTATACTT
>PVKB01003656.1:0-185662 GCA_004027205.1 Ctenodactylus gundi | reverse complement strand
AAAAAAAAAAAAACCTTAATAACTAGCCAGAATAGCACCACCACAGGAGAAAGATTTCAATCCCTTTCTAAGTATTTTAAGAGTCCCACAGCATGGTGGGTTCTTTTTCTAAAGGGCTTTTTGAAAGGGAAAGTCTTCACAAGTCTCTTACTGCTTAAAAACGGAGCCATATTCGTTTGGCTCTGGCCTCGCCCACGTACCTATACTACCACGTTAAGTCAGGATTGAGCAGCTACATGAAACAGCACTTGGGCAATCTGTACTTGGGTCCAGTGGTTAGTAGTCCATCTTTCAAGACAAAGTTCAAATTCCACCTCCTCTGGGAACCTGCCCTACCTACCTGCTTACTCAGGACCTAGTAAGTTCTCCATCTCCTGCATTCTCTCCCGAAGTATTCATCACATTTACTGTAGTAACTCTTTGGTGAGAATGAGTGCTCAGAGGGCAGGAAGCCTGCTCTAATCAGCTTTGTCTCACAACATAGTGCCAGCTGTACCTGAAACTCAATCTATATTCAGTTTTTCTTAGGATGGGAAGACAGGCCTAGGCAAAGCTACCTGGTTTAACATTTAAAGCATTTAAAATCTTAGTTTTAGTCAAACACAAGAAAAAAGCAAATTCCAGAGGGTAAAAATAATCAAAGTCCTGAAACAGACAAAGCTCCCTCCCAGCAAAACAACAAAGCTCCACTAAGGAGGCATCAACGCTTGTACTTGAAGAACAGAATCCATCCCAAGTTTCCCTGCAAAAGTACCTCTAAAAGAGTTGCGTGCAGTTTCGAGATCATGGCAGACATGAATATTCCTAGGAGGGAAAATTTTAAAAATACCTAAGCCTAGACCCAGACCTTCTCAAAAATCCCCAACAACTACTGTAATCTTGCTATTAATCAGCAGGATACTCCAGGATCAAGAGAAACTAAACACTAACTTCTACCTTTATTCCAGTTATGCCCCCAAAAGTTAAGACTGCAAGCAAGGGAAGGTAACAGCTGAAAAGAGAAGAGGCTTGCTTCCCTAGTGGGCCAGGCATTCCCCTTCAGGACAGCCACTAAAGCTCTTCCACACTACACTCTACGTTTACACCGTCCCTCCACGGTGGCCGGGCAGGGGGGCATCTTTCTCAGTCAATGGCCATTTGGATGTTGATGACAATATTTGTGGGCCACACAAAATAACCAATTTAAAAATTAGCCGGTTCAATAAAACATTTATTATTAATAGGCTAGGTGTGATGGCACATGCCTGAATCCCAGCACTTGAGAGACTGAGGCAAAAGGATTGTCATATGTTCAAGGCCAGTCTGGGCTACATAGTAAGTTCAGATTCAGCTTAAATAGTCTCAAAAATAATAATAAAAGTAATTATATAACTAATTTACTCTTAATGTGCCAGTTCTCTTGGCCAGGTTCAACCAAATGATTAACAACTATATATGACTGGTGGGCCAGACAGTCCCCACCCCTGCTCTATGGGGATGCTTGCAGTACTATAATCAGCTAGCCCACAAGCCTGTAGGGGGCACAGAGCAACCAGTGAGACATACTTTTGTGAGCCAGGGACCAGTCTCTTTCGTAGGTATTTCTGCCAGACACCAGTGCCAAATATTGTCCTTTAAGAACTTCCACTAAAAACTACTACAATGACTGCTGTGATGGTGGAATTATTCCCACCTTACAAAGAAAGAGTTCTAGTACAAGAAAAAAGTTGAACAGCTGAGTTAGTGTTCAGTTTATGTACTTTTCCACTATACTAAGGCTTCTTCCAGACCCACCAGAACCTGCCTGCCCACTTTAGGACAAGCAACAGACATTTTTTCCAGTTCTATTTCTCAAATTAAAGATGAGGACCAAAAGAGTGTGTACTCTGCTCATCTATTTATCAAAGAATCTTTAATATTTCCAGTTCATTTTTGGGTTGAGATGGGACATCTCTTAAGAGATCAATGTCCTTTTCAAGTAGCAATATGAGTGCCCTTTAAGCTGAGTGTGGTGACGCACCTCTGTAATCCCAGCATTCTGGAGGACTGAGTTCAAGGCTAGCCTGGATTACAGAGAAAATCCCCAGTTTCAACCACAGAGAGTATCCTGTAAAGCAGACTGGGTCTGATAACTCTAAGTGGGCATTACAACATGATTATAAGCCCACACACACAAGAGCTACATAGGAAGTTCACATGGAATCCATGCACTGGGGCTTTGTGTTAGATTCTCTGCAGGCTCCAATCACTCTGTATTTGTAAGGCAAGCAAGGGTCACTATTTTCTGACTCTTCCACTTGGTGATGTAAGAATAGTTGCAATTCAGAAATCATCTCAGTTATGAAAAAAGTGTTTTGGTTTTATTCACCAGAAGCCTGATCTTCACCATTAGGTGAAAAGCCAAAGTGCTTTGTCTGGTGCTGTTTTAGTTTTAAGGAAGCAGAATTTACTGAAGAGTGCCTAGAGTAAAGGCAGAGCTCTAACATGTACATTTGATCTGACCTAAAAGTAACCCTTACAGATATGGCAGGCTAAATTATCTTCACCTTACGAAGAAGTAAGTCCACTCATTCATTAAGATCTTATCTAAGACGATTTTTCTTAGTGACAGCCTCAATACTCTAACCTAGGCAAGTGACCTGCACTGCTTCTTCTCAAGACCATCAGCCTGCAGCTAGTCATTTCAGGGGCAGGTCACTTCCCTAAAATGACTACTTTATAGCTGAGAAACTAAGTTAAGGAGAAGGAAGTCACAAATAACTGACCCAGGATGGCCTATCAGCACTGTATAGTAAAGTGGGCATTACAAGGGCATCTTGCCCAACTTCCAGCTTCACTTCTTACTTCCTCAGTGACAGCTAAGTCATCTGAGTCCTCGGAGCCTCCATTTGCTTATCTATGGACATAAAAGTATGCACAATGCAAAGCTGGGCATGGTGGTAGATGGCTGTAATCCCAGCAATGTGGAAGGTTTGAGGCAGGAGGTTCAGGAGCTCAAGCTCAGCAACTCAGCAAGACAGGTCTTTATTTAAAAAAGAAAAGAGAAAGAATAAATACAGGGTGCTGAGAATACAGCTCACCATGGAAATCCTCGGTTTAATTCCCAGTATTGAGGAAAAAAACAAAACAAAACTGCACAGCCTGTTACAAAGACTGTATTAAAACAGCACACTCTTGTTTATTTTGCTCAATAAATGTGACCTTTATAAGTTTTTACACTTTTCACCTCTGGGAAATCCTTTTATACATGCAGCTCTTTCCCAAGTTAATATGACACTTTTATGCTCAGTACAGCAGGCAGAAAGTAGTTGAGAAGATACTACAATCTACACTCAGTGAACTTTCAGAAAGTTATCCAAATTATGTGGCAACATTAAAAACCTGCCATTTCCAGTACCTGGTGCCCATTCCTCGGTGTGCAATTAAGCCAGTGATAATTACAGTTCAATTCAAAACCGTGCGCTTCCCTCCCAAGTTTGTGCTGACCTTCCTTTACAGAGGCTGTCCGTCGCCTTGTTCGTTTTCTACCTTTGTGGTCTTCTTCCAGTATCTTATCATCAAAGCCAGTCAGCTCAATGGTTTCAGACTGACTTGTGGGTCCAGCTGAGAACCACTCTGGCTCCTCTTCAGTGTAAGAGTCGTTTCTTCTACGCTCGCCAAAGACACGCTTGCTATCTCCAAACTCCCTCTGGAAAAAGTACAAAAAGCAAAAAAATAAATTCCAGCCGAAGCATTTGCATCTTAATTAAGATCTTAATGAGTTAAGTAACGTTCATAGAGAAATGAACATATTATGCTGCTGACCTGAAGCCCATCACCACAGCCCTCTGCCCGCCAGCTCTCCCTGTCTGCCTTGAGAGTAATCCATGTTCATCAAGTTCTTAAAATACCTAGGTAAATGAAATCAGTAACAAGCCCTCCAGCACATGAGGTACCAAAGGGTCTATAAGACAAACCCTGAAACGCTTGTCCTTGTAGTCCCTCTCACGGTCCCTGTCTCTCAAGTCCCGAAGATCCTTATCACTAAGACGGTGATCCTTTTCAAAGGTCCGGGAAGAGATTATCCTTCCACTGCCAATCCTTCGTCCACCAAGCAGGCGAAGCCCATCACTGTCTTTTTCTAGGGGACTTCCTGAGCGGCGGGAGCTAACAGCAGCTGTCACATGGCAGCCCCCTCCAAAACTTCGTCTCTGTGGGCTGAGAACAACATCCAGGTCGTCTTCTTTCACTCGCTCCCGTGGATCTGAAAAGATGTGGCAGAGGTAGTTAAGCAAACCAATGTGGCAGTTTTTGTTTTCTAGGTGCTGTGTCCACAAAGGCAGGACAAGAAGGAGATTGGGAAGTCTCTTAAAATTGGGCTAATCAACAGACTTAGGTTAACGTGTATAATACATATTGAAATAAGAATAAATGTACTTTATAGTAAATGATTTTCTTTGATTAATATTTGCAATGCCTTTATTTTGACTAAGACCTGATTTATGTAAGTATTAGCAAATGTTCTGTCCACTGATCAACTTAAATAGGGGGCTGGAGAAACAGCACAGCAGTAAGAGTGCTTGTGTAGCAAGCACAAGGCTCCGAGTTCAGGTCCCACCACTACATAAACTGGGCATGGTGACCCAGCATTGGTCAGCTTGGGCTAAACTGTGAGTTCAGAGCCAGCCTAGACTACAGACCAAGACCCTACCTCAAAAACAAACTACAGTAGGTGTCAGTACTTGACAACAATAATTGCTTAAAAAGCTAAGTGTCTCTCCAATATCCACACACAAAATTCAAACTTTATACCAGATACCATCTATAAAAATTAATTCAAAACGTATCACACAGATCTAAATGCAAAACCTAAAACTACGAAATTCACTATGAGAAAAAACTAAAGGAAGTATTTGTGATGTTGAATTAGGCAAAGTTTTTCTGGCATGACAACAAAATTATAAATCATCTAAAAACCCTGATGAACAAAACGTTATCAAAATGAAAAATTTCTCTTCTTTAAAAAAACACTATTCAGAGACTGCACAGAGAAGCCACAGACTAGAAGGAAATATTTCAAAGCATATTTCTCATGAGGCACCTGAAAATATATAAAACTCTAAAAACAATAAAAAACCCAATTTAAAGAAAAAGACAAATGGTCTGAACACACACTTCAGCAGAGACTGCACGGATCGCAAATGAGCACATAAGACACTCATCAGTCACCAGGGAAATGCAAATTAAACTGTAGTACCAATTAAACACATCAGAATGACTAACATGGAACAGACCATTCCTAATGCTGGTGAAAATGAAAAGCACCCGGAATGCCTGACTCACACAGTGCTGGGAGGCTGAACCCTGGGCCTTGCACTTGCTAGGCATGCAATCTAATTGTCAAGCTATGTCCCAGACCTAGAACATTACCTATCATATCTAACTTGATTATATACATAAACGGAAGACATCAATTTATTTTTTTGAGACAGGGTCTCACTCGACAGTCCAGGCTGGTCTTGAACTCCCTATATATCCAGCTGGACTTGGAAACATGGCAATCTGCCTGCCTCAGCCTCTTGAGTGCTGGGATTACAGGCTTTTGCCACATTGGGTTTATGCGGTGCTGCAGAACCCAGGTCCCTGCACCTGCTAGGCAAAGTAATCTACCATTGAGCTACGCCCTCACCCCTGAAATCAATATATTGAAAACAATGAATGTAACACAGTCTACTTGTTGCTGCTACATAAGAATGACTTTACTCTGCTAATTAGGGAAAATCCAACTGACTAGTTTCATAATACTTCCCCTTAATGCATAAAACTCTCACAGTTAGGACTGAAACCACCAGCCAAGACAATATTCCCACAATTACTGTTCTCACCTGCAAGTGACTCTGTGCTTACCTACTATCCTGCGCACCAGGGAAGGTCGATCTGTATCCAACTCTTTCTTTAGACTTTCCACAGGCGAGCTCCGCCCTGAAACAGGGTAGAGAGAGGCATGCCACTTCTCAGGGTCCCAGACACCATCACTACAAGTCAAAACGTACCAACAGTTAGCATCTGCAGCCATGAACCATATAGACAATCTCAACTTTAAATCTCTTTAGTTAATAGATTATTGAAACCTACTTTCAATTTAAAACTCATGGTTGCTGTTAGAATAGTTAACTCTTTAAGATGAAAACAAGAACAATTCAGTAATACTTTGTTTCTGATCACATAACACCAGGACGCACTTAAAAATGGTCTGTAAACAAAAATTTTGACCACAACCTTGAGACACACACGGATTACAATAACCATATTTGTCCTACACAAAGATGCTCCATAAATATTGATTACTGAGTTTACTGAAGAATAATAAAATGTCTCAGTCTTTTCACCAAAAGTACCTCCAGAAGTGGCAGGTGAAACAGTTTACTAGGTCCAGGACATAGCTTGACAATTAGACTCCATGCCTAGCAAGTGCAAGGCCCAGGGCTCAACTTCCCAGCATCACAGAAGGCAGGCACGTAATTCCAGCATTTGGGAGGCCAAGGCAGGAAGAGTACTCTGAGGTCAAGGTCAGCCTAGGCTACATAGTTAGTCCAGCCTGGACTACAGAGCAAGACTCTGTCTCAGAAGAAAAAAAAAATAATAATAATAAAAGAGAAGTTCTAAAGCCAATAATCCAATAATCTATGGTTAAATTCTAGTTCTACCATCATCAATCATGAAGACACTCTGGATACATTGCTGGGCTGCATCTCTGTAGAAAGGACTTCCCCAGACCACAGGTCCGATCAGGTTATATTGTATATTAGCACTGTAGTCCCACTCTTGGTTTTCAGTCTGTAGTGAATACATTTCTCATGAGTAATTAATTGTATCCTTTAATGGACCAATGTTACAGGAAGACCGGGACTAACTGATAGCACCTGGTCCAGTATGAACAATACAGCTGGTACAAACTGAACTACCTTTTCTTTCTCTCCTTTCTCTTTCTTCCCTCTTTCTGTGCTGGGGATCAAATCCAAAGTCTCACCTTGCAAGGCACACAGTCTACCACTGAGTCCTACTTCTGAAAGCTCTGAACATTTCTTGAAAAAAGTGGGCTAACCTCTCTGACCCAAACCCCTTCAAATAAAGATGATGTGCAAGGGTGCTTATGAAGATTAGTGCTTGGAGCTTAAGAACAAATCTCCATTCTTGAAAAGAAACAACAGAATGAAGTTCTTTCCTCTATCTCTCTCCATATGATCAATGGGCACAATGTGTCTACTTCAGACTAAAACCTACTATGTCTGCTCATAACTTTACTTTTGTCCAGAAAAAAACAGAGGTGTTACAACAAATTTTAACAAGGCACAAAAAGACTTTGGCTTTAATTTTAAAATTTTAAAGAAAAAAACCCCCTAAAACTCTAGCTTATCTAAGACACATTAAAAAAAAAAAACCTAGCCAATTGGAATAGTTATTTTGCAAATTATCACCATCAAGGGAATCAGGTGAAACGTCTGGGTTTTTAACAGGTCTTTGAATACTCCCTACACCAATTGTTTTTAATTTAATTTATTTTCGAGACAGAGTCTTTCTCTGTAGTTCAGGCTGTCCCTGAGCTCACTCTGTAGCCCAGGCTAGCCTTGAAGTCATGGCAATCTTCCTGTCTCAGCCTTTGAAGTGCTGGGATTACAGATACTCGCCACCATGCCCAGCCTATGTGGTGCTGGGGAACTGAACTCAGAGCCTTGTCCTTACTTGACAAGCACTCTAACCACTGTGCTACTCCTCCAGCTCCTTATACAAATTTTAAAAAGTCTGTCCTATTCAACCAAGAAGTTAACTATAATATTTTATATATCAAAAATGTGTGCCAGGGGCTGGAGGAATGGCTCAGCAGTTAAAGCATTTGCCTAGCAAGCACACAGCCCTGAGTTAATTCCTCAGCACTACATAAGCTGGGTGTGGTGGTGCCTGTCTGTAATCCCAGGACTCAGGAGGCTGAGGCAGAAGGATTGTTTTGAGTCCAGGGCCAGCCTGGGCTCCATAGTGAGTTTGGTACCAGCCTGGGCTACAGAGCAAGACCCTGTTTCAAAAAAAAAAAAGAAAAAAAAAGAAAAAAAAAAAACGGCCAATATGAACCGAACCATTCATTTCATTACTTCAATATTTAAGAAATGATTACTTCAATATTAAAGAAATCATAAAAAGTGTAAGTTTGTTGTAGATCTTCAGATCATTTTTAGCTGTATTTTCTTCAAAACAAAGCTTTCTATGTTTTGTAATTTAAGAAAAAGCCACAAGACTGATGTAAATGGTTGAGAGGTTCTTTGTCCCAGTGAAGGGTGGAGGGAGATGTCCGCCAGAGGTCAAAAGGCTGAGCCTCCTAGATCAGAACAGCTGGGGCGGGCCCTGGAAGCAGTCCCCTCTCAGCACACCAAAGGACTCACAGGGTGTAAAGACCCTGGGTTCAAGTCTGTGTTCTGCTTTCTTTGTAACTATGACCAAGTCATTTTCTAGTTTTAATTATCATTATCAGTTAACTGAAGTCAACCAGTTTTGAAATCCTTTTATTCACAACTTCCAAAAACTAACCCCTTTGAAACAATTAATTAAGTATGGTATAACAAAAACAATGAACAACTAGAAGAAGTTAATGACCCTAAATGGCATCCATACCTGTCGTATTTTTCGGAGAGGCATGAAGGCCTCTGTTTGGAATGGGGGCGTTCTTTTATATCCAAAAGCTCTTCCTAAAAAAGAGAAATCAAATGGGGTTTTTGAATTAACATTTCTCAGGTCACACACGTTGAACTTATTTCTGTTCAGAGTAATTCTAAGGGTCTACATCTTAGGCATTTCACACATTTATTTATACTTTTGACTTACTCCAGACAGAACTGAAATTAGATTAAGGTTCTTACAAGCTGCTCAACCAAAACTATCAATAGTAACTGATCACTTACTAGTGATTAGCTTCTTGCTAAATTCATTCATTCAATCTTTATTTTTTACACAGGGTCTCACTCAATAGTCCAGGCTGCTCCTAAATTGACTACGTAGACCAGGCTGGCCTTGAACTCATGGCAATCCTCCTGTCTCAGCCTCCTGAATGCTGGGATTATAGGCATGTACCACCACAAGCTTATGTGGTGCTAATTAATTGAACTTAGAGCCTTAGCACTTGCTAGTGAAGTGCTTTAACTGCTGAGATATTCCTCCAGCCCTCAGACATTCCAATGTCAATGTCCAATAATAAGACTGTAGCTTACAATACTGAATGCTCAATCAAGGCATGGAGGCTTCAGCCTTAGAAAAACTTCCAACTAACCTCACTGCTTGTAAATACATTAGATGCAATTTACAAAGGGATACTTTTAAAATGTGTACTCAAGTTGCAAGGATAAAAAAGCTCAGAAAATGCCCATACGCTACTTACTTGGCTTCACCTGTTAATATTCCTCCTCATTTGCTTTGGTCTCTATATCATTTTTTAAAATTGAGAACAAACTGTCACGATCCTTCACTTTAGTGCCTAGTTCCAAGGAATGAGTATATCCTTTCCCTACCTCCTAGCCACTCCATGAGAGAATCTGACCCTACAGAGCACAATACAAAGTTGGGCCCGGTGCAGCTACCGCGGACAACAGTGACAGCTCTCCAGAAAAGGCTAGGGAGCTACCCCATGCTTCTGCAGCCCCACTCCTTACAAATGCTCATAACAGCAGTATTCACGAAGGTCAGAAAGTGGCAAGCCATGCGTGCAGTAACTCAAGAATGGACAAACAAGATGTGGAAGGGCCACAGGGTAGAATATTACCTAGTAATACAAGGAAATGAAAGGGCAACATATCCAAGGTACAATACAAACAAACCTTAAGGACCTTATGCTAAATGAAAGAAACAAAAACCCAAGGATGGCATAATCCTACTCACACGTACGTTCAGGATAGGGGAATCTATAGGACAACACGTAGGTTAATGGTTGCCAGGGACCAAGAAATGAGGATAATGAGTGAGTGCTCATAAGTGGAGAGTTGCTGTTTGGGGGTAATAATGCTCTGGCACTAGACAGTGATGATGGTTGTTTAACTTGGTGATTTTATTAAAAACCACAGACAACGGGTAAATTTTATGTATGTGAATCGTACGTCAATTTTAAAATTTACTTACAAAAGGTAAATGAATTAAGTTCAGCCACAGGCTGGGGGCATAACCCAGTTGGTAAAGTACTTGCCTGACATGCACTAGGCCCTCAGTTCAACTCCCCAGGAGTACATAATTAGTCAGGCATGGTGGTGCTCGCCAATAATCCCAGTACTGACAAGGCTGAGGCAGAAGGAGTGCTCTGAGTTCAGGGCCAGCCTGGGCTACAAAACAAGACTGTCTTTAACTAAAGTTTAGCCAGGTAGCGTGGCACAAGCCTGTAGCCCCAGCTACCTGGAAGGATGACACAAGAGGATCACTTAAGCCCAGGAGCTCAAGAATAGTCTGGACAGGGCTAGTGGTATAGCTTATGAAAAGTGTTCGTCTAGCCCACAAGGCCCTGGGTTCTATCCCCCAGCACCACTTGAAGATTATCCAGCTGAGGCAATGTACACCTGTAAGCCCAACACTAGCAAGGCTGGAGCAGGAAGGTTGCTAGACTACATAATGAGCTCAGGGCCAGCTGGACTACAGATTGAGACGCTGTCTCAAAACAAAACAAACAAACAAACAAACAAAAAAAGACAGCAGCCTGGTCAACATAGTTTAGATCCTGTATTAAACAAAACAAGTTCTGCTACCAAAAGTTAGTATTTTGTTCAGTTTAGTTTTCCACACACTTACTGCTCTAATCATAGACAAAATAACAAGCAATCTCAGATATAGAATGACTCAGCCTAGTTAAAAACATTTATTCAGAGGCTGGGGGTATAACTCAGTGATTAAAGCACTTGCCTAGCACACGCAAGGCTCAGGGTTCAATTCCCTAGCACCACATAGAAGTAGTCCATGCCTATAATCCCAGCACTCCGGAGGCTTAAATAGGTCTGCAAATTCAAGCCCAGTCTGGACAACTGCGACTGAACAACCCTCACTCACTTTTTCTGGGTTTGTTGACCTTACAAGCTTAGAATGTATTAGGTGCAAATAAATACCCAAGCGATCAGCTGTACAAACTTAAGAGATCAGTGGGAGGAGAAGGAGGAGTAGTAAACTGATGCGAACCTCACACAGCCCTGACCAAGTGCAACGGCAACACAGCGCACCAGTCTGTAGAGCTATTTCCTTCACTAACAGGCTCAACATTGAATAGAAGAAAAAACCTCCAGGGTTTTAACTATAAATACCTGTGTGAAACTACTATTCTTGGGAACAGGGTTTTTTATTTTTCTTTCTGAGACACAGCCCAGGCTGGCTCTGAGTACATGACAATTCTCCTGCCTCAGCCTCCCAAGTGCTGGATTACAGGAGCGTGCCACCATGCCTGGTTTATATGATGCTGGGGAATCAACCAAGGTCTGGTGCTTGCTAGGTAAGTGCTTTAACCTCTGAGCTAAACCCCTACCTAAAGCAGAGATTCTTACAATGGTTCCATGGCCTCAGGGAATTTAAGACCCTCCCTCTCCAAATCATACAAGATTATACATTTGTGCAACTTCTGTAGAGAGTGTTCTTATCTTTAAAACAACTTTGTAATACCAGCACTGGGAGGGAAGGCTGAGGCAGAGGATTGCCATGTACTCAAGGCCAGCCTGGTCTACAGAGCAAGACCTTTGCTCAAAAAATAAAATAAAATAAAATAAAATAAAGGAAAAGAAAATGAAGGAAAGACATAACACTTGGGAGGGGGCGGTGCGTAGGGGTTTAGAGTGCTTGCTGAGCACGCTTCTCAAAAATGTGGCACAAGGTCCTTTTGGACATGTTGGAGGGAAAAAAGGCTATCATCTCCTTGCTGGCTTCAGAGAGCTAAATGTGTCACTCTAATAATGATCTGGATTTTTGTATTGTTTTTCAGGACAGGATCTCCTTTTGTAGCTCAACCTGGCTTTGAACTCATCGCAGTCCTCCCGCCTCAGCCTCCTGAATGCTGGGATTACACATATGAGCCACCATGCCTGGCCCAAGCAATAACCTAAGATGTGTAAGATGGTATGTCAGGCCAAGAGAACCCCTACTTAGCAGAGGAGAGAGACATCGTCAGCCAAGTACGGCGGTTCGCTCTTTTCTAACTTTCTACAAAACACTGCTAGGTAACTAGCCCTGCAGGTGCTCCTGCCTTGCTCCCGCCCATCTTCCACTTCTCAAGCGTCCTTGCGCGTCCCATCTCATCAAGAGCCTGCGGTGTCGATTACTCACAGAAAGAATCCCTTTGGGACATCTTCAAAGAAAAGCTTCAACTTTGAAGGCAAAGCGCTTGGAAACTGCCCACTCTAACTAGACAGCTATCTCTTCATGAGTATTTCAGGAGAATGAGAGACTACCCTTTTTACAGAATAAGAACTCAAACTTACTGATATGTGGGCAAATTCACTAAAATTATCATCTACACAATGGACACCCAGATCTCACTTTCTGCACAGGCTAGTGAAACCTGACCCAAAATGAACTGCTAACTGACCAAGAGTCATACACCCAGGGAAGGATGAACACACTGAGTTGCAGCAGCTTTCCTTCAAAAAAAAAAAAAAAAATACCTGTCAAGCTTCCTAAAACAACTTACTGGGAATTACTCATACAGATACTCGTTTTTTATCATCAGTATGGAAGTAGAAAGTGAATAAATTTTAACATAAACCCAAGTCAACAATGACTAAAATCCTTGTCAAATTTCTTTCTGCAGTAATCCTATGTAAAATGCATTCTAATGACATTCTATTCTAATATTAGGAACAAGCTTGGTGAGTGTCATGGTACACGCCTGTAATCCTAGCACGCACAAGGCTGAGGCAGGAGGACTGCTATGAGTTTGAGGCCAGCCTGGGCTTCACAATAAGTTCTGGACCAGCCTGAACTATAAAGGAAAAGTATAGAATCTCATTTACAGAAAAGGACAGAAGGAAACTACTTCTGGGAGATAAATTCAATCCACAAGAGTAAAAAACTCAGTATTCTATAATTAAGGCATATATATTATTATTGTCATTGTTTGTGGTACAGGGGATCCAACCCAGAGTCTTCATATTGAGCTACATCCCCAGGCCATTCTCTAGTTTTGATTTTGAGACATCAAAGTCATTAAGTTGTCCATGCTAGACCTACACTTGTATCTTCCTGCCTCAGCTTCCCTGAGTGCTGGGGTTATAGGACTGTACCACCAGGCCTGGCAAGGATAAAAAAAAAAATCTTGCCACTGTGATGGCACACGCATACAACCCTGGCAGTCTGTGAGGCTGTGAAGACAGCAAGCTCAAGATAGCCTAGGCAATTTAATGGCTTAGTAAGATCCTGTATCAAAATTTTAAAAATTAAAAAAGGCATGGAGATATAGCTCAGTGCAAAGGCTCTGGGTTAAATCCCCAGTACCACAACAAATAAACAAACAAGGCCCAAAACTTATCAGGCATGGTGGTCATGCCAGTAATTCTAGGTATTCTGAGGCTGGAGGGCTGCTGTATTCTAGGCCAGCCTGGGCTACACCATGAATTCAAGGCACGCCTGAAATGGATGGTAAGACCGTCTCGGAAATAATAAACAAAACAAACCCCAAACTTAATTTTGCTGCTAATGGTCAAAATATTCTAGAAGTGACCCCGACTCTTCTGAAGGAAAGCAACTGTCCTGACAGCAGTGATCAGGTTCAGCCCTCCTTTACCTCCCTGCACCTCCTGTTACTACTGGGCCTGTCCTTTCAGACTCTCAGATGGCTGCTAAACTGATGTGATACTTCAATCTACAGTCTCAAAACTGTTTTCCCTAGAAAGCTTTTTTCTTTTGGTGCTAGGGATCTAATCTAGGGCCTTCACATCGAGCTACACCTCCAGCCTGTTTGTATTTACTTTATCTATTGATTTATTTACTTTTACAGGGTCTCACTAAATCACTGAGTTGTTCAGGCTACACTCATATTCACGATCCTCTTGCCTCAGCCTCTCAGAATGTGGAATCACAGGCTGGCACCCATGGGCCTACTTAGAAAGCTTTAAAAACAGATGACGAGACAGGCATGGTGACTCTTGCCTATAATCCTAGCCGCTGAGGCTGAGGCAGGAGGACTGCAATGTTTGAGGCCAGCCTAGGCAATGCTGCCAAACCTTGTCTCAAAATAAAATTTTTAAAAAGAAAGCCTAGCATGGCAACATACTGCAAGGGGGGAAAAAACACAATAAGGCAACACTGTATGTAGTTGGTAGGTGGAGCAACACTCAACACGGAGGATATATGTGGGACATATCCCACCATTCTCCATTTATGAAGTAAGTTCCTAACAGGGTGCCATTTAAAATCCTTATTGTAGGAGGTCAGAAATCAAACTGGATCATAGAGCAAGGATAAACGCGCCTTAGCATCCAGCTTCACACTCAAGCATGTTAACAGTGGCTGATGTGATACAAAGACTTCCTTCTAGTGAAGGAACTTTATAGGAAACTAAATAGAAATTTAAAAAAATAGGAAAGCCCATTTTGTTTTTTGTTTCTGTTTATCTGGCCAACAAAATGAAAATAAACGTTGGCTTTTCAATTTGCTTATACAACTGGTAAAAGCTTACAAATTTAAATCACTAAGCAGGTAAATATTAGAGACAAATCTAAAATATAAAAATCCCCTTTAAAGCTTTTTAGTTTTATATTAAAGATGGTTTTACCTATGACGTTTAGAAAATAAGCATTAATCTAAAGCGAGTTAGCTAAAGGAGGTACCTCTTTTAGTACCTCTTCTTATATTTACCATTGAGTTTTTAGTATTTGTTGTGCACCAGGCACTCTTTTAAGCAGCTGACATCTATTTTTCTCCTATGAAAATCCTAAACTATATATTTAGTGTGGAATTGGGGATTGAGCCTAGGGTTCTCACACTGAGCTACATCCCAGCCCTTTTTTTCAGACAGGGTCAGGCGGGGATGGAACTGAGATATTCCTACTGCAGCCTCCCAGTGTGCAGGATTTCAAGCTTGTGCCAGCAAGCCCAGCTGAAAATCCTACAAAACAGGTACAATTCCACTTACCTTCTACAGAGGAAAAGCATGAGCTTTGCCAAAGTACACGGCTGAAGGTCACATAGGTAGGTAGTGGAGTGGTGATCCTAATCTAGACAGTGGGGGTCAGTCGTCCCTTCTGCCTTCTTCCCCTCTAATGCTTCTAAGTGGGTGAGGGATGGTGCACAACCCGTCACGCAGCTTTGCCCCTTAGTGCTAGGCTTGTCCCGTTATCCAACTGGACCACAGGGAATGCTGAGCCAAACTGCTACCACCTTTATCAGGCTGCCCCAGCTCAGCTTCCAATTACTGCACACTTGCTTAAATTAAAGATTCTTCCCACAAATTTCTACGTTGAAGGATCCAGTTGTTAATTCCTGCAGTGTAAGTTTCCCCTATGTTGAGAAAGTAGGACATTCATGCAGGCAGGGCCCGGAATTCCATCTTTTGCTGTTTGAGGCAGGGTCTCACTCTGTAGTCCAGGCTGGTCCTGAACCCACAACAGTCCTCCAGCCTCAGCCTCTTGAGACCTGGGATTATAGGTGTGCACCACCATGCCCAGCTCTGAATTTCAATTTTTCAAGATAGGTTAGAATTGAAACAGGTATGAAAGACCAGACAGAAAATAGTTACCTATTGTCTTGCTGGATGTGGTGGCATACGCCGTGTCTTAGTCCGTTTTTTTTTTTTTTTTTCACTGTGACTCAACACCTGACATGCAAAACTTAAGGAGGAAAGATTTATTTTAGCTGAATTTCAGAAGGTTACAGTCCACATGTGGGTGGCCAGTACGGAGGAAACACATGGTGGGTCGCAGCCAGAGAGCGCTTCACAACATGGCAGAGGGGGACGCCAAGTCAGGCAGGAGGGGAGGAGGTGCCTTCCAGGTACTGCCCCAGTGATCCACCCCTCCTGGGGCAATCCCCAGGGTCCCAACCCGTGACCAGCCCACCTCTCAACAGCACGTACAACATCCAAACACTTGAGGCTTTTGGGAGACACCCACATCCAAACCACAACATGCCTATAATCCCAGCACTTGGGAAGCTAAGGCAGGATGGTGGTAAATTTGAAGCCAGCCTGGACTACATAATGAGACCTTGTCTCGAGAAAAGAAAGAAATCTATGATTTTGCTAGCCAGACTAAGATCTTCCAATTAGCTAGGATTTTTGGAGAGCTGACAATTCAGATTATAAATGGTTTTACACACCATAATTCTGCCCTCCCCAAAATAAATAAGCACCTTTATTTTTATACTACCTGAAGAAATTTGTTATGTCACTGAAATGATACAAAGAGGTTACTACTCAACTCAGTTTATGAAAGATACATACAAATTTATCAACCAAGTTGAATGTGGCAGCACACACCTGCAACTCCAGAACTCTGGAAGGCTGGGGCAAGAGAATTCCAAGTTGGAGTCCAGCCTAGGCAACACAGTTACTTAGACCTTGCTTTAAAATAAAAAGTTAAAAAAAGGGAGGGGGGAGTTAGAGATGCAGCTTTGTGTTTTAAAAATCCTGTGTTTAATCACTAGAACCACCAAAAGAACAAAAAAAAAGTTATCAAACAAGATTCTTACATAGAACAAAATGACCATGTAATTCCTGTTCTCCCTAGAATATATTTACTTGTTTGACTATTTTTGCTATTTTTCTTTTTTATTTTGAGACAGAGACACACTCTGTAATCCAGGCTGGTCTTGAATTCATTAGATGGCCCACGCTGGTCTCAAACTCACAGCATTTCTCCTGCCTCAGCCTCCTGAGTGCTGGAATTACAGGCATGTGACACGGAGCCTAGTTTATGGCATGCTGGAGAAAACACACCTTGCACTTGCTAAGCAAGACCCTACCTACTGAGCTATGCCCTCAGCCCTCTACCAGAATTTAAATTTTCCTCTTTTCTCAGAGACTTGACTTCAAGTTTCATAACCAATTCTCTCCACAGAAACTATGACAACTACTTAAATCAGTTCACTTCAGTTGCTTGTTTTCTTAATGGTTTCAAAGCACAGATATAAATGTGGCTATACCCATTACTATCAGCAGCTAGCCCACGAGCTATAAGTTAGGATGGCCTCTCCTTTGAAGATCCTTGCATACACTGAGAACATGGTACTGACACATAATTTGTATCATGTAAACAAGCCCACATGAAATGAAACTCAGATAATCCAACATCTGCTTTTCAACTAGAAGATTTAACATACATGCTCAACGCTGGCCAGGGTTCAGCTGAACACACTGAGTGCCCTCTGCTTTTATTCCAACTGGCAGGTGGCAACATTTAATAAGGAGGTCGAGGCAAAATATAGACGGAGGAACACCACAAAGTATGTGGAAGAATCGCCTGTTCACTTATAAACAAGAACCTGATGACAATAAGTTGATTATGTCTCCCCATATTTTTCACTATTAAGCACCACTGCCTCTTTTGTTTCCTAAATCAATGGTTTGCAAAATCAAACTAGAGTCAGAATTCCCGGCACAAGCTGAGCTCTAACCCCCAGAGTTTCTGATTCAATACCATGAAGAAGGAATCTGAGCTTTGCAGTTCTAATAAGTTACCAGATGATACTAAAGTTGGTTTAAGGGCCACATTTTGAGAATCCCTGTCCAAACCACTTTCCATATATGACTTTCAGGTGAGAAATCTGTAACTTCTGAAAATCCTTCAACACAACCCAATCCTTTTAAAATGTAAACTATCAAAATGTAGCTGTTGGTAACAGAAACCTTGCTAGCAAAACAGAAGTGCTTGAGCATATAAATCAATGGTTCAAGACTCTCGGGATACCAGGTAAATAAGATAAACCCCTTTCTAACCAACCCAATTAACTGTCACTAAGGCTTGGAGTTAGGTTTGAAAGCACCCAATAAGACTCTAGTGAGTTTCTGGTATATCCCTAAAAGCTATTACAATAAACATCATCTGAAACCCCAAGGAGTCATGTATATTCCAGTAACCTAATACCAGCACTACTTACTAAGTTCTACAATGAACTAAAGCTTGCTCCTCAATGTATGGTCAGTGGAACTGCTTAAAAAGTTAAATCTTCAGGTCTAATTGTGAACTACCTATACTTAGAATTCTTGTTTCATCAAGACTTACAATATGATACCTAGGCACGTGAATGTTTAAGCAGCAAGGTGGGATAAACATTGTCCTAACACAGGGAAATTCTGCTATGCTTATTATCCTAGAAAGCATGTGATGAGAAATATCTATTCTACCTCCACAGGGGTAAAAATACCTCTGATTCTGAGTAACAGGCTTTTTGATAGGTAGGGTCACACTCTATAGTCCAGGCTGGTCTCAAATTCTGGAAATCCTCCTGCCTTAACCTTTGAAGTGGTAGGTTTACAGGTGAGCACCACCACACCCAGCTATTACGTGTTGCTACTGATCAAGCCCATGCTCTCTGCTTCCTTAGAGAAGCCCTCTAATCACTAAGCTACACCCGCAGCCCTGAACAACAGACTTTTAATGTCCCCAAAAGCAACTAAATTCTAAACCTAAGACAGGTCAAAGGTTAAGGGGCTCTTTCATCTGGCCAACGTTATTTTCCTGACCTTACAAGTAAGCAGTCCACATTTACAAAAGCACCCTAGAACACATCACCTATGTCAAAATCACTGCTGAGACCAGTTTCCCTCTACTGCTTCAAGATT
Organism: Ctenodactylus gundi; assembly: GCA_004027205.1. Classification (NCBI taxonomy): domain Eukaryota; kingdom Metazoa; phylum Chordata; class Mammalia; order Rodentia; family Ctenodactylidae; genus Ctenodactylus; species Ctenodactylus gundi. Next base: position 166,926 of record PVKB01003656.1, on the reverse strand, counting down.
ACCTTGCTTATGAATTTAAAGTACCAAAAACATTGACTGCCTTATATATTCCAATAATTTGATCTCAGTACATAGACAGAGAGTAGGATGGCTCAAGTACTACACTAGTTGGAGACCTAGGAAAGCATCCACCGTAGTGCTCAAAACACAGGATTATTTTAAATTCTCTTCCAAAGGTTTAGTTCTCTTCAAACCCCACATAAAATTACTAGAGCATCAGTCAGATACGGTGGTACAGGGCTGTAATTCTAGTACTCTGGAGGCTGAGGCAGGAAGACAGCATTCATAGCAAGCTCAAGAAGGGTCGAGACTATACAGCAAGAACCTATATCAAAAAAACAAAATTACTAGTCTTGAGAAACATATATCAAAGAATTACCACAACACAGGGCTGGAGGAATAGCTCAGCAGTTAAAGCATTTACCTAGTGGCAGGCAAGCTCTAAGTACCCAAGTTTGATTCCCCAGCACCACCTAAGATGGGAGTGGTGGTGCACACCTGTAATCCCAGCACTCTGGAGGCTGAGACAGGCGGATTGTCCTGAGTCCAAGGTCAGCCTGGGCTCGATAGTGAGTGCAGGACCAGGGTAGGCTAGAGTGAGACCCTTTCTCAGGAAAAAAAAAAAAAAGAATTACCACAACACTACTTAAATATTATCCTAGAATTATCATGAGCTAAATCCTCTTGAATGCATTAGAAAGCTAAATCCTCTTGAATGCACCAACTATATGTGGTATGTGGTTACATCTTTAATCATTAGCTTAAGAAAATGGTTTACTCAATTGGGCCCATGGCTCAGGCCTATAATTTCAATACTCTGGAGGCTGATGTAGAAGGATCAAAGTATGAACCCAGCACTGGTAATTTAGCAACTGAGTAAGAACCTGTTTCCCTGGGCTCAATTGATACCCAGCATCTTTTGCTGCCCCTATTTTTAAAAACTAGTTCTTTAAGGCATATTATGACAGAATCCTGAGGCTCAATTGTCAAAATGAAACAATACTGGGTTTCCTAATTTTTATTGTGAATCTTAAGAGAGAAGATCTTCCTAAAAATAACTTAAAGATGAAAATACATGGGGGCCGAGGGTGTAGCTCAGCAGTTAAAGCACTTGCCTAGGAGGCACAGGGCCCCAGGTTCGACTCCATCATACCACATAAACGGGGTGTGGTAGCTTGGGCCTGTAATCCATGGAGTACAGGCAAAAGGATTACTGTGTGTCTGAAGCCACCCTGGGCGACACAGTTGAGCTCAGAACCAGCGACCTTGTCTCAAAAACAAAAACAAAAAAAAACGGATCTTATGATTGCGTCCTCTATGAGTTAGTTCTTTATGGCTGAGACAAAACACCTGACACCTGCAACTTACAGGAGGTTTATTTAGCTCACGTTTTCTGTGGGTCTAGTCATGAATGAGTAGCTCCAAGGCAGAAACAACACGATGGATGGGCCTGGCAGAGGACAGCTGCTCATGCCACAGCAGCAAGGACAAAGAAGGAAGAAGCCTGGGACAAAAATACAGCCTTCTGGGGCACACCCCCAGTGAGCCACCTGTCCAGGCCCAACCCCCTAAGCGTAAATTAACCTATCAACTCATCAGCACTGACCCAGACCAAACTAATCACCTTCCAAATACATAAGACTTTTAGGAGACATTTTAGATTTAAAGCATAACAGGTCTGTACTGATGAAACACAGATGTGGGCCCAACTAGGGAACATAATCCCACTCATCAACAGTTCCAACTACTTTGTACTTCATGCACATTTTATGTATTCAGTCCACAACACTTCAGGAATTCAGAAATAAATTTATAGCAGTCAGCTCACAGAAAACTCACCAGCAAAAACCAAAAAAAATAGGGATTGAGCACTGAGCTACGTTTCCAGTCCATTTCTTGTATTTGTTTTAAGACAGGGTCTCACCAAGTTCATAAGCCAGACAGGGCTTGAATTTGCAATCCTCCTTTCTCAACCTCCCAAATGCTGGGATTACAGGTCTGTGCCATCAGGATCTGCCTGATGCATTATCATCACTACATGACCTCTCAGCGATTTGAGTATCACACCCAGCAGCTATCCAAATAAGGTTTATAATCACACATTCTCAGGTAAGGAAAATAGGGCAGAAGCTGTAGTTTTATGGGTTCATTTCCAAATTATAACAGAAGTAAAAAATCAAAAACACCAGTTATCCTGCCCAGACCATTCCAGTAAGTATTAGTCTCTCAAGTAAACAGTGAAAGAATGGACACTTGATTTTGTGAAGTATTCCAAAGCTGTAATCCCCACCCTACAGCATATAACTCAGTAACATACCCAACACACAGCTGTGCCAGAACCTAGATGCCATACACTGATCCAAAAATTCACACCTGGTCTGAGACAATATTCCTTTCACCTAAAAGGTACTTGAAACAAAATCATATTTAAAATCCCTTTTGGTATTCACACTTTCAGAAAAATGTTCAGAGCAATTTTCAGTAAATTTAGCTATTACTCAGTCCATACAGGAAACAAGACTACCACTTTAGATAATACCAACGAAGGCTGGAAGATTAGCTCAGTGGAGGCAAGCCCTAAGTACCCAAGTTCGATTCCCCAGCACCGTAAGAGGCTAAGACAAGAGGACTGCCATGAGTCCAAGGCCAGCCTGGGCTCCATTGAGAGTCCAGGACCAGGTGAGCTACAGAGTGAAACCATGTCTCAAAAAAAAAAATAAAGATAATAACAACAAAATACCTACACAATGTTACTAATGACCTGACATATAAGGAAACACTATTTCATTAGCAACAAATTCTCACTTTTGTATAGCGATGGGGGAATTTGGAGGCTGGCAGTTTCTTCAAGTCAAGGAAGGCATCTCCATTTTCTGTTTCATTCACACTTCTCCTATCCATGGTTCCTTGGGATACCAGTTTCTTTGCACCTGGAAGACAAAAAGGACGACCATCACAGACAGCAATAAGTTTTCATAAGTATTGTCTGCTTTTTAAGAAAGGAAAACTTTCATGTTAAAATATTTTTTAAACCCCATCTCAAAATTATGGTATATATTGACCAGGGCCAATGTGGAAACCTAACCGGCTAGCCCAAGCTATCTCTCTGCATATTATAAGCATCAACGAAGCAAGAAAGACAGAAGGTAACCAACTCCGAGTAGCACCTTTAAGCTGCTTTAATACAAACAGCAACCAAGATTAGTTGCTGCCAAGCACAGGAACCGATCGGACAAGGGAGGGGAAGTTTCCTGGAGTGGGGAAAGGTAGGAGACTGGTCGGGACCCGGGATCCAGGAAGTCAGGCAGTTGTAAAGTGCCTGTCACTTTGCTATGGAAGGCTCCAGGTGCCCCTTGTTACTCAATGATCAGAGGCTGGAACTGAGCCCAAGTGCCCCACTTCCAGCCGGCCACACCTGTGGCCATGGCAGGGGTGCCCGTGTCAAGCAAAGAGCTAGCTAGTTCTGGCTTCGGCTCCGAAATCCAGCCTCCTCAGGCCAAGCCTCCGCCACCTCGCTCAGGCCCTAGCCAAGTGGCCTGCTTCAGGGAAGGGCGGAGACACTACTCACTGAAGGAGGCGGGCCGGAGGAAACGGGGAGGCCAATTTCCCCCGGCCCGGGAGCGGCGAGCTGGCGCTGGCGCAGGCCTGCTGCCGGCCACCTCGGCCCGGACGCTGGGGCACTGGCACCGCCAGCTGCCCGCTGACTGCCCCGCGGGCCTCTAGCCCCTGCCCGCCCCCAGGGCCCGCGCTCACGCACGCGATCCCTAGCGCACCACGCTCCGCAGCCCGGCGCCGGGTCCTTACTCAGTGCCTCCGCCCTTCGGCGGAGCTTCGTCCTGGCGGCCGCTCCCCTCCCTGCTGCCCGCGTTTGTCCCCTCGTTGCTCCCCGCGGCCTTCGCACTCGCCCCCCCACCCGCCCGGACTGTCTCTCCTCAGCCGCCGTAACTAAGGGCCGACCCTCGGCCCCTCCTTTCCCACTCCTCCCACCCCTTAATAACTCCCTCCCGCTCCGAGCCCCAGCCCCGCCTCCGCCGCCGCGCGCCCGGATGTGAGGTGGCTGTACCTATGCCGGGCCACAAAGAGAAACCTCGCGGCGCGCCCATCGAATAGTGGCGGCTGAGGCGGGGAGACGGAGGCCGGGGGGGAGACAGCGGCGGCTGCGGGGAGGAGGCCTACTCAGGGGCAGCAGAATCCCCGCCCAGTTCGCTCAGGCGTTCGCCGCGGACAGCCCCGGGGAGGGCGCCGCCTTCCCACGCGCGCAGCGGAGGCGGAACAGGCGGGGCTTGGGGTCGGGAGCCTCGCGCCGCGCTGCTCTGGATCCTGTTGGGTCCGGGGTCGGCCCCCTGCCTTCAGGTGCGGTGGTCGCTGGGCCTTCGCCAGTGAGACCCTGAATTAGTGGTAGTCAGCTGTGGGGTTTTTTTTCCTTGCTAGGGGCGCGATGTTGGGGAGAGCTCTGACACCTTTCTGAAATGGTCTGTAAAAACTTGGTTAGGCAAGAGTACGAGTTGTGCACTAAGGTGTCACGGTTACCTTTGAACTGAATAAAAGCAACTTCTAAATTCATCGAAATGGGTCTTTCCCGCCCACAGTCTGAGATTTTCCTTACCCTGTACGGAAAGGAGAAGCGCGAGTAGTTGGGAGGAAGTGCGACGGAAGGGCTCTTAGCAGGGCACGTAAGCCTGTAGGAATATCGAGCCACCGTACCTGCCCGGTGGGACTAGCTGGAGTTAAGTGATATTTGGGAGTAGGAACAAACTTTTAGTTTAAACTACAGCGAAGCCTTCTCCACCCCGCCAGGGTTATTACTTTCTTTGAACATGACTTCACTTGGAAAATGAAGGAGTTCGAGAGTGAGTAATCGGTCTCTAAGCTCTCTTTCCGGGAGCCTCTGAATAAAATATTTCTTAAAAAGTGCCTTTGCTGGCAAGAGGCAAGCAAACGTTTGCCATTCGAGCCTGAGCCTGCGTCGCCTTACAGGCTAAGGGGACTTTAGTCGTCTCATCCTTAGCTTTGGTTTTCTGATCTGAAACACTGGGAAAGTACCCCATTCACAGGGCAGTTGGCAAGATTAAATAGGATAAAGTGAATAGAAAGCCGTATGCAAGGGTTGGAGGAATAGCACAGCGGTTAGAATGCTTGGCTCGTCAAGCACATAGGCCCTGAGTTTGATTCCTCAGCCCCACATAAACCACACTTGGTGCTACAGGTCCCTATAATCCCAACACTTGGGAGGTTCAGGCAGGAGGATTGCCATGAGTTTAAGCCCAGCCTCGGCTGCAGAGTGTGATCTTGTCTCAAGGGGGGAAAAAAAAAGCCTTATACAACTTTTATAAAGCTTTTAGTTTTTTTTTTTTCTAAGTGATTAAAGGATGGTCATTTTCATTGTTTCAAAAACCAAGATTCCTGAGCTGGGGATGTAGGTAAAGTATAGAACACTTGTCTAAAACTGGTGGGGACCTGGATTCAATCATTAGCCCCACCAGAAACAAAAAAATCAAGCTTTTTTTGTTCTTTGTGAAACTGGAAATGAGACTAATTCCCTTTCTGTTGTATAGAAGGCTTCTTGCCCTCCTTCCCCCCCACCTCTCCCAAATGCTGGGCCTCAAACCCAGCACATAGACTGTTAGTAAGTGTTCTACCATTGAGCTCTGGCTCTTAATGTGAAACCTGAGCCAGGCCCTTCACTCTACTAAGTGTTTTCCCATCTGTCAGGGATAACAAGATCTACTCTTTTAATCTTGTAGAAGAATTAAAGGTGACAAAACCTCTGGGGGCTGAGCTGTAACCCAGTGACAGATCATGCGTGCTTGTCATGTTCAAGGACCTGGGTTCAGTCCTCAACACCACAAAAACAACAAACCTGTGATCTGGTTATCTTGTGTTATAGAGCAAACCACGTCAAAACTAAAGGCTTAAACTTGTATTTTACTCCAAAGTTTGTAAATTGGGATGATACCAGATGAGATAGATGGTCCCTGCTGCATTTGGCGTCAGCTAGGGCAGCTTAAAGGTTAGGCCCCAGGGACGCCTATGCTAAGGTTCACTTAGTTGTTTGCCAATTGAAGATTGCTGTCAGCTGAGCCCACCAGAGCTTTTGAACACTTACACGTGACCTTTCAGTGTGGCCTAAACTTAAGATTCCGAGGGGGAGGGTCAGAGAAAAGAGGGCCAGACCATTACTACCCTGTCTGTATGCGTGTATGTGTGGTGCTGGATATTAAACCCATGCTAGGCAAAAACTCTGAGCCTACACTCACTGCCTTTCTCTAAACAGCCTGAAGTCAGTGTTAGTTCTCACACAGACCACTTTGTTTCTCAGAAAGGAGTCACTAAGGCTGGCCTGTATTTAAGAGAAAGGGATATAGATCTGATTCCTTCATATGGGAGGAATGTAAAAGAACTTGTAAGTATGCCTTAAAGCCACCACAATCATATGAAATCAGTGCTGAAGTCTTCAGGATTGTGGCCTGGAGCTAATTTTCTGAACATTCTAGACTGTCCTTCTATAGAACCTTTGCCTCAACTCCTCAGTTTGTCTTTTAAAAAAAAAAAAACAACAACTTTATTTTTGAGACAGGGTCTCATTGTGTAGTCCAGGCTGGCCTCGAACTCCTAGCAATCTCACTGTGTAGTCTAGGCTGGCCTCGAACTCATGGCAATCCTGCCTCAACCTCCCCATGTGCTGGGATTACAGGTATGCACCACCATGCCTAGTTTATGTGGTGCTGAGGAATCAAACCCAGGGCCTTGAGCTTGCAAGGCAAGCATTTAACTGGTGAGCTATCCTCCAGCCCAGTTTGTCCTTTTAAAAGAAGACAATTGTTATTTTAATATAAAGGTAGAGGCAGGGGCATAGCTCAGTGATTGAAGTGCTTGCCTAGCATGCCCAGGACCCTCGTTTCACAATCCTTAGCACCACTTAAAAAAAAAATTAGTCAGGTGTGGTGCACATCTTTAATCTCAGCACGTGGGAGACTCAGGCAGGAGGATTGCTGAGGCCAGCCTGGGCTACATGGTGAGCTCAGGATCGATCTGGACTACAGAGGGAGGCCCTATCTCAAAAATAAATAAAAATTAAAAAGGTAGTACACAGAGACCCAGTCTTTAAAACAAAAACTTAAAAAAGAATAAAGATAATTTACTAAGGAAGAGTGTTCATAAACTTCTGCCTTAAAAAAGCTAGCTGCTTGTTGCTAATCCTTGTTTCATTATAGCTGTTCTCTGTGGCAAGAATGATATTTTGTATTTACAAGTGCTCTTTTTTCTAACAGTCAGTTTTTTAAGTATCCATATGGGAAAATCCCTTTGAGAGAGTAAAGGAGAAATTCCATTTCTTTGTGAAATATTTGTAAGAACTTGATCAAATTGTGGGTTCAAAGTGTGGCAAAAAGGCACCGGTTCAATCATTTAAGGAAATTGGCAATTGAAAAAATAGACTGAGATTTCACCTCTCCAAATCAGCTTGTGTCTCCATTTTTCTTACTTCAAAGATGATTCCTAAACTGGGCCCGGTGACACAGGCCTGCAATCCCAGCAGTTTGGAAGGCGAGAGGATTGCAAACTCACACTTCAAGCTCAACCTGGCAATTTACTGAGACCCTGTCTCAAAAATAAAATGAAATAATAATAATAATAAAAGGACTGGAGATGTAATTCAGTACAAAAGCTTTAGGTTCAATTCCCCAGTACCAGGGAGAGGGAAAAAGAGTAGGATAATATCTAGTTCCAAGAGGCCAGGATTTGAAATTCCATAAACTCATATCCTTAAGTTAAGCACGAGAAAGAATATATTAAAGGATTTCCCTAACACCATTATTTGCAGAAATTAGACCTCTTCTGGCACTTACATGTTTGTGTTTTTGTTTTGTGGTGCTGGGGATCAAAACTAGGGATTTGCACATATGAGGTCAACGCTTAGACTGAGTTAAATGTTCACCCCAACATCTTTAACTTTGTGAAAACGAAGTTTTTAATACAGAGCTTGACATCAAGTAAGCGCTGCTGCGCTTGCTGTTACTATATATACCCTCTACTCTTCCTAACAGGAGTAACAACTTTCATTACATTTCATTAAACTCACATGGAAATCCTTGTGTTTCTTACCAAAGCTAAAAGTGCTAAATGTCATAACAAACGTACGTTATTTTTGTAGTTGTGTGGTGTGTGAGGTAAGGTCTTGCTATGTAGCCGGCCTCAAAATCAGCAATCCTGCCTCAGCGTCCAAAGTATTGTGATTGCATGGGCATGCACCACTATTCCTGCCTTATGTGGTGCTGGGGAATTGAACCTAGAGATTTGCCCTTATTAGGCAAGTACTTTCACTGCGGAGCTATGCCTCCAGCCTATAGGAGTACTTACAAGACTATTTTTACAGTAAGTAAAAATTACAGTAGTATGCCTATGAAACATACTAAATTATTTTAAAACACTTTTCCAGATAATTTCAAAGAAGTCATTCCTAAAAGATTGACTGATGTCTGCTAGCATAGAACTTCTTTTTAAATGATTTTTCCAGGTACTGGGGATTGAGCCCAGAGTGTTATGCATGCTAGGCAAGCACGCCACAACTGAATTACGTCCACTGTCCTTTATTTTTTGAGACAGATCTCACTGGATTGCTCAAGTCTCCAACTTTAAATCCTACTGCCTCAGCCTCCAGAGTAGGCTAGGATTATTGCAAGCCTGTGCCACCAGTCCTGGCCATTTTTTTTTTTTTTGAGTGCCGGAATTAACATCTGTGAGTGGAACACACCTGTAATTTCAGCACTCTGGGAGGCTTAGGAGGAGGATCTCAAATTCATGCCTACCCTGGGTAACTTTGTAACAACCTGTTTAAAAATTTAAAACAAAAATAAATATTTAAAAAATTAAAATTGGAGTGTGAAAGCCCTGGGCTCCATCCTTAATACCAAAAAAAAAAAAAAAAGCCCCGAAATTAAGCGTGGACCCAAACTAAAACTACAATTAAGATTTGTTTTTTGGTGATAATGAGGGTCTGTGCACTGAGCTATGTCCACAGTCCAGTTTTTGAGGCAGGGTTTCGCTAAATTGCTAAATTAACTTGGCCGGTTAGCTCAGTTGGGTTAGCACGTGGTGCTGATAAATTGCTATATTACCCTGCTGTACGTGGAGCAGCCGGAAGCCGAGCTCAGAAGCAACTAGGTGGGCGTGGCGCCTGCGTCCACTGAGTTTGCGTAGCGTGCAGCTTCCGGGGCGGGGCGACTGACGCTCCAACTATATTTTATGGAGACGGGGGCGGGCCTTTCCGGGACGCGCGCTAAGACTCGTGTAGGCTGCGTGCGACTGAGGTGACTGCTGGTGGCGTCCGCGGGCCGTCCACAGCTTCTCCCGGCTTCCTCCTGTGAGAGGCTTCATTTGGTTGTCTCGAGCCTCTGTGCCAGCCCAGGTGCCTCCTGAAAGAGGCCCAGGCTCCTCTGTTGAAGTCTCCGCTTCCGCCTTTGGAAGTGCGGGCGATGTTGCCTGCCCGCGGGACTCTGGTCTCCTTGTGGAGGTTCGAGTAGAGCCCCAGGACCGAGCTGGGGGCGCACCCTTCTCGCCTTGCGCGCCGCTCGCGGTGGGTCTGCCGGCCATCTGTTGGTGGCCTCGCTGTGGGAAGCCCAGGCAAGGCTCATTAGCATCCGCTTCTTCGAACCGCGAGTTTAGAAATTCCCGCGGGGTGGCGGCGCGCGTGACTAGTGGGGGAGGGGCTAACGTGCCTTTCTCCCCTGAGTAGGAGGGAATTCCCCCACCCCACCCCTAGGTATTTGCGATTCACGGTCAACCACTGTCGATACGTTGTGTTTTTTGTTGAAACAAACTCCGCCTAACCAGGGATGTTAGACATCTGGTCTGTAAAGATGTCAGTCACTTGCTGTAGTAGTTTTTTAAAGTAGGTATTCGTGAAAAATGTTGAGTACTTGTGCCTAGCCCATAGTACTCTCTCCATATGTATTTTTTTGTATATGTTGTGATAATGATTGTGGTAGTACTGGGGCTCAAGCCCAGGGAGTGCCTTTGCACTGAACTACAGCCTAATCCCAACTTTTCTTTCTTTTTTTTTGGAGACAAGGTCTCACTCTGTAGTCCAGGCTGGTCCTGTAGCTGGGAGGCCTGCTGGCTTCAAACAAGCTCAGTGGAATGAGTACCCCTGCCTCAGCCTCCCACATGTTGGAATTACAGACAGTGATTTAGGACACCCAGACCCAACCCATTTTTAGTTGTGATTTTGAGACAGGATCTGAGTCTCTAAATTCCCCAGTGTGGCCTCTAATGGCTGGTATCCTGGCTCAGTCTCTGAATGCTGGGATTACAGGCCTGTGTCACCAGACCCAGTCATAAATGCTCTTCTGATTTTAACCTATATATACATTTCAGGTTGGTTGGTACTTTCCTGAATACTAGGAAGGATGAGATTTAGTAGTGTCAGGGAAGGCTTCCTGGAAAAAATAGTTGAAATTTGTACTGGGTCTTAAGAGAAATTTCCTCGTGTTTTTTAGTAGGATCATTATTTTTCAGTCATTGTTAGAACCTTCAGATTATTGTAAAAGATTCACAGTGTTTACCTTTTTTCTTCTTTTACAAATTAACATGAGATTTTAATTTTGTGTGTTTACAGGGCTGTACCACAAGACCCAACTGAGATTTTAAGAATTAGTATTAGTGGTCTGGAGGATTAGCACAGCAGTTAGAGCCCTTGCCTGGCAAGTGCAAGGTTCTGGGTTCAGTTCCCCAGTATCACCTAAGTCTTGGATGGTGGTGCACACCTGTAATCCCAGCACTTGGGAAACTGAGTTTGAAGCCAGTCTGGGCTACATAATGAGTTTAGTACCTGCCTGAGCTACAGAGACCTTGTCTCAAAATAAATATTGAAGTTCATATTAGCATATAGCTTCAAGCTTCTCTCTTCTGGCTCTTTTGATATTTATAAATTAGAAGTATTCTTGCAGCGATTTTTTTTTTAGTTTTACACTTTTTGTTGGCTGTTATTTGTGGGAAGTAAGTACGGTCTTCATCCCTCATCTTTCCAAGGCTGGGCACTCTGGGAGGCTGAGAGCAGGATCACATGTCCCAGCCCAGCCTAGGCAAATTAATTACTTAATTGTTGTGTGAAAATAAAAAAATCAGGCTGAGGGTGTAGCTCAATATGAAGGCCCTCAACTTGATCCCCAGTGCCAAAAAGTAAATAATGTTTACATGATAAATATTCACATGATGCTGAACTGTATGCAAAAGACCCAATTTCCAAGGTCAGATTTATAAGTATCGGGGGTTAGGGCATCAGCGTATTTGGGGGGAGAATCCAGTTCAACCCACACTACTGCTATTCTTTGCGTTGAGAAACGAAAACTGTTTAGTTCATAGTGAATATTTTTGGTAAAAAAAAAAATCACAGATTGAAAATGAAAGCTGCATGGTAACACGTACTGCTAATCAAGAACTGCCTGAAGATTGGTTACAGGTAACTGTAAATCTGGAAAAAAACAAATCATAGCAACCTCTATTAATTGTGGTGAAGGGAAGTTGAAGGTGTCATGTTATCTGGACAGGAGGAATGAGCCAATCACATCTTTTGATGGTGGCTATTTTCTTTCTTAGGACATTTTAAATAAGGCAGTTTTCAGAGAATATTTTTAAGTCAGAGACCACCTATGCTTGCTTGTTAAGAGGAGCGGGGTCAGGAAACTAGGAGCTGGCAGGTGGCTGATTAGAAGTGTGGCACCTGCCGGGTTGCAGGTAATTTACTCTCTTGTTCCCCTTGTATTTATAAGGTGGGACTTCCGAATAATCAACTCGTGAAGAATCATTTTTCGAGCCACAGATTGAATTTCCACCAGGAAAGTGTTAGAACATGGAGAAGAAGGTTGACTTCAGGTGAGTGATTGGACCTAACAAAAAAGGTAACTGTGATTGTTTTCCTGTAAGAGTTTATAAACATTTCATGTAATACATAGTAAATTACAAAAGTCAAGAGTGATAAGGTAGGAAGTATGAAGAAGAATTTTTTGCCATTGATATTTTATGTATAATATAGTGAACATATCAGACATGTTGCAGAAGGAAACATTTTAAGCATGTAAAAATATCATAAACTTTTTTGAGATTGGGAATATAGTTCATTGGTAGAGTGCTTGTCTAGCATGTGCACAGCCCTGAGTTTGATTTTTAGTACTGAAAAAATATGATTTGGAATAGAAATGATAATTTTCCTAGGGCAAAAGTTTATCACCAAGGTTGTCTGGCTCTTGTACCTTTCCCTTACTTATTTAGTAACTTGTTTATTTCAGGCCAGCCTGTAGTCTAGACTGGCCCAGGATCGTCTTTTGTAGCCCAGGCAGGCCTCAAACTCAAGGCAGTTCTCCTGCCTCATCCTCCTGGGTGCTGGGAGTATAAATGTACAACACCCTGCCTGGCTAATTGTTACGTGGTACTCAGGGATCAAAATCAGGGCTTTGTGCGTTCTACACAAGTGCTATCAAACTAAAGTAAGCCCCAATCTCCTCTTTCCTATGTTTATGTTTGATAGAGTCTCACTTAGTAGTTCAGTAGTTCTGTGTGGCCCAGGCTGGCCTGTAATTCTCGTCAATCCTACTTCACCCTCCCAAGTGTGTGGATTACAGGTGTGCAACACCACACCCATTTTATGTGGTGTTGGGGAACTGTACTCGGGGACTTAAGCTTGCTAGGCAAGCACTCTTTGCTGTGCTATTCCTCCAGCCCTACTTTGTTTAAATAATCATGGTTATTTTCAGCCTATAAGAAAGCTTTTTTATTTCCAATAGCAAGACCCAAGTCTTGCTGGTTCAGGCAAAAGGAAGTTACAAGAAAGAGACTAAGATATTAGCTCTTAATACTGTACAGTACAGTTGCTTAAAGCAGGGCTTAGCTGCCTTGTATATACTGAGATACATAGTGTTTTTATTATCCTTTGGACATATTTGCTCATTTTTATTAGAATTTTTGGCTCATGTGTCTTTTATACATGTCTTTCTTGATTTCTAAATATGTGGAGATTTTCTGATATTTAGGCTACTGATTTTCTGCTTATTTGATGTTTTAAAAGTACATTTTGTGTATGGTTTCAGGTGTTTGATATATTTTGGAATTTACAGCCCAGTATCTGTTCACATTAGCTTTTAGCTAAGTTTATTTCCACATACCTTTTTCTTTTTTGTTATTTGAATTGACAAATATACAAACACAGAAAAAGCATAAAATATGCATCTTAGTGAATTATTACAAGGTAAATACCTTTATAATTAACTACCTGGAAAAAATAGAACCTTACTGGGCATTCTAAAACCTCTTCCTGTAGCTGCCAGCCCTCTAGAGAGTACCAAGTATCAGCTGGGCATGCTGAGATGCTGTAGTTTAGCTTTGCTTGTTGCCTTTTTTTCTATTTCTTTCTTTTTTTTGGAGCAGGAATATAGACTTTTAAAAATGTATTTATTTATTGAGACAGTGTTTCTGTATTCTGTTTTGGTTCTGAACTCATCCTGTAGTGCAGGCTGGCCTTGAACTCAAAAATCCTCCTGCCTCAGTCTCCCAAGTGCTGGGATTATAGGCATGCGCCACCACACCTGGCCTACCTAGGTGGAGCTGGGGAGTTGAACTCGGGGCCTGTGCTTAACTTGCCAAGTTCTCTAACCATTGTGTCATGCTTCCAGCCTTTATTGTTTTATTTATAGTTTTCTGTACTCTTCAGATTTTCTTTAATCTTGAAAAATAGCTTTGTGAGATAATCATATAACCATACAGTTTATCTATTAAGAGTATAGAATTCAATAGCTTTTATAATATTTAGATTTAACATTTACAATGCTGGCGATTGAGTCCAGGTCCTTAAACTAGGCCCCTAACCCTTATTTTTTCCTTTCCTGAGACAGAGTATCCCTCTGTCGTCCAGGCTTGTCCTCAGCTCACTTTGTAGTTGAGGTTGGCTCAAACTCACAGCAGTCGTACATTAGCCTCCTGAGTGCTGGGATTACAGGTGTGTGCCACCACACCCAGTTTATGTGGTACGGGGAATTGAACTCAGAGCCTTGCACTTGCTAGGCAAGTATTTTCACTACTGTGCTCTCTCTCCAGCCCCTAAGCCCATGTTTTATTTTTGTTTTTGAGACAGGATTTTACCAAGTTGCTGAATTACTCAAACTGGGCTCAAACTTGTGATCCTCCTGCTTTAGCATCCCAGAGTGCTGGGATTACAGGCCTGTGCTACTGGGCCTGACCTCCGTTTTAACTGTTAAGTGTGCAGTTTACTAGTATTGAGCATACAGGTATTTACAGTGTTTTATTACCATCATCACTAAGTTCAAAGTTTTTTTTATCATCTCTAACTCAGGAACTCTGTCTCCCTTAAACAGTGACTTCCCATTTTACCTTTCACCCATTTTCTAGCTTCTGTTTTATATTATCTATTGAAGTAGGCGATTCTAGCTACCTTATAAATGATGTAATAGTTTTCCTTTTCTGCTAGGCTTATTTAACTTAGTGTAATGTTTTCAAGGTTCATGTTGTAGCATGTATCACAATTTCCTTTTTAATAACTGAAAAATATTGAATGATTGTACCACTTTTTCTGTAACACATTCTTCTGATGGACATTTAGGGTGTTGTTTTGTTTTGTTTCTCTTTGCTTTTGAGATAGGGTTTCTAGTCTACTCCAGGCTGGTCCTGAACTTACTGTGTAACCCAGGCTGGCCTTGAACTCTTGGCAGTCCTTCTGCCTCAGCCTCCCAGGTACTGGTCTTACAGGTTTGTGTCATCACACCCAACTATTATGTAGTGCCAGGAGATCGAACCTAGGGCTTCCAGTTTCCTAGACAAGCACTCTAATCACTGAGCTACACCCCAGCCTTGTTAGGTTGTTTTTTTTTTATCTTTTGGCTACTATGAACAGTGATGCTGTGGACATTGGTGTACAAATTTTTGGATAGACATAAGCTATAGAAAAATCAGACCATGGGTTATGTATCTCTTAGTAGTAATAGGTAATATTTGTTCCTGATAATCATCCATAGATCTTCATATTCCTTCCACTGCCAGTAATCGCAGTTGTACTTTCTTTTTATAACTTTTTTTTTTGGCAGTACTGGGGATTTGGCATTGATCTACATCACTGGCCCTTTTTATTTTAAGATAGTCTTGCTAAATTGTTACATTGTTCAGGCTTTTTTTTTTTTTTCGTCTTTGATGCTGGGGAATCAAGCCCACCAAGGCCGTGCAAGTGCTTTATCCACTGAAATGTGCCTCCAGCCCCTTAATAGGAACTTCTGGTCTTTCTGCCTCGGCCTCACAGGGTGCTTATGCTGCTGTTGCTCATGTGTGCCATCATATGCAGCTTTGATGATACAATATTTTGCTTAGTCTCTCCTGTCAAGGAGGACTATTTATAAATGACAGTGTTTGGCCAAGCATTTAGTTATAAACAAACTGATGTTATTACTTGGACATTAGAAACTGCTTTCCTAAATCAGGATGAAAAAATCCAGTTTTTAATCTGTAAGTTAGGAATAAAGTTCAACATAAAATACTGTGATTCTGTAAATCCATGTTGTTAAGACTGAGCCTGAGAGAGCCAATCAGTCACTCAGCATACCTTAAAGATTCGGATATCCAGCCACACGTATTTTGCGCAGGCCTGTTGTCCTGGCCCTGTGGGATGCTGATGCAGGATCACAAGTTCAAATCCATCTTGGGCAATTTGTGATATAGCTCAGACTGAATGCCCTGAGCTTGATTTTTGTACCCACCCCCCTCCCCATATATACTCTCTCTGTATCTGGGTATTTGAACAACAAAGAGATTTTTGTTGATATTGTGAAGTCCGTTAAATCCTTTGATTCTTATTGTCCTATCCCACATTTTTTCCAAGTGAGGAAGCTAAGGATAAATAGTAATAAGATTTGCGACAGTCCCTGCAGCTCCTAAGGAATCAAGTTTAAGCCCCTCCATTTTTTTTTTTTTTTTTTTTTTTTAAAGACAGGGTCTCACTCTATAGTCCATGCTGGTCTTGAACTTTGTAGCTCCAGCTGGCCTCAATGTAGGTAATCCTTGGGTTGGAGAAATAGCTCAGCAGATAAAGTCCTTGCCTAGCAAGCTCAAGGCCCTGAGTTCAGTTCTGCAGCACCACATAAGGCTGGGTGTGATGGCACACCCGTGTAATTCCAGAACTTGGAAGGCTGAGGCAAAAGGATTGCCATGAGTTTGAGGCCAGCCGGGGCTCCATAGTGAGTTCAGGACCAGTATGGACTACAGAGCAAGACCTGTCTCAAAATATACCTCAGGCACTCCTTCTACCTCAGGTTCCTGAGTGCTGGGATTATAGGTGTATCACTATATTCAATTTATGTGGTGCTGAGCAGTTGAATTCAGGTCCTTGTGCTTGCTAGGCAGGTACTCTAACCTCTGAGCTATGGGGACACACCATGATGTTCATATGAGCCTGTCAACACTTGACAGCATCGCTCACCATATTTCTGTTCCATCTTGTGAAGACAGGAAAGAAGACTTCTAGAGCAGCTCTAAGTGGCAAGAATGATGAGATGTATGTTTGAAGTAAAGTGGCGAATTTGAGGGGGATTAATATGTCCTTTACTGGGTTTTTTTGTGTGTGTTGAAGATAGGTTTTACTGTAATCTGGCTGATCCTGAACTCACTGTGTAGCCCATGCTTGCCTTGAGCACACAACACCCTTCCTGCCTCAGCCTCCCAAGTGATAGGTATGCACCACCATACTCAGCTTATGTGGTGATAGGGAGCTGAACCCAGGGCTTTACACTTGCTAGGCATGTGCTCTAACCACTGTGCTATTCCTCTAGTCCTGGTGGAGGTTTTTTGGTGGGTTTTTGCTTTGTGGTACTGGGGATTGAACATAGGGCCTTCACTCTAAACCATATGCCCAGTTCCCTGTTGGTTTGAGATAGGATCTCACTAAGTTGCTAAATTGTTCTGACTTGACTTCAACTTGCTGTTCTCTTGCCTCAGCCTGCCAAAATGTTGGGACTGTAGGCCTGCATCACCCTGTTCATCCTGTAATTTTTTGTATTGAACATTCACTCTGTGGTTTGGTGACCTCATGTATGTCTGTTGTCAGAGGGGTGGGTATAGGGATTTTGTATTCTGGGATTCAGTGGTTTCCCCCCCAACCCGAATCATTTGAGAGTAAGTTGTCATTATTGATAGTTGTCCTAGTAACCCAATTATGGCGCAAGTTTCCCTTTTTTTAATCCTTTCTTTTCAGTTCTAGATCCGATCCAGAAGCATACATTGCATTTTGTCTTTTTTAGTCTCTATATTAGGCAACTTTCTGTCATGGTGGCAGAAAAGCTAAGAAAATGAAAGGAGAAAAGATTGATGGTGACTGATGGCTTCAGAGGTCTTTGTTCATGGTTGATTGGCTTCCATGTTTTCAGGCGTGTGACTAGGCACAGAACATCGTGGGGGAGAGAGCCAAGATACAGAGCTCATGGCAGCCAGGAAGCAGAAAGAGGAAGGGGCTGGGATCCCTTCTAGAATGGAAGGGCCTGTGGTTTGGCCAGCTGCCACAGGCCTGGAACCCTAGCGTTCTGGGAGGCTTAGGCAGCTTCAAGCCCAGCCTGGGAAACTTAGTGAGACTTCATCTCGAAATCAAAAATAAAATTGGTTGGCAGTATAGCCCAGTATAAAGTCCCTGGGCTCAATGCTTAATATACCCCATCCCCATACACACACACAAAATAGTCCCCTAGTGACCTAAGTTTCTCTACCTAGGCCATATTTTCTTTCAGTAGCACCATCGGATGAGGGCTGACCCCTTAAATACATTAACTTTTGAGAGCCATTTACGATCCAAACCAGAGCTGGTATGGCACACACCTATAACTCCAGTCCTTTGGAAGGTTAAGGCAGAAGAATAGCTGGTTCAATTTAATACCTTAGTGAGATTCTGTCTAAAAACAAAGAAACAATGGAGCGGAGGCAGAGTCGAGATGGTGTCGGAGTGGGACCTCCCGGAAGACTTCTTCCAAAGAAATCAACTAGGCAGGCAGGCAGAGGAAAGTGCACCTTGGGACTATAACAGAATCTAAGGATTAAAGGTAAAAACAAAGTTGGGCAGTCATGAGCTGGACTAGTCCTGCGTGGGGTCCTCTCCACCCAGGCATAAGTTTGAGCGCGTAGCAGTATACTGAGATATTGTCCAGCATGCTTCCAGGTGTGCCTTGAAACCAGAGATCAGCTCCGTGAGTTCTCTTGGACTTTTATACGCCCAAACACTGTGGCGCTGCTGCTTCTCCCGTGTGGAAGATGCGAGGGAGCTGTGGAATCGAGCAAGCCAACCAGCAGCACACTGAAAGCCGCTCTGGCAGGAGAAATAGGAGTGCAAGCCCTTCCATCAGCCCCACCCACGAACCCTAAAGGGGCTGGCAGCAGCCAGCACTGCAAACACCAATTGGAGCGGGATGCAAAATGAGTTCTGGAGCCGCTGGGGCTGTGAACTTTGGCCCATTTCTTCAAAGTTGAGGACTTGGCTTGTCGAGGGCATTGATGATTGGGGACTGTTGTGGACAGAAGAAGACCCGGAGAATTGCCGGTGTTACAATATCAGCCAATGTCTCCTGGCGGGTCTGGGGAGGAGATTTGGATTGCCCCTTAGACATCACTGGGACCAACTGGAAACAGCACACTTGACAGTTGGGAAATCCCGGGACTACTGGGTGGATAGAACACTAGCAGACTGAGAGATCAAGGGCCTAGAAATGGTTACATCTGAAAAAGGGGGGGAGGCAACTTTATCTTTTCTTTCATTTTTAAAATTTTGTTTTGTTTTGTTTTTTTGGTTTAGTTTCTTGTCCTGCAGTTGACTAGGTTTTTGTATTTTATTTTTATCTTTTGGCCCCTTTTCCTCTCCTTCCCTTCTACTTCCCTCTGTCTCTTATTTGTTCATTTCTTAATCTCTCCTCTTGATTAACTCTTGTCTTAGTTGCTTTTACTTAGTTACTTGTCTTAGTTACTTTTTGTTGCTGTGATTAAATACCTGACATCCACAACTTAGAGAAGGCAAGTTTTATCTCACAGTTTAAGAAGGTCTCAGTTCATTCATGGGCTGCTGGCAACAGTGGAGGCACACTGCAGAGGTGGAGGTGGGGTGGCTCCTCACAGCATTGCAGGAAGGAACCCAAAGCCAGTCCCACAAGGAAGGTTGAAAGCAGCGTATTTTCTTCCAGGTCCTGTCCTAGGCATCCGCCCCTTCTGGGTCTAGGCTCCATGTTCTGCCCTTTCAAGATTTAAGACCCCACCACATGCTTGTGATCCAATCCAAATGCCTATATGACTATAATCTACCCCTCCAGACCAGGCCGCAATCTCCCAACAGCATGTGTTTCCATAGATAATTCACAAATGCGTGAGACTTTTGGAGGACATTCCAAATCCAAATCACAATAATTCTCTAAACCCTTTTTGATAAATCTTTCTGTAAATCCAGAAGCTATACTTTCCATTTCATTTACAACTCTCCCTACCTCATCAGCACCTTGCATATAGTCCTTTTCTCTATTTGTTTTTTTCCTGACTGGGGTAGGAGCACTATGAAGCTTTTTTCTATCATATAAATACTTGTCTGCTTGCTTGCTTTCTTTTTTTTTTTTTTCTCTGAGACAAGGTCTCTCTGTACCCAGGCTGGTCCTATAACTCACTACATAGTTCAGGCTAGCCTTGGACTCACAGCAATCCTCCTGTTCAGCTTCCCAAGTGCTGGAATTACAAGTATGTGTCCCAGCTTTGGTTAGCATAAATATATAACTAATAGGAAGCAAGTATACATATGGACACAAATACATGTCTAGGATACCATCTAACTCCCTAGGGATTGGCCCGGATCAACAACTCAATATCAGTCAGTGCTGTAGAGGCTGTGGGGAGAAAGGAACCCTCCTGCACTGCTGGTAGGAATGTAAATTGGTACAACTGCTATGGAAAGATGTATCGAGTTTTCTCAAAAGATTGGAAATATCACCTTTGATCCAGTGATACCTCTCCTGGGAATATTCCCAAAAGAGTTAAAAACACGTAGCAGAGATACATGTACACACATGTTCATTTCAGCACAACTAACAATAGCTAAAATATGGAAGACACCAAAATACCCATCAACAGACCAGTGGATACACAAACTGTGGTATTTATACACAGTGGAATACTATGCATCTATAAAGTCTGACAGCTTGGAGGCTTTTGCAAGCCAGTGGAGGAAATTTGAGACCATCATGCTTAGTGAAGTGAGTCAGAAGCAGAAGGTGAAATATCGGATGGTCTCTCTGATATGAGAAACCCAAATCCCAGATCACAATTATCTCACAGAACTTACAGTGAAAAATAAAGGGAACTGGGGGTAGGGGGTGGATTGAAAGGAAAGTGGGGAAGGTCTTATTACCTTGACTAGATATGTATGTGCACAAAATGCCCAAAACCAATGTAAACCTTAAATTTTGCACTTACACATATCAATAAAATGGGGATGGGGGGAATAGATGTCACATTGTTAAAGGGGATATAGTGGGTAGACATAAGGGTGGACAACCTGTGGTGGTTTGGGTTAGCCAAGATAAGCTATATAGAGCTCTGTTTTCAAAAATAAATTTCTTTTTTACTTATTTTGAGACAGGGTCTTGCTCCATAGCCTAGGCTGGTCCTGAATTCACTGTGTAGCCTAGACTAGCCTTGGACTCCTGGCAATCTTCCTGCCTCGGCCTTCTGAGTGTTGGGGTTACAAGCATGTACTGCCACACCCGGGTTTATGTAGTGCTGAGGAATCGAACTCAGGGCTTTGCAGTACTAGGCAGGTGCTTTAATCACTGTGTTACTCCTCCAGCCCTACACCTCTTATTTTATGACCATATGAACCAAGAAGACATAAAAACCTTGAATAAACCCCAACACATTTGGAAGTTGAGGCAGTAATGGTGTTTCTGCCCACAAAGAAAAGTCCAGGACCAGGTGGATTCACAGCAGAACTTTTTCAGTAGTGAAGAGCTAACTCCAATGTTTTAAAAATTGTTCCATGCAGTTGAAAGAGAAGGCATATTACCAAACTCGTTTTTGGAAGCTAGCATTATCCTGGTACCAAAACCAAGACTTAACCAGGAGAAAAAGTATAGACCAAACTCCTTAATGAATATAGATGCAAGAATCTTCAATAAGATATGGGCAAATCGAATTCTACAAGTTATCAGAAAGATACAACATGATCAAGTGTGCTTCATTCCTGGGGTGCAAGTTTGGTGTAACTTATGTAAATCAGTTAATGTAATACACATGAATAAAAGGAACAAAAATCACACGATCATCTCAATTGATGCAAAAAAGGCCTTTGACATAATCCCACATCCATTCATAAAAAAAAAAAAACCCTGAGGAAAACAGGTGTAGAAGGACCTTACCTCAAAATGATAGACGCCGTATGTTCCAGACCTACTGCAAATATTACAGTAAATGGGGAGAAGTTGAAAGCCCTTCCCCTTAAATCAGGAACATGGCAAAGAGTGTAGATGATGTGCTGAGCTCTTTTATATAGGAGTCTTTATCTGTAAATCATGTTACGTGAGAAAGCTGGAACCAGTTATCACTGATGCTTTGTAAGGTAGCTTGATGTCTAGTATTATGATGCCTCCTGCTTTTATTTTACTGCTTAGAATTGTATTAACTATTGTGAATCTCTTCTGGTTCCATAAAACTTTCAGGAGTTTTTTTCTAGATCTGTGAATAATGCTGTTGGTATTTTGATTGTATTTTCATTGAATGCGTACATCAGTTCCGTCATATGGCCGTTTTGCCTATCCAGCAACTGATAATGTCTTTGAGTTTTCTGACATTCTCTTCAATTTCTTTTTTCAGAGTATTAAAGCTTTCATCAGAAGTCCTTCACTGCCTTAGTTAGGTTGATTCCGAGGCATTTAATTTGCTTTGAGGCAACTGTGACTGGGATTGCTTTTCCTACCTCTTTCTCTGTGTTTTCATTGTTGCTGCACAGGGATGCTATTAATTTTTGTGTATTGATTTTTATACCCTAAATCTTGGCTGAATTTGTTTATTACTTCTACGAGACTGCTGGTGGAGTTTTTGTGGTCTTCTATATAAAGAATTATGTTACCTGCAAATAATGATGACTTCTTCCTTTCCTATGTATATTCCCTTTATTCAGTTTCTCTTGCCTGATGGCTCTAGTTAAGGTTTTTAGCACTGTGTTGAATGGGAGTGGTAGAAGTGGACATCCTTTTTTCATTCCTGATTTAAGGGGCAATGTTTTCAGTGTTTTTCCGTCACGAATGATACTGGCAGTAAGATTGTTACAAATTGTTTTTATCAGCTCTTGAGGTAAGATGGTTCTGTATATATTTTCATCAGGGCTTTTATATGTCACCTTCATACCCTGTTCTCTGCGCAAACCTTTCCTGTCTCTCGTGGCTGTCCTCCCCTTTGGGAGGAACTCTTTACCCTCTGGGACCTGGCCCAAAGTGTTCAGGGAGTTGGCAGCTTGCTTTCCTTTTGTCTCTGTGCCACCTGCTTCTCAGGCACTGGGTGTGTCCCCAAGAAACCCTGGTGAGTGACCTGGCTGTGGCTTCTTTTACCCGAAACAGTTCCAGTTTGGTTTCTTCCTTAAAACATTAATTGGATTTTAATCTATTACTGTGTACATTGTCTTAGACCTGGCCGGTGGGAGTTCCTTTCAAGATGATTTTGCGTCCTTTTGACATGCCCCCATCATTCTGTAACCACATACAGTGGGTTCAATTCTTAGTGCAACCACAAGCAAAAACAAGGATATCATCTCAAGAATGGAAGAGAATATTTATCACCTGTGGCTCAAGGGTGTCACTTCAGCATCATCCCTCCCTGAACAAAGAAGCGATAGGGGTGTTTATTTGTGAGACTTACACCTGTTCATACTGGGAGAGTATTTTGGGGCAGGTATATTCCTGAACATACCAGTAGGATTCACGTTTCAAGCATGAAGATGGAAGGAAGGAATACCTCTAGTTATATGCAGTCAGCCTTATAAAGTGCAGGAACAGTCCTCTGGTGCACTGGCTTGTAGCTATGTTTGCAATTCTTTATTGTTGTTGTTTTGGGTTTTTTTTGTTTGTTTTTAGTTTTTTGTTTTGGAGACAGAGTTTCATTCTGTAGTCCAGGCTGGTTCTGAGCTCACTATGTAGCCCAGGCTGGCCTTCAAATCATGGCAGTTCTCCTGCGTCAGTCTTCTCAGTGCTAGGATTACAGCCATGCATGAACACTTGTGTTTGACCAAACAAGTTACTCTAGGCTCATCTTGTACTTTTCCTTCACCTCGACCTGCAAATCAGCCATTTGCCAAGAAACTACGGTTTCTTTTATTCAGGAATGGAATTTTAGGAATAATATTGGGTCTCTAGTTAGGCTTATTGTTAATGGGATAACATTGTTTTAGCTGTTTTCTGACCTGGAGCTTTGACTTTTTTGTTGTTATAAATTTATACAAATACGTGGACTTCCAATCTAGTACTGCAGATTTTGCTCTGCTTTTTGCTTCTATTATAAGGTAATTTCATAATGCTCCTGATAATGGAATTAAAAGTCAGAGATTTGGTTTTAAGTAGAAGTATGTGTTTTTATAATACTAAAGGCGCATTTTGTAAATGATTCCCTTTAAAAATTATTTGTTAAAGAGCCAGACATGGTGGTGCTTACCTGTAGTCCCAGCACTCTGGGAAGTTGAGGCAGGAGGATTGTAAGTTCAAGTCTAGTTGGACAACTTAGCAACTTACTGAGACCCTGTCTCAAAAACAGAAAAATATTAAAATGGCAGGATTTATACCTTATTCGGTAGGAGCTGAATCCAATCCCCAATACCAGAAAAATTTACATATTGAAGAAGAAAAACATGACAGCGTGTAGTAGGCTTAATGAGTGCAGTGTACACTAGTGCTTTCTATATCTTGTTGTAGGTTGGGACACTTAATTGTCTGTGAGCAGAGTCCTTGTCTTAATGAGTTTGTCTGTTTAATTTTGCTTTTATTGTTCAAAGTACATTCCTATAATCAGCATTGTGGGAGGTTGATTCAGGAATATCATAAATTTTAGCTTAGCCTGGGAAATTCAATGATTTCGTGAGAACTTGTCTAGAAATGAAAAATGTAAAAAGGGCTGGGGTTGTAACTCAGTGCAGATGACCTGGGTTCAAGTTCCAAAATGTGAAAATGGGGAAAAAAAGGCTATTTATATCACATGTATAACATCCAAAGATCTTTTTTCTTCTTCTTCTCTGTTTCTCCCTACTTCTCAAATTTAAGGTCTTTTAGGTATGAGGCAGTTAAAAAACCATATTTTCCAAGGGCGCTGCCCACCAAGAAGTCTTTTGCCTTCTCTGGGAATCAGAAGGAGTTACGCAGACCCAGTCATCCAGTGCGATATCCTGCTTCACATACGTGGACACGACGGGGCCGTTTGAGAGAATTACGTATCAGGTGAGTTTGCTTCTTGGCTAAAACGAGGGAATGATTCTTATTTTCCTACATCAGTTAATTTGAGAGGTTGATGCTCATTCTTCATAGCAGAATGTTTAGGTAAAAAATATTTAAGAATCTGCACATGTAAAAATCAGTATGTTGC
This sequence comes from Ctenodactylus gundi, assembly GCA_004027205.1. Taxonomy (NCBI): domain Eukaryota; kingdom Metazoa; phylum Chordata; class Mammalia; order Rodentia; family Ctenodactylidae; genus Ctenodactylus; species Ctenodactylus gundi. The sequence goes on along the minus strand of PVKB01003656.1, from coordinate 142,302 downwards.
TTTCATTTGTATTCTAGTGTTGTGCTCCACAAAATGTAAGCTCTAAAGAATCTTCCAGAAAAAAATCTAAACATGGTTAATGAAAAGTGATCATTATTTATTTATTTATTTATTTTTGAGACAAGGACTCAGGCCAGTCCTCCTACTTCAGTCTCCCAAGTGCTAGGATTACAGATGTGTACTACCACGAAATGAACTTGAGTTCTTAGTACTTGACGTAGCACTTGCTAGGCAGGCGCTTTAACTGCTGAGGCATTCCTCCAGCCCCATTTTTGCTAATCTTGAGTAGGTATTAAAGGTATCTACTTCTTATTCAAGGAAAATCTTCTCAGGTGCCTACTTTGCTATGTTATGATATTGCATGTAAGGTGGTATTGGTCCACATGAAAGTTTTAAATTAGGTAGATGTGGGAAAACCCACTGAAGACCCCTCCTGAGTAGCAGAAACTTTTCCTCCTTTGTCTTTTGTTTCTTTTATTTTTTGAAATTTTTTTGTATTTTTTTGATGAGACATGGTTTCACTCTTGTTCAGGCTGATGCTGAACTCACTATGGAGTCCAGGCTGGCCTGAACCACAAAGCAGTCCTCCTGCCTCAGCCTCTCAAGTGCTGATATTGTAGGGATGCACCACCGTTCCCAGTTTTTGTGGTGCTGGAGAATTGAGCTCAAGGCCTTGAGCTTGTTGAGCATGTGCTCTAACTGCTGTGCTATTTCTTAAGCCCCAGTTCTTTTTAAAAAATAAAGCTGCAACAGTAGTGCTTGCCTAGCAAGCTGAAGGCCCTGAGTTGAGCACCATAAAGCTAGGCATGGTGGTAGATACCTGTAAGCCCTAGTACTAAGGAGACCGAGGCAGGAGGATCGCTGTGAGTTTGAGGCCAGCCTGGACTACAGAACGAGACCCTGTAGTCTTCTGTGATTGAGTCCACATATATGAGGAAAGATTGTACACTGGATGGCTGGTTCTGCATAACTCCCTCTGGATCCCGGAGAAGGCAGAAGGCTTCCTGGTGGGCAGTGCCTTTGGAGAATAAGTTTTTTTAACTGCCTCGTGCATGTATGTGTGGGTATGTATGTATGTATGTATGTGTTTTGGATGGAAAGAAAAGCCAGGTAGCTTTGACAGATCATTGAATTACAGCCATAAAGATGGCACATGTTCTGAGCAGGAGGATGTGGTACCCAGGGATGTATGGTGAGAATATCCATATTCATGTAGCCAACAGTGACTTTCTGGGGAAGAAGATAAGCTGAGTTTTAAAACATAACTGAAGAATAAGCCAGATAAAGGGCAAGAGGAAGAGTCTTCCCACCTGAGCCCAGAGACAGACAAAGTAAATTCATTCTGGTGTATATGTTAGCAGATACACGGGCCCTGCACTCGGGCTCACAGTGCTCAAGGCATGACAGGCATCCCATGGCCCAGTGAATGTCGTGTGGTATCAGAATGTCACACAAGGGGTTTGGACAGAGTGCTGAGATTGCACAGCTACTCACTCTGGTTCAGGGAAGGTCCTGAATAATAAGTGAACATTGCTAGAATTTTAGACAGGAAGGGTAATAGGAGCAAAAGAGTTGCTACATGCTTCCTCAAATCCGAAGTCTTTGTCCTTTCATTGACAACACACTTCATATTGAAAGTATTTTTAAAATTAATCTATTTGAAGCTGGGGGTGATGGCACAAACTTGTAATCCCTGCAGTTTAGAAGCTGAAGCAGGAAGTTGCGCTACATAGCAAGTTCAGGGTCAGTCAGCTAGATTACATAGTTGGATTCTCAAGAAAAAGATACACCCAACAGAAAGGAATTGCTAGACGTCAGCGTTATAAATGTGCCCCTGCATATGCTCTATTTGATGCAAAGTTAGCTGTGATAATTGTTTGACTCATCCTAGTGCTTTTTGACTCACCCTTCCCCCTTGGACTTTAAAGATTCCTCCCTGAAAATTGATGTAGACAAATGGAGTTTTACAATGTGTATATTCTTTTTCTGTTTCAGGTGTGTGGCCAGAAAATTCTTGTATTTGTGGATTCAAACGACTTTTGGAAGAGTATTTCCTTCGAAAGCCAGGTAGTAATACCTCAGAACACCAAATTTCCGCTGAACTCATCCTAGGTTTCTAGTCTACATTTTACGTTAAGCATCTGCACAACCTTTATCGTGGCATGTGTTGGTCCTTTCCTCCCCTGCACCTCTTCAGCCTCCAGCAGGCAGAAGCAGTACTTAATATAACCGCTTAACATGTTGACACATGCACATCAGTTGACTGTCTGGATGTAAGCAGGAATCATAACGTAAGTCAACCAGGGTAGCTAAGACTTACATGGGGAAAAAGGGATCCCAGGAGAAAGGAATGAGTTCATTCAAGTCATTGATGAGACTGATGTAATCTAGAATAGAACCTGGGAGAGAAACTGGCATTAGCAAGGAGTGAAACTTTGGCGAGGAGCAGATCCTTTGCCACAACCAATACCTCATGCACGCATATGTAGTGTATATATACACAGTGCATATTTATATTTATATGCTATGTATAGAGCACCACTCCCCACCACTGTGGTTTTCGTCACTTATTTCCAGTGTGAGAGCAGGTGCGAGAGGGTGAGTTATGGGAGTGAGATGCAAGGAGTAGAAAGCGTGGGGATGGAGAGGAGGGGCCCTTGGGGGACTGTGTTTCAGTAGAATTGGCAGACATGGAGAATGTCATTTCCTAGAAGTCGGAACATCGTGGTTTCTTTTCCATTCTCTTACAGTCTTTTTCCTGTTGCATTGTTCTGACAGTATGACTTTCCTTGACTCATGGTCTCAGAAGCAAACTTGGCCTCTGTGCGTTTTCTGAGTCTTTTCTTTGTGTACCTTGTGGGGCGCTGTGCTGTTCCTTTGTCCTCTGTGTGTGTGTGCCTTTGCAGTGACATGCTACAGTGACAGCAGCCTGTTCCTGCGAGGCAGCTTTTACCTCTCTGCTTTCTCCTAGAACTTGGCCCTGGGATCTACTGCTTTGGTAGCTCTCAGTGCTTTCAGGTGTATTTTTAGGGCCTGGGATATAGATAAGTGGAGTTTGACGCCTTGGGTTGAATCTCTAGCACCAAAAATTTTTTTGTTTTCGTTTGCTTGGTAAGTTGACACAAATTGCCACTATTGAAAGTCTGTATTTCTTTTCCTTTTTTCAGTGAGTATTTTACTGATATTCACCTCTGTTAACTTAGAAGTTATATATTCTCTTCTTCCTGATTACCATAAAGAATGTATCTGCAACGTATCAGCCTAGTATTAATTGGTCCTTTACAAACTCTTTCCCACCAAGGCAAAATCCTTACAACATTGTAATTCTCCCTATTCCCCTCTTCACTTTAGAAGTAATGCATTTTAATTTCGTGAATATTTCTGTATATGAGTATGACTATTTTGTACAACCAATATTTGTCTACCTTTACATATTTACCCTTTTTTTCTTTTTTCTTCCTGCATTTCTAAGTTTCTGTGATGATTTCTTTTTTCTTTTAGACAGGGTCTTGTTCTGTAATCCAGGCTGGTCCTGAACTCACTGTGGAGCTCCAGCTGGCCTTGGACTCACAGCAATCCTCCCACCTCTGCCTCCTGAGTGCTAGGATTACAGGCGTGGGCCACTATACCCAGCAGATTTTTCTTATAATTAGAATATCACTTAATTTTTAAAATTTTTAAGGATTTCTTCACAAAAGAATTTACTGGGTATGAACTTTTAAACTTAAGAATCTTGGCTATATCTACAACACGTATTTTTAAATTTACATATCTTATCCCTTTCCTCTTCCCACCCTCTCCCTCAGCTTTCCCTGTCCCTTTCCACAAAGTTCATCTTCCTGCTTTCTTCCCTATCTCTTACATTTTTTTTGGTTTTCTCATATTAGAGAAACTATATGATATTAATTTTCCAGGTCTAATTCATTTCACTGAGCATAATGGTTTCAAGGTGCATCCGTTTTCCCACAAATGACTCAAATTTGTCATTTTTTATGACAGAGTATTCTATTGACGTTACTTAATTTTAAAATTACTTATTTTTGAGACAGGGTCTTGATCTCTAGTTTAGGCTGGTCCTGAGCTCAACATATAGTCCAGGCTGGTCTCAAGCACACAGCAATCCTCTTGCTTCGGCCTACCCAGTGCTGGGTTTACAGGTGTGTGCCACCACGCCTACCTTATGTGGTGCTGTGGAACCAAACTCAGGACCTTACACTTGGTAGGCAAGCAATATAACCACTCAGCTATGCCCCCAGCCCTAAATTTTTGTTTTTTGAGACAGCTCTCTCTCATTCAGATTGGTTCTGAATTATGTAGCCCAGCCCGGCCTCGAACTCACAGCAGTCTTCCTACCTCAGCCTCCTGAGAGCTGGAATTACAGTGTTAGGATTACTGTGCTGACATTACAGGCATGTGCCACCGTGCCCAGCTAATTTTTATGTGGTGCTGGGGCATCAAGCCCACAGTCTTGGTGCGTGCTAGGCAAGTGCTCTTATCACTGAGCTGTGGCCCCGAGTCTTACCCCTTAATATTTTAATATTTCCTGTAGAGGAGGTTTGCTGTTAATTAATAGCTCACTTGCTGTCTGTCTGTCTGTCTCTCTGTCTCTGTCTCTCTTTCTCTCTTTCTCTTTCTCTCTCTTTCTGGTGTTGAGGATTGAACCCCGGGCCTCCACACCAAGTTACATCTCCAGGCTTTGTTTTTTTTTTTTTATTTGTTTGTTTTTGTTTTTTCTGTTTTGAGAAAGGCTCTTGTGTTGCCCAGGCTGGGCTTGAATGTGCAGCCTCTTGCCTCAGCCTTCTGAGTGCTAGGATTATAAGTAAGTGCCACCACACCCAGCCAGTTTCATTTTCAAAAGGATATTTTCTTGTGTATAGATGACCAAGTTGCCTGCTTTCCCATCAGTACTTTGAAGTCATTCCATTGTGTTCCAGCTTCCATTTATAAATTGTTCATCTACTGGTTGTTGTTTTGAAGATTCATTGTCTTCGTTTTTAGAAGTCTTAATATGGTATGATATTGGTGTGGATTTGTTGTCTAAGAATATTTTGGCTCATTTTGAGACAGTAGGTTACAGGTTTTTTTTTTTTCTATTTCTGGCCCCAGTTTTCTGTCATAATTTCTTTGACTAAAGACTAGCTATTCTGCTCCTTTTTCTTTTACTCATAAGATAATTTTGGATCTTCTCTTCACTCTCTTCTGTCCCTGCCCTATCAGTTTTTCTGCTAGGCCTGTGAGTTTCTCTACTGTATGAAGAGCACCTGTAGGTTGGTTGTTGGACTCCCCAGAGGCTGGACTGCTCAGTTGTTTTTGTTCTTATGTGAGCCTTAGTACTACGGGTAATAGAACCCTTCTGCTCCAGCTGTTGGTCTCTACATGAGCTGTCTGCTTTCCAGTGGCTACTTCTGGCTGTGTTCGGCTTCTCTTGTTCTCAGATTTCTCAGATGCCATCTTCATTGTCCTGTTTTCCTCAGTACAAATCCCATTGTGCTGCAGGTCTTAGAACTGAGTGGTTTGTCCCCATTTGCTTGTATTTTGGATTCATGAGGGAATTAATTATCTTATTGTCTAATTTTGTTAAAGCTGGTCATGGCTTTTCGCTTTGCTACATAATTATGTGTATTTTATGAAGAGTCAGCAAATGAGAACTATATTTCCTCCACCTTTATTTTTCTAAAATTCTTTTCATACTTCATTTTACGTAAACTATATTTAATCCTATTTGAGAATCTCTTGCTAAATAATTCCCATTTATATTTCAAGTTCTTGGGGGAATGCTGATTATATCAGTATTTAATCCTTATAAATGTATTTCACTAGAAGAGGAAGTCTGACACAGTGTCTTAAATCAGAATTTGTCTCATAAGTAGTCTCATAAATACTGGCATTAGTTTAGCTGCTCAGTAATACCATTGAAGACTCAGGCTTTTAGTACCTTTCAAGTGGACCGTCCTTAGAACATTTGCTGTTTGTCCCCATAGGTAACACTAAATAGTAGCAAGACAATTCTAGCTTATATTTGGAAGTTCCTGAGTTAAAAAGGGTTGTGTCAGTTTGATCTGTCTCTTTAGCAGGAAAGAAAACTTTTCTAGAAGCCTCTGCTTGATTCTGCTTCTGCCTGTGCCTCGTTGACTACAGTATTGGTTCCTTTTAACAGAAGTTGCAAAGAAAATCTTTCTAGTCTCACGGTGAATGCCAGTGAGGAGTCAGTGTCTTGGGAATGGATGTTGGGTTAACCAGTGACTGCCACACTGACCCACTATCTTAAACAGTCACAGTAGACCCCTTTTTTTTGCGTCTGGTTGGTAGCAGTGTGTAGATTTCCGAGTATTGGAATAGAATTTAGTAGGATACCTGCGTTTTGGTTCCACCCATGACCCTCACTGGTTGTTATATCTGGATCTCAATTTCTCAAGCTTGTAAAGTGAATGATATTATTTGTTGTTAAAGCATCTTCCAGAATTAGAATTCTGGTACTGTGTTTCCATTGACTCAGAAACTTCTAATGGAGGGTTGTTTTCAGATTGTAATCTTTTAAAAATCAAGTGGATAGTTTCTTACTTTAGTGGAATGTTGAATATTGATCTGTGTTTTTTGTTTTATTTTGATGAATTTTGCTATACAGAATGATTTATTTCTCATTTTCAAGAAATGTTAATGGGAAATGAAATCATCCCAGAAACTGCCAAATTATGCCTTGTGTGCTTAGAGAATATTTAGCTTTTGTAGACTGAAGTTTTGGGGTTTATTTCATTAATAAGTGGAACCAATCTAGAGCATACACACTATGCTATATTCCCAGCCCATTTTTGTTTGTTTTGAATTTGAGGCAGGGTCTCTCACTAGGTCACTAAGTTGCTCAAGCTGGACTTGAATTTGCAGTCTTACTCTCACAGGTGTCCAGAGTGCCACATTATAAGCCTGTGCCATTAGGCCCAACATTTTTCTATTTTTCTTGAGAAAAGAGAATCAACAGAAAAGACTCACAAATTTTCTGCCTTACATTCACCTACTGCCAGAATCTGTAGACACAACTGACATGCGGTCATTCCCGTAGGACAGTAGGGACGCTGTTGTTCATGCATTCATGAGCAGAGAAATCCTGAATTTCTGCGTGATAGTTAATCCTGCCTAACAAAGGCCATCACTCCATTGATATTTTTTTCCCTTCTTTGCATTGTTATTTTTCCCCTCTTACTGGATTGTTTCTATCAGCATATGTTTTTATTTCCTCCGTCCTGAAAAACAAAAACAATTTTAAAAAACCCTCGTAGGCCCTGTTCTTGTGTAGCTGACACTCCATCGCTTTGCTTTCTTTTTACTTCACATCTTCTGGCCATACTCTGTTCCAGCACTCTTCTGTGTTCTTTCTTAAATCCATCCCAACTGGCTTCTGATGGCTCCCTCCAGCCCATATGATTTTTAAGATTCCCAAATTTTCTAAAGTCAGTGAATTCCTAAACAATTTCTTACTTAACCTACCAAGTAACGTTAGACAGTCTGTTAGTCAGCTATTACTGGGACAAAATATCTGAGAATGTCCTAGGAGGAAAAGTTTATTTTGGCTTGTTTTAGTCCATAGTTACTTGTCAGCATTGCTTTTGGGCCTGTGGAAAGCAGAGCATCATGGTGGATAGTGCGTAACAGAGGAAACTGCTTATCTTAAGACATATTCATTGGGTTAGGATAACAGGGAGAAGGGGCCAGAGTCCCCTTCAGGGCATAGCTTCAGTGACTGCCTCACTGGGCTTCACCTCTTAAAGGCTCCAGTATCTCCCGTTAACACCACAAGCTGGTGACTTGGCTTTCAACACACTGAACCTTTGCAGGACATTTATCCAAACCATGGCACCATTATTGTCCTCAGAAGTCCTTTTTGTTTGGCCCAGGGGATCATGCCAGTAATTCAGCTGAAGCAGGATAATCACAACTTTGAGGGGCTGAGGTATAGCGCAGTGGTTAGAGTGCTTGCCTAGCATGCACAAAGCCCTACATTCGATCTACCAGCACCACATAAAAATCACCCAGGTGTGGATGCTGGAATTCCAGCACTCAGGAGGCCAAAGCAGGAGGAGAAAAAAAAAAAGAGATGAAACCAGAGAATGATTTTGGGCTGGAAGAATAGCATACTGGTGCTACTAGCAAGGGCAAGACCCTGAGTTTGATTCCCCAGCGCCACATAAAGCTGGACGTGGTGTCACATACCTATAATCCCAGTATTTGGGAGCTGAGGCAGGAGGATTGCTGTGAGTCCAAGGCCAGCTTAGACTGTTTAGTGAGCTGAGGACCAGCGTGGGCTACAGAGCAAGACCCTGTATCAAAAAAACAAGAAACAAAAACAACAGCAGCAGCAGCAACAATAAAAACAAGTTTGAAGTTAGTCTGGACAACTTAGTAAGAAGTCTCTTAAAAATAAAGTAAAATAATGGGCTAGGGCTATATCTTAGTGCTCCCCAGGTTCAATCCCTAGTACTGGAGGTAGGGGAGGGGAAGGAAGGAAGTCTTTTTTTCTTCTAACTTACTGCTTTTTCTTCGGCTACATTAACTGCTCCTTCCACCTCTCTTTTGTTAATTCCTCATTGTTGAAATACCTCAACACCTTGCCCTGCTTCTCATTATAACTTACAGTGGTGGTAATATCATCAGATCCCTCAAAATAAATTCAGAACCCAGTCTCTCCTCAGCCGCTCCAGTGGATCAGGCGGTATTTAACTGTATTTCAGCTTTTGAGTGAGCCTACAAGGCGTCATTGAGCAGGACTTTGACCCAGATGCCATCTTGGTAGTGGAACTTTGGGAAGGGGATGGGGTATATGGGTATAATCATTTTACTATGTGTTAATGGTTATTTTATATTAAACTTTTACAAATTGTAAACACATGTATTATTAAAGTTTTTAGAGCATTATAGGAATATACAGTTTAGGAAACATCAGTCTTAGAATCTTTCCTTGAGAAAGAACTATTGCTGTAATAATTTACTATTCTGGTGCTTTTTCACTGTTTTGATATGTATAATTTAATCATTTGTAAATGTACCCACATGTCCTTGTAAATGTTTACAAGCATATATAAATGTGTATGCCTAGTGTATTCCAACAGATAGCTGCTGAAATATAAAAGTACACAAAGACATTTTAAAATAATGTTTTATTTTTTTAAAACCAGTTTATCTAGAAGTGAGATTGGAGCAAGAATCAAGTGCAAAATGCTTAGCCACTGTTTGTATGAATGTGTATGGATATGTGTGTCTGTAGATGTTCTTGTTATTTTTTATTGGTCTGTTTATGATACATAATAACATCATGGGGAATTGCTAGATGTATGTATTGCATCTTATCCAGTTTTAGTCCCCCTCACCCTTTTCTTTCCCTGTTACTATCTCTACAAGTTCTACTCGTTTTGTAATCATCTTTTATTTTGCTCTTTAAATTGTTGTGCTTTGGTTCTGTCACATGAGAGAAACCACAAGACATTTAACCTTCTGTGTCTGGTTTATGTCACTTAGTGTTGTATTCCCATGATGCATTGATTTTCCTATACATGACTCACTTGTGTCCTTACTAATGGCTGAGAAGTGTTCCATGATGTGTATATACCACCGTATACCGTGAAGTAACTTTTTTTTTTTTTAACCTAATGGCTTTTCTCAGGCATCTGTCCACTTTACTACACTTGGATCTACTTCATGAACACTGAGTGCACAACATTGAATTACCTTAACCTGTCATCTTTTGATGGACACTTGTAGTTTGAAAAAATAAATTCATGAATAATGTCAAGACCTGGGGACGTAGCTCAGTGGTTAAAGCTTTTGCCTAGTAAGCACAAGATCTGAACCTCAATTCCCTAGCAACCACATGAACCGGGTATGGTGGCACACTCCTGTAACCCCAGCGGTTGGGGAGGCCGAGGTTAGTATTGCTGTGAGTTCAGGACCAGCCTGGACTACAGAGCAAGACCCTGTTTCAAAAATAAGTAAATAAATAAATATAAAATAAAATGTTTAATTTCCTATGATTATCTTTTTAAGCCAAGTTTTAAAAATTACAAGTGAAGAAGAGGGCCATGTCAGGAACTAGAAGAACCTGGGAAAAAATTGGAAGTGACTGACAGGACTAGCGTCCAGTTCGGTTGCCTGGACAGAGCTTTGTGAGCATCAGCACTGTCGCTGCTCTTGTTTTCTTTCCTTAGTCGTTTTCTTTCTTTATTTTCTTGAGATGACTTGTATTTTGCTATGTGATTCTCCTGACTGTATTTCACTTAAACTAACACCTGTGTTCTTGTTAAGTACTGGAGATGCCGTCAGGCATGCTTGTCCTATAACTTTAATCTCCTTTGTATATAGGTGAGAAGTAATTGCTGCTTTTTAATAAAAGTATTTTTTAGTCTGATCAGTTGAAAATAATTCTTTATTCACTTATGGTACTTAGAAGGTAAGATTATAATTTGACATTAGCATCGTTAATTGGAAAGATCTATAGCATAAATTTTTTCCACTTCACCATGAATTTAAGTAGTTCTAGGTGTGGGGTTTTGTTTTGTTGTTTCAGCCTTTTGCTGAACTGTATTCCAACCTTCACTTTTATTTTGAGGCGAGGTCTCCCTGAGTTGCTAAATGATTGGGCTCCAACTTGTGACCTCTTGCTACAGCCCCTTAGGGTGCTGGGATTACCGCCCTGTTAAGTCCTTCCAGGTTTGTGTTCTGAAAAAGTTAAATACGTCTACTTCAATTCATTTTGTTTCCTTTTCATTGAGAAGACAAGTACAGCATAAGACTGACTTAGGAATAGTTACTTGCTCCAGCTTTGTCACATTTGGCTCTCTGATGTCTTTTTCATTGCTCTAGGTTTTACTATGAGCAGAGAATGCTGCGGAGGGTCTTTGAGGGATGGAAAGAAGAATGGTGGCTTTCATGTCGAGAATGGAAGCTCTGTGTTCGAGCTGACTGTCACTACAGGTCAGGTGTCGTGTCGTATTACTTCACTTTTCCACATTTTCAAATAGAGATTTTACACATGATTCCCTTACTTGCTGGAATGTTTCTGATCAAAAGGAGTAGTGTTTTGGATCACTTGCTGGTTTTCTTCAGAGTCCATTTAGAGGAAGCAAATTCAGAGTCCTAATTAAACCCCATCATGCATGCCTATTCACATATACTCACATACACATACACAGTCCTATTCAGATAACCATTGTGTTGGTCGTGCTAATGATTTGAATGGAATTTTTCACTGATTCTCACATATATATAATTCCTAATTCTGAAAATGTGCTTTAAAAAAAGAGTGAGTTCTAATTTATATTGATTTTAGAAGAAAATATATTCCCAGGATAGAACATTAAGAAAAAAGGGGGATAGGGGTCACTCTTCAGTGGGCAGAGTGCTTGTGAGATCCTGTCTCAAAAAAAAAAAAAAGTTGAAAGAAGTTCAGAGGATTGTTGAGTGGTAGAGCAAGAGCTTAACCCAGCAAGAGAAAGAAGCAATAGAAAAAGATCTTAATCCTTGACAGTCACATTTCTAGGGATGGTGAGGGGAGTATAAATTGATAAGTGTATCAAATACATAGTTTAGATTTTTTAATTTTTAGATAGTCTTACTCTGTAGTCAAGGCTGGTCCTAAACTCACTGTGTAGTCCAGGCTGATCTTGAACACATGGCAGACTTCCTGTCTCAGCCTCCTGAGAGCTAGAATTACAGGTGTGTGCCACCATGTTCTGCTTTGAACCATGTATAGTATGATATAAGGCCTTGCTAAATCACTAAATTGCTTATGAGCCTCCTGCCTCAGCCCTCTAGAAGTGCTCAGATTACAGGCTAGTAATCTAAACAAGACAAAAAGAAAAAAATACACATTTTTGTCGTTATAGTGGTATTCACTCATTGTAGTCATTTCTTTAGATTTTGGGGGACAAGTGTTCTGATTAATGGCACATTGAATAGTTCTGTGAAGCTGATAGAGTATGAAATCATTTAAGTCCTAGGAACTGGGATAGTGAAAGCGTGGAGGGATGAATAGTTCATGGTGTATGCTATCTGTATCAAGGAGAAGAAAAAGGAGAAAAGTGCCACTGGTCATGGTTCAGTGCAAAGGAGAAATAATGTTTTATTTACCAGATGATTAAAATATGGGTGTCCTTCTGGATGTCAAGGCTTTGTGCATGCAAAAAAGAAAAGGAGTTTTTGAGAAGTTGGGTTTTTCTTCTTCGCTGACACTGTCCTCGAAAGAGAGTAGGTTTCACTGACTGTAAGAAAGGAAATTATTATAGCTTAAGTGCTGATAGGGGTGGGGGGGAGGTGTGTGTGTGTGTGTGTGTGTGTGTCAGACGCTTTCTTGTTGGTTCCTCCAAAGTGTGTGTGTGTGAGAGAGAGAGAGAGAGAGAGAGAGAAACGCTTTATTGTTGGTTCCTCCAAAGTGTAAAACAGGCCAGAAATACTGGATTGGGAGTTGTTTTTGTGTTAGTGAAATGCCATTTGCTCTCTTGCCTCCTCAGATACTACTTGTACAACCTTATGTTCCAGAACTGGAGGATGTACATACATCAGCAACAGGTGATGAGGAGCAAGTACCTGAGAGCCAAGGATCATGGTGAGAAAAAGAAGTGCATATGTTGTCTTAGTTACTCTTTCACTACTGTGACAGAATACCCAGCATGCACAAATTCGGGGAGGAACAGATTATTCTAGCTCATGGTTTCAGAAAGTCTCAGTCCATTCATGGGTAGCATGCATCAGTAGAAGCACATGGCAGAGACAGAGCTGGAGGCAGCTTATCAGGGCATTGCAGACAGGAAGCCAAGTCCCAGAAGGAAGGGAGGAAGTAGCTTATATCCTTCCAGGTCCTCTCCCAGTGGTCTGGCCCTTTTGGATCCAGCCACAGTGTTTCACCCCTTCCAGGTTTAAACCCCTAATCCACCACATGCCTGTAATCTATAATCTACCACACACCTGTCTTCTACCATACACCTATAATCCACATAATCCTCCAGACCAGGCCCCCATCTCCTAACATAATCTGTAACATTGAAATGCATAAGACTTTTTGGGGACATTCCAGATCCAAACCACAGTACCTGTAAAGAAGAGATGCCCAGATTACTTTCACAGAAGCTCCTTGGAAGGGCAAATGCATGCTGTGTGAAAAAGAGCTAAGTCAAATGGAAGATCTGTTTGATTCCCTTTCATGTTTTTAAGAGTTGTGGGGGTGAGGTGGGGAAGAGTTGTGATCTCTAAGTGAAGATTACTATATTATCAGATCCTTTTTGTTTTCTCTGTATAGCATAGTTTTGGTGTTTAAAGCTCACTTGATCAGAAGTCATGTGAACTGGCCATTCCTGGCCTGCTGGTGCAGTGTGCTGACTTTGTGTGTCCCGTGGCCCTGGGCCTGCTCCCTGTCTTACATGGACCAAGTTGCAGGGAGATTCTGGAGCAGAGCCACCTTGCTCATTTCTACTCTGCTTTGCCTACATTGCCCCTCGTTGATCCTGTGGCCATTTAGCTCTCATTTCTCCATGAGTTGAGTCCAGAAACCAAAATGAGTCCAAGGGAAGAAAGCTTGGAGGTTTTGTGTGTCTGTGTGTTATTGGGGATCAAGCTCAGGGCCTTCATACTATGCTACCTCCCAGCCTGTTTTTTTTTTTTTTTTTTTTTAGTTTTTAGTTTTAAACAAGATCTCACTAAGTTACTAAGTTGTCTAGACTGGACTTGAGAGCTTCCTGTCTACTCCCAGAGTGCTGGGACTACAAGCCTGTGCCACTAAGGCATGGAGTTTCAAAATGATCCTGCAGCTTACATTAGCAGCTGCCTCAGAGGCATTCCACATGAATGCCCGACAGGCACCTTATACTCATTCAGCAATTAACAGGTACAGCTTGTAATCTACCCTGCTGTGTAGACCTGCTTCTCCTTTTCCTTTATCTAAGTGAGAAACCTCACTTAACAGCCTGTTCGTTGCTAACATCCTAGATTGTCAGTTGCAGTTTTTATAGGACCGTTGTCTGAGGCAGCACCTACAATCCTCTCCTCTTGGCTACTGCCCGGGCTCATTGTTGTGTCTGTGTTATGCGTGCCTCTTCCTTCACTCACCTCCCTGCACTTGGTTTTTGCCTCTTTTCCTTGTGCACACAAGTGCAAGAGAGCTAAGCCGTGGTATGGATCACGCTACTTCTTTGCTTGGATGCTCATTTGGGTGGAAAATGTATCATCGCATGCCTCAGGAGCTGAAGCGAGATCAGTAGAGCACTCGTTGAGTGCAAAGTCTAGATAAACAGAACATGTGTTAGCATAGGTGTATCTCATGCAGTATTTGGGACGGTTACCTATTTGAAAAAATTATTATTTATGAAATTTACATTTAGTTAGGTGTCATGTATTTTTATTTGCTAGTGTTGTGGTTTGGGTGTGAAGTGTCCCCCAAAAGCCTCATGTACCTGTGGATACTGGGTCAGTTGGGAGATGAGACCTGGCTTGAAGGGGCGGATGCTGGGGCTTGACCTGGAGGCCCGTATGGTGGTTCTGCCCTTCCTCTTAGACTAGGCTCTGTTGCACTATATGGTGAGGAGCTCTGTCTCCAGAACACCAGCTGTAGCTTCAGCTCTGGCCCGGAATCCGGCTCCAGCCCTGCCAGGTGATTCTACCATTTTCCAGCCGCCCACCTGTGAGTGGACTGCGACCTTCTGCAATTGTGAGCTAAAATAAATCTTTCCTCCCTCATCCCCCCCCCCCAAAAAAAAAGATTATATGGCTCCTCTTTATTTGTAGAATAAAGCCAGGATTCTTTAGTCTGGGCTGGGGTATATAACTCAGTGGCTAGAGTGCTTACCCATCATGCTTAAGGCCCTGGGTTCAGTTCCTCAGCACCACATAAAAATTAGCTGGGCATAGTACCGCACACCTATAGTCCCAGCACTCACGAGGCTGAGGCAGGATGATTGCCATGAATTCAAGGCCAACTTGGGCTACATAATGAGTTCAGCTCCAGCCTGGACTACAGAAAAAGATCCTGTCTTAAATAAATAAATAAAAATAACCCTGTGGTTTGGCATACAAGGCCTTCACCTGTTCCACTGCCCTACACTCTTACTCCTGGCGATAATGGATATGTACTTACTTACCTTTTTATCTTTGCCCCTACATTTCTCTTTTTACGTCCATTTTTGTAAAATATTAAAGATGGATGTGGTCTGTAGAGAGAACAAAGTGTTAAAGCATGTTTATATGCCACCTTCTTGTGCAGCTTTTCCTGATCTCCCCTACCATAGCGGGCTCTTCTTTTACTTGTTTGTATCCCAAAAGCGTAAGAAGCTCTTACCCAGACCTCTTAGTTTTAACACCGGACACCTTATTTTACTGTTTAGTTGGTAAATGACTTGTGTTGTTTTGTTGTTTATTTTTTAAAATTTATGTAAAGATTCTTTTTGGCAGCTGCTTTTATGAATTTCGGCAAATTCGTAGGGTTGTGTTGCTGCTAACCTCTGTCAAGAATTAGAGCAGTGCTGTCATTTCTTAGTCTTTCCTCAGGCTAGATGTTGTGTCACCGCCTTCACATGTGACCCTAGTGACTCCTGGTCAATCTTCTGTCAATACCGCCTCTACTGCATCATATAAATGGGATTGTACTGGGTATGGCCTTTTGACTGCCTTGTTTCACTGTGCATAATGCATTTGAGATCCCTCCCAGTTGTTGTTGCATGTGTCAGTAGTTTATCCTTTTTATTGCCGAGTAGTATTTCATTGTACGGATGTACTCAAGTTTATGTATTTGTTCACTAGTTGAAGGATATAATTTTTGGCAGTTATGAATAATTTTGTGTATAGATTTCTGTATGAATAGTTCTCTTGGGTAAATGATGAAAAAGTATGATTGGATTGCTGGATCATGTAATATAGTAGGAATAACATTAATTTGATAAGAAACTGCCAAAGTCTTCTCCAAATTGATGGTACCATTTTGCGTTCCCTTAAGCAGTGTATGAGAGTTAGACTTGTTCTGCAACCTCACTAAGCTGGCTGTACTGCTGTATGAAAATAATTTAACTAGGCAGGCATGGTGAACCACAGCTGACTGTTTGGGAGGCTGCAGATGGAGAATCACAAGTTTGAGGCCAGCCTGGGGAATTTAGCCAAACTATCTCAAAATAGTATTTTCCTTCCTTCCTTCCATCCTTCCTTCCATCCTTCCTTCCATCCTTCTTTCCTTCCTTCCATCCTTCCTTCCCTCCCTCCCTCCCCCCCCCCCTCTATTTTTTTGAGATAGGGTCTCAATAGTCCAAGTTGGTCCAGAGCTCACTGCATAACCCAGGCTGGCCTCAAACACTGGAATCCTCCTGCCTCAGCCTTCTGAGTGCTAGGATTACAGCCATGCACCATCATGCCCAGGTTATATGGTACTGGGGGGTCGAGCTCAGGACTTTGTACTTGCTAAGCAAATGCTCTTAAGTACTGTACTATTCATCCAGTCCCAATTTTTCTGATTTTTTTTTTTTGAGGTTTATGTTTTAGTTCAGAATATGCTTTACAAAAAAATTTTTTTGAAACAGGGTCTTGCTATGTAGCCCAGTCTGGTCCTGAGCTCAGTATGTAGCCCACGCTGGCTTTGGACTTGGGTCAATCCTCCTGCTTCAGCTTCCTGAGTGCTGGGATTACAGGTGTGCATCACCATGCCCAGCTTTATGTGGTGCCGGGGAATTGAATTTAAGGTGTTGTGCTTGCAAGGCAAGCACTTTAACCACTGTGCTATTCCTCCAGCTCCTAGAATATGCTGTCTTATAAAATGTTCCACATTTATTTGAAGTAGGTGCATTATGCTGACTACGTAATTATTTTGGTTCTTAGGACTGGACTGAGGGCCATGTGCTTGCTAGGCAGACACTCTACCGCTGAGCTACATTTCCACCTCCATACATTATTATAGTTACAGTGAGTACAGCTAAATATTGTGGAGTAGAAAGGAAAAGTTGCTTGAATTTTTTTATTTTGGGAAAAGATCTTGGTAAATTGCTAAGTTGACCAGGCTGGCTTCAGACTTGTGAACCTCTTACTTTAACCTCCCAGAGTACCAGGATTGCAAGCCTATCCCACTGGACCTGGCTTGTTTTTCTTGTTTTTATTTTTTTCCCAAGAAGACATTTACCTCCATCCCTGTGTTTTTTTTTTTTAATCTGGAGATGGCAAATCTTTAAGTTGCCCAGGTTTGCCTTGAACTTCTAGTCTCAGAAACAATCCTTTGGCCTAAGGGAATAGCTCAGTAATTAGAGCACTCGCCTAGGGAGCACAGGGCTCTGGGTTCTGTCCCCCAGCACCATATATAATAGCTAGGCGTAGTAGCATATGTCTGTAGTCTCAGTACAGTGGAGGCTGAGGCAGGAGGATTGCCAAGAATTTGAGGCCAGTCTGGGCTCCATAGTGAGTTCAAAACCAGCCAGGACTACAGAGCAAGACCCGGTCTCAAAAAACAACACAAAACAAAATAAAACCAGTCCTCTTGCCGTGGCTTCCCAACTGGCTGGGACTGTAGGCATGTACCGCCTTTCTCCTCTTATGCCTTCCTTTTGTCCTGCTTATTTTCCTTAGCAATTATGATTTCAAAGGAAAAAGAACAAATAAAAAAATAATAAAAAGAAAAAATATGATTATTTCAAATAGGAAATTTTTAGCATGATTTCTTCTTTAACTTTGTATTATGGAAAATTATAAATATTTACAATTATGATACAATGGAATAATGAACCTTTGTGTGCCCCTGTTCCACTTCAGCCAGTCGCGTTGCACCTGTATCTGTAGTTCTCTGCTATCTGTTTATTCACAGTTTTCCTCTGTAAGTGTTGCGGAATGTTTCTACCCATTAATGATAAGTGAGTTTAATCTGGGCCCCATGTTGCGGGCATGTCATTTTCACAGTCTAGAAGGCTGAAGGAGGAAGATCACAGGTTTGAGCCCAGCCTGGACACTTGAGCAATTTAATGAACTCTGGTCTCCAAATAATAAAGAACGGTCTGGGATTGCAGCTCAGTACAAAGAATCATGAGCTCAATCCTCAGTACTGCCAAAAAAGAAAAAGCGATGTTAATAGAGGTTCTCTTAGCAGCCTCTCATACACTCTGTAAATGTCGTCGTTGATGTAGCCTCTGCTTACATACTTGCATCCTTAGTGACATTGTGGCACTTCACTGTTCTTCCAACAGAGGTCTCTTGAAGACTATTGGGATTTCAGTGTTCATAGGCAGGATGAGTACAGAGAACCTTTGAGCTCTTGTTATAACCCAGAATCATACATCTTCTGCCATTCCTTTAAAAATATGTCTCTTTGATGTATCTAGATGCAAAGCAAAAGATGCGACAGGCCTGGAAGTCCTGGTTGATCTATGTGGTTGTTGGGAGGACCAAACATCAGATGCAGGCCAGCGCCCTGGAGTTCAGGCAGCAGATTATTACACGGTGAGTGTGCTCAGTTGCCCTACAGATCGGCAGCCATCATCTGCCTTAACTGCCTTGCAGGGCTTTAACCCACCTTAAGACAATGTTTTGAACCCAATGCCTAATTGATATTTATTGATAACTGTTTACAGGATCAATCTTACATAAGCTTAATACTAATTGAGTGCTTACTATGTTATAAACCCTATAAATGTATATTGTTAAGCATCTGATTCAACAAGAACATTAAAAACTTATTACTAAGATTAACATCTATATTAAGGCTCAAGTTACTCAAGTCAAGTAACTTGTCTGAGCTCAGATAAGTTGTAATTGGCAAAAAAACCAGTTCTCACTCATCCTTGCTCTTAAACGCTGCTCACCAAGGCTCATTGGAAGACATAAGTTAGTTTTAAAAGCAGATCTGTAACAACCAACTGCTTTATAATGGACTAATTGTCTGGTACATTGTCTCTGGTGGTTCTCAGGGTCCTGACTGGCAGTGCATTAGAAACTTAGTTTCTGCTGACTAAGGTGGTAGACACCAGTAATCCCTTCACTTTGGGAAGCTGAAGTAGGAGAATTGCCAAGTTCAGCTCACAGTAGACAATTTATCCACTGAGTGAGACCCTATCTCAAAATCTTAAAAATAAAAATCTAGGGATGCAGCTTAGTACAAAGATTCTGGGTTCAGTCCCTCGTACCACAAATCTGAAAACCTCAGTTCTTGCTGAGAGGATCTGGACACTGAATAAATCACAGATAACTTTTTAGATACACTGACATGGATTTGAATTCCTGTTCCCAAATGTGTGATTGGGTCATTTCTCCTCTCCTATCTGTGCGATAGGTACACCATTAATTGTCTCAAGATTGTCACTGGGAGTAAATAAGGTAATATTTGTAAAGTAGTTAGCAGTATTTAGAATATCAGTGGGTATAAGTAAGTTAAATAAAAATAATCTGAACTTTACTCCGTAAGTATTTAAAAACACTGCAATTCTACTTGAGTCTGGAAATATCTTAACATAATTCATGTATTCATTCACTGTGTATTTACTGAGGAGTCAATGTTCTGGTATGGTATTGATGCTGGGGCTGTGCTCGCAGAATTTGTAATTCCTTTAGTACTTTAAAAAATAAGACAGGATAGCTGGAGATTTTGGGGTGAGCAATGTAGGTAAGCTTTTGCTCTCAGAAGAAAGGGAGGAATCTTTGGGGGTAGAATGACCAGGCCGAGCAAGTTGGTTTTGTAAAGTAGAAATTTCACGATCTTATTTCCTGATTGTTTTCCTACAGCAAACTCAAAAATAAGTAGAAAAGAAACCAAGACTCGGGCTGTAGGGGTAGCTCAGCTTTACTGCCCTTGCTTAGCAAGCTCAGGTCCCTGAGTTCAATTCTCTAGCACCACATAAGCTGAGTGTTGTGGCACATGCCTATAATCCCAACGCTCGGGAGGCTGAGGCAGAAGGATTGCCTGAGATTGTGGCCAGCCTTAGCTATGGAGTAAATTCACGACCAGCCTGGACTATAGAACAAGATCATCCTGGCTGGGACAGTAGGAAGAGAGAGTATCTAGCAGCCTGGGAATTTAAATCTCTCTCCCCCTTTTTTGCAGTTTTAAAAAAATTAAATCTCCTGCTGTTTAAGTGTTGTTAATAACTCATAATTTTAGAAAAACAAGTTGGAAGCCAAAGTGCTCAGGCTGAGTGTCAGGGTAGGAATCAATCAATTTCATTGAAAGCTCTAGGCCTGGTTCTTGGTGGTGGCAGTTTTTTCAGCAGTTGATTAGTAACTCAGTCACTGTGAGGGGAGGGATGTGAGCTGAGGGTCCCAGGCGCAGCCCTGACTGCTCATGTCTTTCCTGAGTGGCTCTTTTCTGATTGGCTCCATCTTCGGTTTGCTCCTTCAGCACCTGGTGGAACAAATGGAGGCAGCGACATGGCCAGGCACGCGTGAACCACGCCCTCCACGCCACAGCTGTTAGGCACAGGGCCCTGAGCCTCCAGCTGCGGGTAAGTCCACCAGACTTGGGTTTGGCATCCTCTGTCCTTGTCAGGAAGCCTCATGCCCAGAAAGGGCTGGCCCATTCTCCCATCACACAGCCATCTTGGTGCCTCCAGTTGCTGTGAATGCAGGTCCAGTGAGGGAGGATGCGTTGGGGACAGAGCAGAATGGAAGGTGGCAGGGTGGGGCTCTGTGGGAATGGTGCAGAGGCTGCCCTAGTACAATTCCCTCGATGTGTAGAGAGTGTCTGGTAATGATGGAGCTGGAAGAGATTTATGAATTAATTGTGACGTGTTTAAAAATATAGTAGTTGTGTCCACTGGATTACAAACTTCATTAAAAAATAAAAACTAAAGATACAGTGATATACTCTTATTTTCCCATTTCTATTTTTTCCTATAGAAAATTAAAAAATAGTAGCATTAGCTGGGCTCCATAGCACATGCCTATCATTTTAGCACTAAGGGAGGCTGAAGCAGGAGGATGAAAAGTTTGAGTCCTGCAAGAGCAACTTAAAACCCGATCTCAAGGTGCTAGAGGAATGGCACAGTGGTTAAAGCACTTGCCTAGCAAGCACACCATGAGTTTGATTCCCCATCACCATATTAAAGCTGGGCATGGTGGCACACACCTATAATTCCAGCACTTGGGAGACTGAGACAGGAGAATTGCCATGAATCTGATGCTAGCCTGGTCTCCATAGTCAATTCAGGACCAGCCTGGGCTACAGAGCAAAACCCTGTCTCAAAAAATAAAGACCCTCTCTCAAAATAAAATTTAAAAATAGGGGTGAGGGGATGTAGGTCAGTGGTGGGGTGCCCCTGAGTTCAATTTCCAGTACTTCAAAATTATTATTATTTTTGAGATGGGATTTTTCCCTATAGTCTAAACTGGTCCTGGACTCACTATGTTGCCCAGGCTAGCCTCTCATGACAATCCTTCTGCCTCAGCCTCTTGAGTGCTAGGATTACAGACATGTACCACCATACCCAGGTAATTTTTATGTGGTGCTAAGGAAATGAACTCAAGGCCTTGTGCATGCTAGGTAAGCATTCAAGCCACTGAGCTACTGCCCCTACAAAAATAATTTTTTTAAAAAATGAAAAGAAAAATTATTCAGGCAGAAAAGAAACTAAGATCAGAAGTTCTGTTTTGTTTTTCATATGCTTTTGTTTATCGTAGAGTTTTCTCTTAGGAAGTCATTAGCTTTTGGTCAATTTCAAAGGCCCAAGGTCTACGCCAAACTATGTTTTGGTTTTGTTGGTTTGTTTGTTTATTTTGAGACAGGGTTGTGCTCTGTAGTCCAGGCTTGTCCTGAACTCATGGCTGTCCTCCTGCCTCAGCTTCTCAAGTGCTAAGATTATAGGAGTGTGCCACCATACCCAGTTTTTGTGGTGCTAGAGAATTGAAACCATGTCCTGTGCTTGCTAGGCAAGCACTCTTACCACTGAGCTATGCCCTCAGCCCTGTACCAAAGCTGTGGTGTGATGAAAAATTTTTTATGACCTTTGATAGCCTTAAATTCTATTATTTTTCCTGCCTTTCAGGGCTGCTAAGTCAGTTATAAGAAATAAGAATGGTGGCAGGAGGAATGGTATAGTAGTTAAAGTGCCTACCCAGCAAGCACAGGGTCCTGAGTTCAATTCCCCAGCACCATGTAAAGCTGGGCATGGTGGTGCACATCTGTAATCCCAGTACTCAGACTGAGTCAGGTGGATGCCATGAGTCCAAGGCCAGCCTGGGCTTCATAGTGAGTGCAGGACCAGCCTGGGCTACATAGTGAGACCCTGTCTCAAAAATAAAGAAGAACAGGGAGAGAGAAAAACTAGTACCTCTTACTAAATGTAGGAGTAGTATCTTTTTATAGGACAACATATTGCATAGTCTATGATGGCAGACCACAGGCAAATTACATAGTGTAATTCAGTGGTCGAAAGTGTATTTAGCATCTATGAGGCCCTGTATTCAATCCTTAGCATCACACTTTAAAAAAAAAAAAAAGTTTTATTAGAGGTCAACTTCTGTTTCGATAAATAAAGTTTTATTGAGACACCACTATATCCATCCACTTATATATTTTCTATAGCTGCATTTAGGTTACAAGGGCAGAAAGCATAAGGCCTGTAAAGATTAGAGTATTTGCTATCTAACCCTTTAAGAAAAATGTTGCTACCAACACTCTGGAAGGCTGAGGTAAGTAGACCACAAATTGAGGCCAGCCTGGAAACTTAAAAAAATAAAAACAAAAAAAAGAGGTTGGGAGGGACTAGGAATACAGCTCAGAGCAAATGCCTTTTTTCACACCTCACGACTGAGGGAAAAAAACCACAAAAGCTCATTGACCCTTAAACTCATAAGATCCTCTGAGATCAGTGGCACCTACGTGAGACCTTGTGTCAAAATCAAAACAAAAAATAGCCTGGAAGTGTAACTTAGTGCAAAGGCCTTGAGTTCCATCTACCACACCCCTCCAACAACAACAACAACAAGAAGAAACCACATAGTTAATGAAAAAAAAGCCACCTTAATTTTTTAATCCATGTAATAAATTCAGAAGGAATACTAGAATTATAAAATTGCCGTTTTCCAGCCTTCGTGAGTACATGGTCCAGGCAGCAATCTCCAGGTGAAGGGATGAGGGGAAATACAAAGGGGGGAGCATCTGGCTGTCCATCATTTGAACCCACTAAACCATGTCAGCGCCAATGCAGCTGTGGCAGATGCTCAGGAAGTGTTCTTGCTCCCCATGTTGAACATGACTCCAACTAGACCTAACATGAATCTGTCAGTGAATGGGAGGTCCAGATGCCAAAAGAACAAGCTAAAGACAGTCAGACCTAAAGGGTAGGACATTTAATAGGATAAATGACTTGGTTTCTTCTAATAGATTAGTAACATGAAAGAGAAAAAGGTCAGGAAATGAAGTTGCCGTATTATAGAGATTTAAATGTTAAGAGCAAGTCAAAAGGACCCTGTGGCTAGCATAGAGGATGCAGATGAGAGAACGGGGAGAAGGCGTGGGCTGTGGCTTGGCGGGAGAGTGCTTGCCTAGCATGGTGAGGGCCCAGGTTTGGAGCCCTAGCACCACAAAAAAAAAAACAAATGTGCTGGAAAATTCTAGGTGAGATTTTAGGACAAGGTTGATAGCAAGACATTTGGATTCTAGCTCTATTTGGAAGGTGTAGCCAGCAGGATTTGCTAATGGAAATGTAAAATGAGCTTTAGAGGAAGACAGAGGTCAAGGTAAATGAGGTTAGAGCCAAAGAGTGGGAATGGTGTGAGTAGCCATTATGAAATGGAGACAACCGCGGGAGAAGCAGCTTCGTGGGCCAGGCCTGGGAGTCGCTGTCCCATACTCCGTGTTCTCACACTGATGGGTCTTCCGAGTATCCATCTGTAGGAATATCAAGGAGGCAGTTGGGATGTTTTGAGGAGGAATCCAGGCAGGAGGCTTACACCTGGGTGGGAATCCTCTGTAGGCAAATGGTATTTAAAGCCGTGAAACTAGGAGAAAGAGTCAGTGGAAGTAAGGAGAGGTTCCACGACAGAGCCTATGAAGTCAGGAGCAAGGGACGAATCCTGCAGGTGTTCTGAAAGGTGCCCTGTTCCACGACAGAGCCTATGAAGTCAGGAGCAAGGGACGAATCCTGCAGGTGTTCTGAAAGGTGCCCTGGAAGCCAGGTGAAGGGGGAAAGAGGGGTTTTGTCTGCCAGCCACATACTCGGCCGGTCAGGGCAGGCTGTGTCATCTTTGTCCTTTGTATTAAGCAGCATGGAAATCACTGATAGACTTGCTAAGTGTTTTGGTATGTTTTGAGGCAGGGTCTTGCTTTGTAGCCCAGTCTGGCAGACTGGAACTTACTATGGAGCCCAGGCTGTCCTCAATCTCACAGTGATCCCCCTGCCTCAGCCTCCCGAGTGCTGAGATTACAGACATGTACCACCCCATCCAGCCCTGATGTGGTGCTGCGAAATGGAACCCAGGGCCTCGTGCTTGCTAGGCCACTGCAGTAAGTGCAGTTTTGTCAAACTGATGGGACTAGAGTTCCAGGAGTCTGGGAGGAGTGGGAGAAGAGCTTCTCAGAGGAGCTTGGAAAGGAAATAGAGTGTTGGCTGGGTGACAGTGTGCTCTGCATAGGAGGTGGCTTTGTTGGAGAGTAATTGCTGCCTTTAAGGAAGTTTTTCTGTTGTTTGTTTTCATTTTGTGGTACTTAGGGCTGAACCCCGGGCCTTCCTCATGCTAGGCACGTCCTTTACTGCTGATCAGGAAGTGTTTTTGTGACAGCAATCTTTTTCCTCCAAATTATTTACTTTTGACAAATACCAGATTACTGAAAAGTGCATACTATAGATACTTCACCTCATTTAACCGTTGATTAACATCTTGCCTCGGGTGCTTTTTCCTACATAAGTATATAAATGTGTTTGTTTTTTCTGACCTACATGAAAATTACAGTCCTAAAATTTATTCTAAATACTTTTACTTGTATCTTGTTTCTCTTGTATAACCACACTGTCGCTTTTATATTGAAGATGTTTGATATTGACATGGTAATATGTGATGTATAGTCATTTTAAAACTATATATTGTTGCTTTTTTTCCCGCAGTACTGGGATTTGAGCTTTTGCCCCGAGGTATATCCTGAACTCTTTTTAATTGTTTGGGACAGGGTCTCACTAAGTCACTAAATTACTAGGCTGGGCTCAAACTTGCCATCCTCCTGCCTCAGCCTCCCATAATGCTGGGGTTACAGGCCTGCACCACCACCAGGACTGGCTGTTGCTGTTTTTATGTCTGAGACAGAGTGTAATCAAAGATGCTTTATTGCTTGTGGTTGTTACATCCTGAAAGAACTTTTTTTTTTCTTAAGGATTGAAAAAATAATAGTGCATTCATTTGCTGAGTTTTAAAATCTAGTGGAGAGTTAAGATTACATAGCTGGGCTTGGTAGTGTGTGCCTGTAATCCCAGCACTCACTCAGGAGGAGGCAGGGGGATTGCCTTGATTTCAAGGCCAGCATAGGCTACATGGTGAGTTCAGGATCAGCCTGGACTACAGAGCAAGACCCTGTCCGTTCCCCCTTCCCCCCCACCCCCCCACCCCCCCAAAAAAAAAGCTGGGCCATGGTTTAGCAGTTAATGCTCTTGCCTAGCAAGCATAAGGCCCTCGGTTCGATTTTCTAGCACCACATAAAGTGGGCATGATGGTGCACTCCTGTAATCCCAGTACTCAGGAGGCTGAGGCAGGATGATTGCTGTGAGTTCAAGGCCAACCTAGGCTGCAGAGTGAGTTCAGGACCAGCCTGGCCTACAGAGCAAGACCCTGTCTCAAAAATAAATAAGTAAATAAACAAGCAAACAAACCTGAAAATTTTTTTATCATTTACCTACCTGTTACTTGGCATTTGGTTTTATTATCTCAAATGTTGACAGTTTTAAACTTCATGCTTCTTAGTTTTAATGCTTCCCAAATCTTTAATACAGTTGCTTTCCTGATCTTTAGTTACTTTTAATTCTTATTCTCTCTCGGCTGCAATGAACCAGTAGAATTTTTAGAGAAGGCTCTTTGTTGTTAGACTTTATTCATTAAGCCCCTGGATATCAGAGAATGTTTTTCAGCCTTCATCCAGGAAAAGCTTGTCAGAGCGTAAGCTTGTTGCTTCAAAATTATTTTCCCTTAAAACTCTGTATTGGTCCATTATCTTCTGGCATTCAGAATTCCAAGAGAAAAATCTCAGCCTGCTTTGCTTATTGGCAGGTGACCTGCTTTCTCTGTTCAGATACTTGCAAATTTTTAATTTATTCTTAAAATTCAAAGAATTCATCACGATGTAGCTCAGTGTTGCTTTCTTTTCATTAAATTTTAAAGGCAGCCCATGAGTCTTTTCTATTTGAAGACCTTCCATCTTCACTTAATTTTTTTCCCTTTAACTTTTTATTTATTATTTTGGCTTGTTTTCTTGGTCCTGTGTTCTAGGTCTTCTTGTTCTGTGCAGATTGTATCTTCCAGATTGGTCCTCCAGATCTTTTCTCCTCTTTCCTTATCTTGACTTCTTTTGCCTTTTTCTCTGCATTCTGTGCATTTTTGTCTTGTTTCACATTTACTCTACAAATTTGATTTTTTGACCAGCCCAGCTTACTCATTCCAGTGAACTCTTCCCCCCATCTTCAAAGACATCTCATGCTGTCTGCCTGTCTTTAATGCTCTCTATTACACAATGCTTAACACTTTCCAGCCCTTCTGTGGAGACGGAGGCCTCTGTTTCAAGAGAAGGCATTTTCCTGATTCCTCAGTGCTGTTCCTTCCCAGCTGTGGTACTATGACCTTTATTAATGGCTGCTCTTAGTAACAGGGTTCACATTTAAAGAAGGAGATCTCCAGAGCCCCCCTCCCCCCTCCAGATATTAATTTCTGAAAGCAGATTGCCCCCTAGAGGTCTCCACCCTCCGGATTTTCGTAGTTCATGGTCCTGCTGGAGAATCAGCACTGCCTTGTCCCGTGTGCCTGTCTCTTTACCCCTCACCTGTACGTCCCCATTTGCCTGCTCTGTCTTGACTGTTGTCTTCATTCTGATTTTCAGGCTTGGTTACGGTGGCAGCAGCAGATCTTGCTTATCCAGCGGGAACGATGGAAAGTGGCCGTTGCAGTGCAGCACCACCAACGCTGGCAAAAGCAGAGGTCCTTGAGGGCCTGGCTGGCGTTCCTGAGCATTCGCAGAGCGAAAAAAGAGGAGAGGGGTGAGGAGGATGACCTGGGTTAGCAAGTCGGGGGGGGATTGTTCACAAGGTCTACTCTCCTTTCTGTTGCCAGTGATATTTCGTGAAGAAATAGTACCCCAGGGGCGGGAGTATGGCATAGCAGTTAGAGCACTTGCCCGGCAAGCGCAAGGCCCTGAGTTCAATTCCCCAGAACCACATAAAGCTGGGTGGGTGTGGTGATGCAAGCCTGTAATGCTAGCACTCTGGAGGCTGAGTCAGGAGGATTGCTGTGCTGCTTAGTGAGTTTAAGACCAGCCTGGACTGCAGAGCAAGACCCTGTCTCCAAAAAGAAAAGAAAAGAAAAAATATATATAGCCACAGATTTTGGTGAAAGGAAACTGAGGAGAAAACTGTATCCTTGATTGATACTTCAATTATGGCTTTTACTTCATTATGTACAGTTTATTTAGAGTTTTAACTGTGATTAATGCATACATTTTATTTTAAATAAGGCTACTGGAATTGTGGCTAGCATGATGCCTATGGTTCTATACTGTGCTTTTTAAAATAGTTTTATGTCTTCATAAATACCATCTTTTTAATAAAACTTTTAAAATGATTATTTGTATCTTATCAAATACATTAATATTCTCCTCTTGATTCTAAGAGATACTTGGCATATTTCTATTTGTCTTCAATTACATAAATACATGTGATTTTTTTTTTTTTTTTTGATTCAGGGTCTCACTGTATAGTCCTCGCTGGTCCTAAACTTACTATGGAGCCCAAGCTGGCCTCAAACATAGGCAATCCTCCTGCCTCAGCCTCCTGAGTGCTAGGAATATAGACATATGCTATCATGCCCGTCGAATCTTTTGTGTGGTGCTGGGAAGTTGAACCCAGAGCCTTGAGCTTGCTAGGCAAGTGCTTTAGCCACTGAGGTGAAAGCTTGTGCCCCAGTGCATGTGATTTATGATGTTAAATGTTTTGGATAGTATTTCTGTGGCTTTCTTTCCCATTTAGTTTTAGAAGTAATGATACCTAGGAGCATGAATGTGAGTATACTTTTTATAGTCACGTTTATTGAATTTGTACAAGTCAAGCACTATGCTGGACGCTGCACAGGCTCGCCAGCTTTCACTCATTCTTCTCCATTGAAATCTCCTGGGCTGCCTGCAGTGTCTCGTGGGAGTCCTCAGGTATCTTTGTGAAGGTGGTGACAGCTAAGGAGCACGTGGTTAGTTGCCCAAGGCAGGAAGGTGAGGCCTGAGCTGTGTGTGGGTGATGAGTGGTGGACCAGCACCAGCATCTGTTGAACTCCAGAACTGGGCTTCACCTCTTCAGATCATTGGTTGGCTGGTGTTCAGAAGAGATGCACCGGGGTAGATTAGCAGAATGGAAGCTCAAAAAGACCTTTGGCACATGGTACCTGGGGTTCTGTGTCATTGATTCAGTCCTGTCCAGGTAGGACAGAATCCTCTTTGAAAGCAACAGTTGCTCGTTGATAGCTAAGTAGAAGTTTCATTCCTTTGAGCTAATTTTATTTCATTTTTCTCCCTAAAATCAGTAGCCTTTCTGTCTTTCCTTGGAGGGAGGAAAGGTAACTAGGGGCTCCTAATAACTCACCTTCCAGTTTTTGAACTTTGCTGAATTTAACCCACGGCCTGACGGAAGCTGAGCATGTGCTATATCTCTGAGCAATAACCAGCGCAAAAAACTTTAAGAATTCTTTGTGGGAGGGGCTGAAGGAATAAATAGCTCAGTGGTTAAAGTGCTTGCCTACCAAGCTCAAGCCCTGAGTTTGATTCTCCAGGACCATATAAACTGGGCATGGTGGTACATGCCTATAATCCCAGAAGGAGGCTGAGGCAGGAGTATTGGCGTGAGTTCAAGTCCAGCATGGACTACAGACTGAGACCTTGTTTCAGAAAAGAATTCTTTGTGGGAGAACCCTTGAATCTCATTGTTTGCCAGCACTGAGGTGGGCAGTCTCATTTTACAGATACTTCCACCTCATTTTCTACCTGGAGCGGGGTTTGGGAGCCAGCATGTAAACTGTATTTCTCTTTTGCAGAAATGGCTAAGCAGTCATACCATGTCACTCTGCTCTGTACATACTTCTGCACCTGGCATCGGGCCTGGGAGCAGAGACAGAGTTTGTATGCCTGCGAGGCCCTAGTGGAGGAGCTGGCCAGGAGGATGGCCCTGCGCAGAGCCTTCTTGCGCTGGAGACATTGTATCCTTTTCAGCCCCCAGGACTGTCTTACCAAGCGATTTGAGACAGCTTATCTCTGTTGATGGTCGTTAAAAGTCTTTTTGTTTAATTGGAACTTTGTAAACAAGTGAGTACTTACAACTCTCTCTCTCTCCTCTTCCTCTCTCTCTCTCTCTCTTTTGGAGACAGGGTCTTTTTCTGCAGTACAGCATGGTGGTCCTGAACTCACAATGGAGCCCTGTCCTTGAACACATGGCAATCCTCCTGCCTCAGGCTCCTGAATGTTGGAATTACAGGCGTGTGCCACCACAACCATCTTATGTGATGCTGGGGAATTGAACTCAGGGACTTCGAGCTTGCCAGGCAAGCTCTTTACCACCGAGCTGTTCCTCCAGCTGCCTTACGACATACATTATAATCTGACTAGAGGACTAGCAGAGTGGGTTAAAGCCTTGGACTAGCAACATACATTACAATTTAATGGATAATAATCAAATGAGCTACCACCCAACTTGAAAAGTAGATTGCGTTTGTCGCCAGCAGCCCCGCCTGCTACTCCCTGAGTGTAGCTCCGTCTGCACTGCCCGTCTGCCCCACCCTGCCCCAGGCGGTCCAGTCATTTCCTACCACTGGGGGGTGGGTGTAGCCGCAGTGTGTTGTTGTCGTCTTGCTTTTGGTTTTTGTTCTGAAAGCACTGGACATGGGGCCCAGGGCCTTCACGCCCACCTACATCCCCAGCCCACTTTTATTTTTGATTTTGAGACAGTTGATAAGTTGCCCAGGCTGGGACTTGAGGTCCCGCCCTGGGCTCTTAGAGTGCTGGGACTCTTATAATCCTGAACCACCCAGACCAGCAGCTGTCTGTTCCTAGTGACACCATCACAAGGATTACAGTTTCCGCTCTCTGAGCTGTCACCGTCAGCACGTGTTACACATTGTTCTCTCAGTCCTGCAGCAGGCCTTGGAGTGCAGTCATCGGCGAGGCATCAGATACAGGGCCCTACGTGGTTTTCTTAGACACAGTAAGTCATTAGCAGGCATCTAGGCCTTTACTCATAATGAGTGGGGGGGGAGAGAGAGAGAGTGTGAGAGTGTGAGAGAGTGTGTGTGTGTGTGTGTCTGACACTGAACCCAGGGTCTTTGCACTGAGCTATACCTCTGCAGTTTTTTGTTTGTTTGGGTTTTTTTTCCTTTGGTCTTGTTTGTATTTTGTGACAGGGAATCACTACATTGCTACAAGGCTCAAACTTGGAGTCCTGTGTCATAGCCCCCCAAAGTGCTGTGGATTACAGGCGTGTACCACCAGGCCTGGCTGCAAGTGTCCTCGATAGTGGTCTCCACCATATTCCATGCCTAAGTGGGAGAATTTAGACTGCCCTAGATGTTTATTCTCAAGTTCATTTGTTCTTCAGAGT
Source organism: Ctenodactylus gundi (assembly GCA_004027205.1). Classification (NCBI taxonomy): domain Eukaryota; kingdom Metazoa; phylum Chordata; class Mammalia; order Rodentia; family Ctenodactylidae; genus Ctenodactylus; species Ctenodactylus gundi. The sequence continues at coordinate 111,553 of PVKB01003656.1, read as the reverse complement.
CTTTTTTCATGTTAAACTCCTGCTTCAGTTCTGGTATGGGAGGAAAAACTCACTTAACAGCATTCATTGTCTATCTAGTGAAAATAGACATGAAATTGGATGTTGTGATCCTGAAATTTGATCAGTATATGATAAGTACTGTCATAAAAATTTGTGTTGTCGGGCCTGGAGGAATAGCTCAGCAGTTAAGGCACTTGCCTAGCAAGTGCTAAGTCAAGTGCTAAGTATCATTGATTCCCCAGCACCACATAAGCTGGGTGTGGTGGCACACGCCTGTAATCCCAGCACTCACGAGGCTGAGACAGGAGGATTGCTGTGAGTCCAAGGCCAGCCTGGGCTGCAGAGCAAGACCGTGTCTCAAAAAGAAGACAAAAACAACAGAAAAACAAATTTGTGTTGTCATGTGGGAACTACTGTGGAGATTCGGGCAAGTGAGCAAGTGTCTGAGCTGGATGGACATGGTAGAGATGACAGATTCTCTTGGCAGAGATGATGGGAGGGGAATTTCAGGTAGAAGGAACAATATCTACATAGGCATATAGGAAGGAAAGCATTTAAGAACCTGCATTGAGTTATGAGTTGTGGCTGATGGGAGGGTCAGTACAGACTGGGGACCAGCCTGAAAAGCCCTTGTATGCTCTGTAGGATCTTGGTCTTTATCTTGGTGCCATTGTAAAGCTTCTGGACACATTGGTGAAGAGAAGCAGTATAATCAGATGTGTGCTTTATTTTTTTAAAATTTGTGTTATTATTTTTTTGTTGGTCCTGAGGATCAAGCCCAGGGCTTTTGCACTGAACTACAACCTCAGTTCATTTTTAGTTTTTGACATCACCAAATTGCTAAATTACCCCAACTGAGCTTAGGCTTCTGTCTCAGCCTTACAGAATGCTGGGTTCACAAGCATGTGCCATCAGTCCTGGCTGGGGTGTGTGCTTTAGAAAGATAGTTCTGGGTTAGCGAACAGAGAGTAGGCCAGAGAAACCAGTTCCATGAGGAGTCATGTTTACGAGTCTGTGCAGGGAATAAGTCACATGCACTACAGAACGAAGAACAGCAGGAAGAGGAGGGAGGAAGCTTAGGGAGAGAGCAGATGGGCTTTGTGGCTGAGTAGCTAGAGAAGAGTGGGAAGAGAATGGGTTTGAAAATAACCTTGAGGTTTAGAAGTTCAAACATCTGAGTAGAATCTGGTGCCAAAACAGAATGCTGCAAAGGAGCAAGTTCTACTTACAGTATGGTGATTTTAAAATCTTTACTGACATTGTGGCAACTTCTTTCAGGTACTTTTGTTTCTCAGTAAATGGGCATCCTAGGGCAGGGAGGCAAAGCTAGCTATGTGATGAGGAGCTCACATAGTTCCTGTTTACCCACTTCTTCAAGGAGATAGGAGTGGACGTAGCCCAGCTGGGGGGCCTGCTACCCCACAGCTGTGACCCTTCTGGGCTAAGGATCTTGTGAGACTGGTAGCCTTAACTTCCTGGCAGACATGCTGTGGTGTGCAGAAGAAGCTGCGGAACGTGAGGCGGCAGAGGCGAACCGACGGCGCTACCTGCTTGTAAGAGTGCCGAGGCCTGGTGTGGCTCTTGTCTTCATGTTCGGTGGATTCCCATCCCCAGTGGCTCACGTAGTGTCACCAGCTGGGGGTTCACTTTAGTCACTAAGCCCTCCTTTCATTGTGGGTATCTCTGTTTGCTTTTGGATCAGAGAAGTTAATGGTATGAGGTCAGAAGGATTTGGAGGTACAAAGGAACCTTAGAGGTCACCTAGTCCTGAGGATTTTTGCATGACATTCCTTTTTGGTGGTGGGGGCCTAATCTGTAACAGTTCAAAGTCACAGCGCCGAGTTGGAACCAAGGTCTGGGGAGCAAGTTCCTGTTTTTTACTGGCTCCTCTTCCCAGCCTTTCTCACATGGGTTGCTCTTCAAAGACTTTGAGAGGTCTCTTGGGTTCTACAGAACGTAATATGAAGACTTGTGACTCTATAAGCTCTTCACTTATGTCTCAGAAAACTGAAGTCCTTTGCAGGGCAGAGGGGGTAAATATGCTTAGGTCATAGGTGAGTCATCATTGATGGAGCTGGAGGCAGGCCCCTACGCCATGCCCCTCATCTCATCCTCAAGGGTTCCTCCTATTCCACTCTAGTAAAACGGAGGGAATGAAGGGGAATCATGGGGACAAAGTCAGGGCCTTCACACTGAACTGCGTCCTCAACCCAATTTTATTTTTGATTTTGAGATAGGGTTTTACTAAGTTGTCCAGTCTGAGCTCAAACTTAGATTCCTCCTGCCTCACCTTCCCAGAGTTTTAGGATTATAGGCATGTTCCACCATGCATTTATAATTACATGATTTAAAAAAAACAAAAGCCAAATAAGCAAACTACCACAGGCAAAATATGTGCTTTGTTTTCCTGAGAGGCCAAAGCTGGTGTTGGAACTTTTTAGACTTGTGAGTCATGGGACCCTCTTGGACAGAGATGAGGGTGTATTTGTTCTTGAACAGTATTAGGACAGTAGGGAAGCATTCTGCCAGTGGTGATGATACTGTGTCAGGGAGATGAAGCACCTTTGAACAGTCCCCACAAAGCTGCTCACCCTTGCTCTAGGGTGCTACTCTCCCTTGTCTGCACTCTTTCTGTAGCATCTACTGCTTTGTAATTGCTTGTTTTCTCTTTCCATAGACTTTTTGCTTTAAAGCTCTAAAAGACAACGTGACCAGTGCCCATCTCCAACGCGTCAGAAGGAATCTTGCACACCACCAGCATGACATCATGGTGAGGGTCGCTTTCTCTACTGGGGACGCCTTCTGATGGTCTTTTTTTTTTAATGTAACCTTTGTACTTGGAGACTTGTCCAGATGTTGCACTCCAAAGTCAATAATGTCCTTTTTCTGTGGCAATCCATACCTGTTCATACCTGCTCCTGTTTTTGTCTTATTTAATCCCATTTTTGATCTGTTTACCAAGAAAATTAGTAGTTGACTTAGAGGTCAGGGACGATGGATTTTAACCCAGAGGCAGAGGATGTGGTAATACACACACACCTTGCGGGCTTGGAGGTGGGAGAGGCTCAGTGTTTAAAACACTGCACGGTATATACAGGGTCCTGGGTTCAGTTCCCAAGCAGCACATAAAAATTAGCCAGGTGTGGTCTCACATGCCTATAATTCCAACAGTTGGGAGGCTGAAGAAGGAAAGTTGCTATGATTTTACTTGAGTCATGAAATGTATAGAGGTAAAATGGTGGTGGCCAGGGGCTGAGTTGGAGGCCATCCTGAGCAACATACTGAGTTCAGGACCAGTGTGGACTACAGGACAACACCCTGTCTCAAAACAAAAAAAATCCCACCTCACTCCTACATTATTGGAGGCTGTGTTTGTGTTTTGATTATAATTGTTTTCTCCAGTGTGTGGTTTACCTGGGTGCAACAACAGCATGTTTTTCTGTTTGTAGATTTTGTTTCTAGGTATAGGAGGGTGCGTTTTTGTTGTTGAGGTTTTATAAAAATGTTCAAACAGAAAAATACAGTAATAGAATTTTTTACTTACTACCTAAACTCGGCATTTGTAATATGTGTTAATATCTGCTTCAGTCTTTCACCTTGGATAATTTCTAAGTGAATTATAAGCATCATGACACTGTACATCAAAACATTTTAGCATGTATCACCCCAAAATAAGGAGAGTTAAGTACATAACCACAATATCATTAATTATCCTCAATGGAATTGCAGTTTTCTAACATTATTTTCTAGTCTTGCTAAGTTGCCCGGTTGTATTCAGATTTCTATAGTTGTGTCTAAATGTCTTTTTGTTACGATTTTTTTTTCAGACCAGATTCAGTTGCACTGGGGATGTACCTCATGGCTAAAATGCTTGCCAGGCATGCAGTAGACCCTGGGTTTGATTCCCCAGCACCATATAAATGACATGGTGACATATATCTGTAACCCCTGCAATCAGGAGGCTGAGGCAGGAAGAGGAGGATTGCCCTGAGTTTGAGGCCAGCCTGTGCTACATAATGAGCTCAGGACTGGCCTGTACTATAGGGCAAGAGCCTATCTCAGTCAGCCAGTCAGTAGTATGTCTCTTAAAGCTCTTAATCTAGAATAACTTCCTCCCCTCTGCTGTACTTTTTTATATTTTTAAATTGTGATAAAATACACATACCAGGGGCTGGAGGAATGGCTCAGCGGTTAAAGCGCTTGAGCAAGTGCTAAGCCAAGCGCTAAATACTCGAGTTCGATTCCCCAGCACCACATAAACTGGGCGTGGTGGCACACGCCTGTAATCCCAGCACTCGGGAGGCTGAGACAGGAGGATTGCCATGAGTTCAAGGCCATGCTGGGCTCTGAAGTGAATTCAGGACCAGCCTGGACCACAGAGCGAGACCCTGTCTCAAAAAAAAAAAAAATACACATACCGTAAAATTTATCCCTTAATCATAGTAAACTACACAATTCAGTGGTATTTGTATGGTGGCACTGTTGTGCAACAATTTTCACTGTCCATCTCTAGAACGTTTTTCGTAGTGCAGTACTGTAGCTGTACCCAGGAAACATGAATTTGCCCCTTTCACCTGTTGGCAGCCACCATTTTATCACTATGAGTTTCAGGCTTATGTGAAGTCATAGTTTGTCCTTTGGCAACTGGTCAAGAGGATGAATACTGTATTTTGTATTGCACGGTATGTTTATTTCACTTAGCAAAATACATACTTTTTCTTAAAAATGGTAGTGCTTCTTTGGAAAGGACATGCCAGCTATTTTGTACTGTGTTTCTTCTCAATTTAACTGATTTTTTTGGTGTTATTTAATTTTCTTTATTCTTTAAATTTTCTTAAACTAAAAGCTAGATCTAAAGGTTTGATTAATTGAATTAAACATTTTTGGCAAGACTAATTCATACAGGGCAAGATGTGTGGCATTGTCTCCCGTGAGATTCAGAATTAGGAATAGCTTCTTCTTCCAGATTTCCATAGACCAGAAGAAACAACTGCTTTCCTTTTATTTCTGCCCAGAATAGCTCCATAACTTATAATACTTAGGCAAACCCAAGCATGCTGGCTGCTCCAGGCTGAGATAATATGTGTGGTAAACAATATCGAGGGGCTCACCTGTCTAAAAGAATGACACCAAGATTTTGCTTTTTTTTTTTTTTTTTTTAAAGAGACAAGGTCTTGCTTTGTAGTCCAGGCTGGTCTTGAACTCACTGTGTAGCTCAGGCTGGCTTCAAACACATGGTTGTCCTCCTGTCTTAGCCTCCTGAATGCTGGAATTACAGGCATGCAATACGCCCCTGGCTTATGTGGTGCTGGGGAATTGAACCCATGGCTTTGTGATGCCTGAGCTACACCTCTAGACAACCTTCAAGGTGGGAGTCCACCCTCAAATGGGTGGTGAGAACACGGAAATATGGAAGATAAGAGGTTTTTATCCCTGATTCGCAGATCTGTCTCTCTGCCTTCCCACTGGCAGAGCTCACAGCCTCTCCATAAAAACACCTAAGGGAATCCCCTGTACAGATATGGCAAAAGATGATTCGCTTAAGTCAGATGGTTCAGGGCCAGCAGGTCACAGTGACTCCGATTCGTTTCTTCTCTTCCCCTGTTCTCTCTGTGACACATGCCCAGTGTGAAAGGCATGACAGGAAAGCTCTCGGGCAAAGGGGAGTAGTGGGAAATTCATTTGCCAGCATGCAGCATCATGTGAGAATGTGCTGCTCACAATGCCACACAGCACGCGCTTTGGGAGAGTTCACCAACTGCTGGAGTAAGGATTCACCAACAGGTACAGAGTGATGCTTCTGTGTTTCACCTTAGCAAACTTCTGCTTTCTTCCTGTCTTGTGGCAGCTGTTGCGAAGGTTCTGGAACCTCTGGCAGTCTCGGATTGAGCAAAGGGAGGAAAAAGAGCAGCTCCCCTTACTGTGTGCAGCCCAGGACCTGTACAGGTAGGACTCCGGTCTCAGCACCTTCCAGAATACATTGTGATACTGACTTAGAGTTGCCCAGGAGTCGTCATTTACCCTGACCCAAGTTAGAGCCAGAGATTCGGAAAGGCCTTTTAATGGGGAGCCTGCTGAGAAGTAGTGTTCCTGGATTTTCATACTGCTTTTCAGGTGGGACGTAGAATGAGGAATTTGCTCTGGGTCTTGACCTCTGTACTGGAAAGTATAGACCGATTGTTCACTGACCTCATTCCTCAGGCATTAGGATGCTCACGTTGTATCGAAGCTGGGTGTGGTGGTGCCGTCCTGGGATCCCCAGCACCCTGGAAGATGGAGACAAGAGGATGGCAAATCCAAGCCCAGCCTGGACAATATAGTAAAACTTGGTGACCCCTTGTTACAGAATCAAAAGTAAAAAAAATAGGCTCGGAATATAGGTTAGTGCAAAGCCTGTGGATTTAAGCCCTAGAAACCTGCCCCCATGCCCATTCTTGACTTTAAAAAAAGAATTTATGCATAGCTAATGTTAAAGTGTCAGACCAGTTTTTTTTGTGAGTCAGTCTTGAAGGGTGTAGGGAGTTTCCTCAGTTTTTTAGAGTTAATCATTCAGTTAAATAAAGGCACTAGATATTTGTGAGGAAAACTCAGAATGTGTAGAAGAAAGGTTAAAAAATGAAATTAGAAACCACCTGCTCCCTTCCCCTAGTTCCTTAGTCTAGTTCCTCAAATGAAAGGTCTGTTAACTCTCTTGCTGCCAGAAATAGTCGATGTGTTCAATATCCTTCTTCCCTTCTTACTACTTTGCAAAGTTACAGTTTCAGCTTTGGAGCATTTTAAAATTATTTTTAAGTAATCAGTTCCTTAATTTTGAACTCAGGGCCTTGCACATGCTTAAACAGGTGTTTGGTCACTGAATTACATTCTCAGCCTTGGGGCTTTAAAATATGAGTCAGTGAGAATCCAAATATTTAATTTACTCACTTTAGAGTTATCTAAATCCTGATTTATAAAATTGAGTGTGACTCACTCTCCGTATCACTGTATTAAAAGGTACATGTCATAGGTCCGATAATCCTAATTAAACCTCAGGTTCTGGCAAAAAGAAAAAGAAAATCCAGAAGATTTATACATGTTTACTAAGTTTCAAAAATACTGTACCTGGTGGTATATTAAAGTTTATGAGAAAGTTGTCAGGGCCTGGGGGTGTGGTTCAGTGGTAGAACACTTGCCTAATATATTCAAGGACCTGCGTTTAATCCCCCACTCTGAAAAAAAATAAAAAGATGTGAATATTTTTAAGCAAGTCAGAGTTCAAAATTGAAGAGTGAGGCTGGGGATGTAGCCTGAGTGGTTAAAAAGTTTACCTAGCATGCACGAGGTCCTAGGTTCAATTCCCTAGCACCAAATAAAAATTAGCTAGGTATGGTGGGTCACGTCTTTAATTCCAGCACATAGAAGGCTGAGGTAGGAAGATTGTCTTGATTTTTCAGGCCAGCTGGGGCTTCATATGAGTTCAGGACTAGCCTGGACTACAGAGTGAGACTTTGTCTCAAAAAGAAAAAAAAAATTGAACCGTGACAGTTTATATTAGGTCATCTAGAAAGGGTTTAGCAGCAGGTTCCCACAGATGGGCGAGAGGGCAGACCGTGAAGCAGGCCATCTAAAACTCATATTAGGTATAAGGTTCTTATTTCCTTATCTCCTCAAGTGAAACTAGTAAGCTCATGGGATGATTTTTAACTCTCAAAGAAGTAATTATGCTCAGATTCACATGCCTTAAAAACAAATTCTGAAAAACTTGAAACCGGCAGGTGTAGATAGATGGGCAATACATTGATGTTCCGTGTTTTATTTCAGGGTGAAGCTGCTGCGCAGGTTTATCAAATTATGGTTACAGCATACTCAGAAGAGAAGAGGCAAGCAGGTACGGAGTGCTTTGTACAGATAGCTGTGCTGCCTTCCCTTCCTGGATCCGTTAGTTTTGGAAAGGTTCTTGGGGAAAAACTGTGCCAAAAGTTCTTGCTGTTCTGATCCAGAGGAGAGAGTTCTCTAAAAAAGCTCGAAGATACTTCCTTCAGCCTGTAATGGTGTCTGAAAGTCTGCACAATTCCATGAATGGCTGGGAAAACTCAGGTGTCATTGGAAATGATCTTTTATAACCACTTACATGACTTTTTTTCCTTCTATTGCTGGAGCTTGGGATTGGTACTCTGCCACTGAGTTACATCCCCAGCTCCTTACTATTTAGTTCCTTTCTTGTTTTTGAGGCAAGATCTTGGTATGTAGCTCAGGCTGGGCACATGCTCACTACGGTAGCCCAGGCCAGCTTTGAACTTGCCATCCTTCTGCCTCACCCTCCTAAACAGCTACGATTAAAATCAGGTGCCCCCGGACCGAGCTAGCCATTCACATCTTGGCTCACACCCATGTATTGTATGAATTAGCCAGCCCTGTCACTCAGTGAGACTTCTGGAGACAACCAGGAAGTGCGCGGAGCATAAATGCTGTGTCTCAGTAGTAAGCAGTGTCAGATACAGGTGCATCCACGGGTGGAGGGGGTCAGGATGACAAATTCGTAAAAGCAGCTTGACTAAACTAAACTGGACTCCCCTTAGAAGGCCTTATTGCACAATGGCTGTGGCTCACACACTGTGTTAGTCAGTAAGGAAACAACTGTGGTGAAAAATAGATAAATTTCTGCTTTTGCAGGTTCGTAAGTCAGCACCAGGATGACAAGTAAGTGTGATCTTGCAGGCCAGATCTGATGCATAAAGTAACTGTGCAAAATGCAGCAATGAGGAGGATTTTAACACTGCGTTTGGAACTGTGAGGTTGTTTGTTCAGTTGAGTCTTCATGAAAAGTGCCCTCTGTGGTCGAATGTGGGTGAATCACAGAAAAACAAACCATTCTCTTAATGGTTTTTGTGCTTCTGTCCTCAAACCTATCTCCATCTGCTGCTAGAGTCTGACAAAGGAGTCTAAAGATTTTTCCTGGCTCCTCATAGTTATGGCATAGAAGCAGCTTTTTGCAGGGCTCACAAGCTCCACTGGAGCTGGTTGGTATTTCTCCACTCTTACTTGGTTGCCCCCTGTCTACCACATTACCATGACCAGTGAGACCGCCAGTCAGTACTGAATGTTCTGTGCTGGCCGCCTGCAGTTCTGTCGTGCTGTGCTTGCAGATCAGGTGCACCCTTGTCCCCTGTAGCCACACCCACCAGCATGCTTATCAGCACATTGATCACATTCTCGTCTGCTGGCCTCCGTCCTGTCAGCCCTGAACTCCTACTGAGGACAGCCTGTCTCTCTTCTTAGGCCAGCGTAGTGCTTGGTGTAGAACGTGTGCTGACAAATACATGGATGAATGAACAAGTTAATTGCCATTGAACCCATCGGGGTCACCTTGGTTGTGGCACATTGGATGGCTTGTTTTTATAGCATTCCCTCCACATAAGCTCACTGGCCAATGCTCCCAGTCAAGCCTCCAATCTCTGAATTATTTCAAGCCAGGAACTACACATTTATGGAGATACTTCTGGATGATTCCAAACCATTGCCATTAGACTCTTCCTAGCTGGGACAAGTGGCATAGGGCCTGTTATCCCAGCACTGTGGAAGGCTGAAGCAGGAAGGTGGCAATTGCGTGTCCAACACGGACAGTTTACAAATTTAGCATGACTGCCTCAAAGTCAAAAAAAACAGGCTGGAGATAATGCTCAGTGTGAAGGCCCCGTGGACTCAATCCCTAGTACCACCACCACCACCCACCACCACCAAAAAAAAAAAAAAAAAAACTTTCCTGGTTGAGGCCTTAGTAATTGTGGAGCAAAGACTAGTCATTTTTTTCAGGACTAGAGATTTTTATTATTTGAGGTAGAGTCTTGCTAAGTCACTAAGTTGCCCAGGTTGGCTGCAGCTTGTGATCCTCCTGCTTCAGCCTCTTCAAGTGCTGGGATTATAGGCCTGTACTACCATGTCCATGTTCTGCCTACTTCCATGCTTTGCAGCTTCTTCTCCACATGCATACATGCTTTTCTCTTTATGAAGTTTTATGTCATGGAGACATATATAAAAAGCCAGCTGGTTTTCTTTCTATTGATAGATTAACAAAATGGTAGCGTTTTATAACAACTACATAAAAAGTTAAAGCTCATATATGGCAAATAGATACTATAAACAAAAATCAAGACATTATAGAGAAATTTATATTTATAACACATGTGACAAAGGACTAATAAGGTTTTGAAGACTCAAGAAAACATACTAGTGTGTTAAATGCTGGTAGCTAAAGTAGTCTGTTGGTGTAAATATGTCTTAAGCTATAGGGAGAAAATTCAGGTGAGATTGGGCATATTCAGGATGGTGTGGCCGTAGACAAAACTTTAAGTATACATATACGTGTGTATGTATTTGTCTAAATATATGAAGAGTTGCTTAGGGCACATGTAACTGAGGTGAGTAAATTTCATGTGTTTATTTCATGTTTCTCTAGTATTAGTAAATTAGCAAAGATCAGGCATAATGATTTTCATCATTTTGCCAGTTTTACTGTGTAGGAAACAGTCCTATCCAATCCTGTGCATCTGGGTGAAGGGAGAGCATGCATACAGGCTGTTCGTTATTTTGCTTTAGCTGCTACAGGCCAGAGCTGACGGTCATTTCCAGCAGAGAGCCCTGCCTGCTGCCTTCCACGCATGGAGCAGACTCTGGCGATGGCGCGAACAGGAGAGCATCCTCAACACAAGAGCAGCTTGTTTTCACAGGTATGCTGTGCAGTTCCTGTCTACGCTGGGGTGAATGTGAGCAGTGTAACTCTCTCTGCTGACCACATGGCCCACTGGCTTTGCTTGTCAGTCTCTGTTTCTTCTTGGGTTTTCAGTAATGTGAGCATATTTATTTCATGTAGCAGAAGAAGATAGCCAGTTTTTCCCCTGGGAAAAACTTGTCTCCTTTTGTAATTGCTCTCAAAATTGCCTGTGTTTTCTGCCCCGTCTTCATTTCATGTGCCTGAGAGCTCCATGAAAATCCCCGTTAGCTATGTGGATCAGCATAGTAGAACCTACCCTGTATTTGGCCACCATTCGTGAATGTAATTTCCCTGAAATACTTAGTTGCTGTTCTTCATGGCTTGGCATTTTATAGTATTAAAATTATAGTCATCAACAAATTTAGAAAAGTCAAGGAGTAGCATTACAAACGTGCCCGTAGCAGGACCCTACTACATAATGGTGGAACATTGAAGAAGTTGTTAATCACTAACTGCCCATTAGCCACTGTGGTGGGTGTTGTATGATAGAATAAAGAAAACATACGTACAAGCTGAGCCTGCTTATGACCTCATTATCTTCATTGATAATGTCCTTCTCGCAACCGTCCTGAGAAGAGATTCAGAATGATAAATGATGCACCTATGGTAATACAGCCAGTGAGTGGTAGACTCATGATACAAATTCCAAAGTCCAGGTGCTTCCTACTTGACAAGATAGTGATCTTCTTAGTGACGTTGTATATGACCTTTAAGCTCTTGTGAACAGGGAAGACCAATAAGTAGGAAACAATTGAAAACTCATTCAAGAGAAGAGATCCCTGAGCCCACAGTTATGTCAGGCTACTAATTGTTCTGGAGCTCAGAGGTGGTGCTGAGGATGTCATGGAAGTACAGGGGGAGGCAGCATCCTTTGAGCCAAGGGCATTGGAGGACCAAAGTGGGAATTGGACTGATCCTGTTGATAGATGATGCACATATGTTTGGGTGGGTACATGAGACTAGTAGAGTAGTTCTTAGGAGACTATCCTGAGTACAGTGTTCAGTTTAGGAGGGAAAGATTTCAGGGCAGGGCATGCCGTGGAAAATATTGCAGTGATCTGGGTGATAGTTTGAGATCACCAAGAACTTTGAGATTCCTAAGCATAGAGTCCCAGGAGATTTTTTTTTTTTTTTTTTAGAAGGTGGCCTGAAGGATTAGAAGCTGTTAGGAGCACAGCTCTTGCCTCTGCCCTCTTTTCTGAGAGACAAATGAGCTTTGCTTTTACCTGGCTCCTACATTGTGGTCTAGTTCAAACTTTGTATGAGAAATGGCTTCCACACTGAAAACATACCCATCTCTCTGTTTCTTTTACTAACAAGTGTTCATGTGTGGTTCTGTTGCTTTTTTGTATTTTTTATGCCCCGGCAACAAAAATTTTGGGATTACTATCTTAGTTACTCTTTGATTGTTAGGACAGAGTACCTGATATCCGCAATATAAGCGAGAAAGGGTTTATTTTAACTCTTAGTTCAGAGGTCTAAGTCTGTTTCATGGTTGGCTAGCAATGGCAGAAGGCTCTGGCACAGAAAAGCTGCTCACGGCATGGCAAGAGGAAGGAGTCAGGGTGTCTTAGTTACTTTTTTGTTCTTGTGACAGAGTACACAACATCCACAATTTAAGAGAGGAAAGATTTGTTTTAGAAGGTCTTGCGCAGTCTTTTGGTGGGTGACTGGCGGTGGTAGAGACACTTAGCAGATCGGTGGCTGGAGGAAAGCAGTTGAGACATTGCAAACAGAAACCCAAGTCAGGGATGTCCTGTCCCAGTGATCCGCCCTTCTGGGTCAAGCCCCAGTGACCTGCCCCTTCCAGCCAGGCCCTTCCTCTCAGCAGCACATGGTTCCATCAGTATTCCACAACACCCGGATGTATGGGTCTCTGGGGGGACATTCTAGATCCACAAGGCTTCTGGAGGAAGCTGGTGCAAGAGTCTGTACCCTTCCAGGCCACATAACCTGTAATGTCCTCAGCAGTTATCAAAAGCCCAGCAGTGTGCCACATGTCCAGCAGTTCACCACGCGCTACCAGCCCCCGCTTCCCAGTAGCGCTGAAAATCCATAGATAATCCACAACATCCAAATACCTGGCGAATGTGTCTGAAGGCAGCAGATGCCACAGACAAGAAGGAATGGAGAATCCCCTCATTTTGCAGAAATTCCCCCACAGCTACTGGAACAGCGCTAGAATCCAACCGGGGCTCCAGCTGCCCAGGAGCAAACAGTCTCTTTAGTCCCAGGCGCCTCCTACCTCACAGGTAGGCATCTGAGAGGCAGCCTTCTCAGGAGCCTAGCTGAGCCCCGCCTACTAGCCACTTGACCCGTGTGACCAGGTCATTTGCTTGCCACTGACCTAATCAAAGGAGGCCACTTATTTTGGTACAAGAAAATATTTGTTCAAACTCAGCTCTGAGGAGATGGAGGGCAAATCGTCTCACTGTCCAGATGTGTTAGGGTCTTTATAGGGAAGAAACCGTGGAGGGAAGAAACACCGTGGGTTAACAGTACATCCAGGCTTCTGCATCCCTTCCTTGTCTGACCTCTTCCTTCCTTGCTTGGAACTGAAATTACTTTTACCTTCTAGTACCAGCATCTACATATTCTGTCTCTTCATCTGGCTGAGCAAAGTGGGGATGGTGGTTTATACCCTAGACGTGAGGAAGTTTGAAGTACCCACTTAATCTCCAAAGGAAAAGTAACCTTAACTTTTAAAGTTCTATTTTTCCATGCTAGTTACATTAGGGTATTTGTTTAATGCCATAGGATTACAGACACAATTTATAGTGGGGGTTGGAGGAATGCACCATGATTAAAGCAAAGGGCACGTCCCTGAGTTGATTCCCCAGCACCACATAAGGCTGGGCTTGGTGACCCACGCGTGGAATTCCAGCACTCAGGAGGCTGAGGCAGGAGGAATGCCGTGAGTCCAGTACCAGGCTGGGCTACAGAGTGAGACCCTGTCTCCAAAAAACAAAAACAAAAAATTATGGTGAAGTCTCATAGATTATTACTAAAAATGATAATTTTTTCATCTTAAGAATGAGACAAAACTGGCTTATCTGTTTTAAAAACTGATACACTTAAAACGCGAAACAAAGTGAAACGGGTGGGGGGGCGATGGAGGGGTGGGTAGGGGGAGGGACAAAAGGAGAGTGGGAAAGTCCTTGTCACCTTGACAAGACATGTATGTGCACAAAATGCTCAACTTCATTGTAAACCTTAAATTTTGCGCTTACACGTATCAATAAAATGGAAAAACTGATACAAAATTACATGTAATGAAAGGCACAAATGTTTAGCAGTTTGGTACATTTTTAAAAATTATGCAGCTGGAGGGTCTCAGCACCGTAGTCAGGACACTTTAGTACCCATTGCTGTTGGATTGCTTTGGTACCTTTATTAGGAAAATCAGAAAAACCGTCTCCTATCTCTGAGCTTTTGATTATCTGTTACATTTGTTTATCATTATGTCATTACTACTCTGTCTTGATGACTATCTTTACAGTAAATTTTCAAATTACATAGTTTTGAGAAAAATGAGAAAGTGATCCATTTTTAGAGTTGCTGGACAAAGATGCTTTACTAGCTTGCAAATGTGACCAAACCCAGAAATACCAAAAATATCTCAAAATGGTGGTTGGTCACCACCCTTGTTCTAAGTACTTCCTTCTCTTTAAGAATGTTCTGTGGCCTTATTTTCGCAGGCATGCTTTTGTGGGATTTGCTGGGGTTTATGGTAAGCAGCTAGGCCTAGGCAGAGTAACAGAGCAGTGGCTCCTCAACTTGATTATGGTTTTAAAATATGTCCCCCCCAGGCTTGCCTGAGACCTGCTGAGTCAGTCTGGTGGGGGTCTAGCCCCAGGGAACCCCCAAGGTTGAAGAAGCCTCCTGACTGTTGAGCACACACTAGGAAGTCTTTTATAACTCATTGTTGGGTAGCACTGGTCATGAGTATAGAGTTAATACAGAACTAGGGCCTCTTTCTCATTGTTCCAAAGTGCTGAAAATAACTAGAGAATGTTGAGGGTTTCTGCGCCTCTGTTTTTGCAGCTGTCTTCCTTCCTTTCTCTCTCATCTGCACTTATTAAGGAAAATCCCATTATTTGAAACTTACAGGTCCATTTGGGGTTATTTGGTTGTTCACTACTCCTGTTTCTTTTCCTCTTACATGTTTTTTAGGGAAACATTAGAGAAGCAAGTATTTGCTCTCTGGCGGCAGAAGATGTTTCAGCATCGAGAAAACCGTTTGGCAGAGAGAATCGTAAGTTGCTGTCCCTGTAAGGCACCTGAAGGAGTAGGATCTGAGTAAAGTCCTGTCATTACTGTGTCAGGAAGTTACAGGAAATCCAGGCCCACACTGCCTGTGCCTCATGAGCCCGAAGCAGGATCTGAACGTCTTTGTCCGTTGTCGGTGACATTCACTCTGCCAGGCACTGCCTGAAAGTGGCCCCAGTGTAGATTGTTCCCTGGCTTCTGTGCTCTGCCTTCCTGCTTGAGTATCTCTTCTGTCCTTCCCATCCTGCCCTAG
Organism: Ctenodactylus gundi; assembly: GCA_004027205.1. Classification (NCBI taxonomy): domain Eukaryota; kingdom Metazoa; phylum Chordata; class Mammalia; order Rodentia; family Ctenodactylidae; genus Ctenodactylus; species Ctenodactylus gundi. The sequence continues at coordinate 96,281 of PVKB01003656.1, read as the reverse complement.
GCCATCCTTCAGGCAGAGCGGCAACTTCTGCGTAGGTTCTGGTCCTTGTGGCACCAGCGAGCAGTAGCACATTGCCTGGAGCAGGAGAGGCAAGCAGTAGCCTGTGCCCACCACCATCACAGGCAGCTCAGGAAGACCTTCTCTGTCTGGCAGAAGAATGCCCAAGGACTCAGAACAGAGTGAGTGCCCGTTCTGCCTCAGAACCCTTCCCAGCCCAGCCAGCTTGGACTCGACAGCACTGTGAGCTCCTGATGCCTGTCCAGAGAGTTGTATTAACCTGGACTGGCTGTAAGTTCGAGAAATTCAGTGTGAAACAATATAAGCAAAACCAGGACCATCGTGATAGGATCTTGGAGAATCTCATATTCCCTCCCTGTCTCAGAATCTCAGCTGGGACAGAAGTGCTCTTGGATTTGGGAGGTTCTGTCCATTGGCTATAACTGCCTCTTTATAGTTGAGACCTGTTTGAAATAATCCTGACCGTAGAGTAGGCAGATGTGCCCAGCTGATGATAGTTGGCTACCCAGGACCAGCAGCTATGACCAATGCACAGACTGGTACTTTTTACTATACCATGTGCCTATAGGACCAGAGAGCCCATGTGTCCAGTGCAGAGCATTTGCTTTGGTAGTTTTCTGTATCTGCTGTATCGCTCTAAGAATATCACTACCCCCACACTTGGGTCACATTCAGTCTCCTCTCAGTGGGGGGCTTGAGCATACCTGTTCATGAGAACGTCAGTGACATGAAGCCTTTAAATTTGTGTGCAAAACCTGGATGGTAAATGCACTCTTCTACTCTTCAGGGCTGGCCTTGGCTCCTCCTAAAACTCACTGCTGAGTAGCAGGGTTCAGGGACGGTGAAGGGAGTGTTCGGAAGGCTGGTCTGGGCTGCGGTGCTGAGCTCAGCTTGTCTCCCCACAGGAGGATGGGCAGGGCGCAGGCTGCACGGCTGCACTCAGCGCGGCTCCTGCGTTGGGCCTGGAGCAGATGGCGGGAGGTGAGACTTTGGCTTTTGTACAGGTGGAGCTGCATGTGCTTGTGACTCAGAGCAGACAGATGGGCTTCCGGACAAGGCCTTGGGAACCACCTGCTTTGGAGCTGGGGGAGGAGGGCAGGTAGCAGAGGATGACAGGACGTCACTTTTGTGAGCTGGTTGGCTCTTCGTTATCTTGAATGCTAGGGTATTCTCCTCAGAACTTACTGAGTCTACAGTTCCTGACCTAACCTCTACAGGAGCCCTACTGGGTGTATAAAATGTTTAAGCTAACACTGGCCGAGATTCCCCGTGATTTGGGCATTTGCCTCATCTGATAGAAAACCCCCAGAAGTGCCTATTTGTAATGAGAAAACTGAAGCTCAGGGAGGTTAAGTATGTATGTGTGCCCCAACAAATGAAATGTAAGACGGGCAAGCCTGGGTCTGGCCTCTGTCTCGTCCCTCTGTCCAGAGTGTGGCCCTGCAGGCGGCTGAGCAGCGGAGGCTGTTGCAGGCTGACCTCCGTGGCCAGTCGTGCTGCACAGAATGCTGCAGACATGGCAAGTGAGGGCCTCCTCCTTTCCTTCCTTTGTGGGGTGGGGCGATTGTGTTTTCTTGCTTTGGTCTTCCTAGTCCTTCCCTCAGAATCATTTGACAAGTCTCAAACACAGCAGTTGACCCAGTGGGCTTCACAGCAGGGTCTGATGATCCCTGCTAGGCAAACTATAAACACATGTTGTCTCTGGGCACCTACCTACAGGAAAAGGAGCTTCGTGTTCAGGAGTCTAGAGGTTGGCCTCCTAGGTGAGGGCCTGGCATGACAATCTTGGGGGGCCGGGGTTCTAACAACCTTGGAATAGGGGCGTTTACCTCTTCCCACCCTTTGCGAATGCCCTGGGCATGTAAGTGTCCCTCTGAGGCCTACCTGAAACAGGCAGGGTCTAGTCCTTCTCTGCTCCCATAGGCTTACCAAGGCAGAGTGCAGAGTATCCTGCAGGAGGTGGCGGCCAGGGAGAGCCAGCACAACAGGGAGCTACTTCGGTGAGTCTCCCAAGCATCTTGCAGGGTGCAGGCAAACGGCTGAGAAAGGGGCAAGGGACTCCAGAACTGTGTTCTGGGGAGTGCTGTCCTCAGCCAAGCAGAATGGGTCTGAGTGCCTTAGGTTGTAGTTCTGGATTTTCCGCAGCAAGCACCACATTCCTGGTTAACCTTATCATGTCTTGAACTCCTGCTGGGTGCAGGGCAGGTCTTGGATGGAGAACCTAGATGCTAGCAAGGCCTCCCGCTTGTCCTTCTGTTCCCTGAGGTACACCTGCAAGTTTTAGTCTCATAAGGCACTATTTCACCTCTTCTGCCCTGGACCGGCTGGCTACTTGTGATACTCCAGCCCTCAAGGACTAGCTACATTTCAACTTAATATAAGCAAAACTAGGGCCATCATGACAGGATCTTGGAGTATCTTTAGTTCTCTCCCAGTCTCAGTATCTCAGCTGGGACACAAGTGCTCTTGGATCTGGCAGGTTCTGTCCATTGGCTGTATCCCTGCTAATGTCATATATGAGACCTCTTTGAAATACCCATGACCATGGAATACACTGGTGTGCCCCTCTCATGTTGAGCCCCTGCAAGGGTACCCGTGTACCTTTAGCCCACTGAGCTCTGAACACACTCCTTCCCATCTTCCTCTTTGCCTTCCTTTGTATTTTCTCAGTATGTGGTATTCTAAATAGCCTGTGGGAGTGGACTTTGTGGACTTTCATTACCTGAGATCCTATAAAGTGGTCACCTGGGAATAAGAAATACGGCCTCCCGGAGGTAACTCCACAGCAAGCATATGCTGGGGTTTGGGCATCCTTCCTCAGCTTCCCTTTCTCTCTGTAGTTCTCTTGCCATGCTGTGAGTCACCTGCTTTATCATGGTCTGCTCACTGCCCTGTGTTACATAACCTTCTGCACTCCTGGGTCCCTGGTGCTCACCCAGTGCCTGGCATAGAGAAGAATCTTAGAATCCACCATATAGAGATGTGAGCATGGTCTTAGGTGTCAGTAAAACGCATACTGTGTGGCAGAATCTTTATTGAAGAGTGGGGTAAGAACAATGAACAGTTCACAGAAGCTGCCGTACCCTTCCATCTTTGGATTACTTGCCCTCAGAAGGCCCACGTACCTACAGGTGGGTGCTGCGTCGCTGGAGAGAGAACACTGTGGCCCGTGCAGATGAAGCCAGAAAATCCTCTCAAGCAAATGCCCACTACAGAAAGATCATGTGTTCTAAGGTGAGGTACAGGAAGCCAGGCTGGTGACTGGTAACCTAGGGCTGTTGGGGACCACATTCCAGCCTGGTGGGGTGCGGGGAGGCAGGAATTAGTACTGAACAAAGGACCACTAAAGTGGGTCACCTCTTCTGAAGCACACATACCTATATCCATGTCTACAGATGTTTACGGTTCTTGATCATCTGTATTCATTTGAAATAAAAACATGCTTCATAGTAACTGAGCTAACACCTATCAAAACAGTAGTTTCTACACATGGCACTCTCCTGTGGGAGAAACCAGTAAATCACTGTGCTCCAGCCCATGCACCTGTGAGAAGAGGTTGGCTTCTGCTCATCAGCCTTGCAGGGCCAATGCAGTGCAGAGCCTAGAGCATCCTGAGGTGTGAGGCCCCCTGGTCATCTTACGTGGAAAATGACCTCAGAGCACCACTTCATTCTCTTGAATGGGATGGGTGTGCAGAAATGCCACATGGTAAAGCTGGTGTCATGCTCTGGGACAGGGAACCTGCAGAACATGTGTGGGAAGAAATCGTGTTACAAGAAAGGGGGAGCTCAAGCATATAGAATATCAGAGGTAGTCGCTGAACCTAAGATGTTTTAGAAAAAAGCAAAGTGTCAGTAGCCCTGGGTGACACAAGCTTACCTGCTGGAAGGTTGGGGGGCCAGCTTCCACGGAGTAGGAGCAGCCACACCTGGCCAAGTGTTGGTCTTTTCAGAAAAACACTGAGGCAAGCATGTATATCCCCGACTCTCAAGGGAAGACAGGAATCTGCTCTCTTCAGGGCTGAGAGGGAGGAGGCCTTCCCTGCATCCTCCATAGTAATGGGGATTTAAACAGGGTGTTCTACCGTTGAACTATGTATTTCATTCTTAATTTTTTTATTTTGAGGTAAGGTCTTGCTAACATTTCAAGGCAGCACTCAAATTTGTGATCCTCCTCCCTCAGTCTCCCTGGGGAAAAGGCCATTTTGGTGGAAATGGAGTTTATGACTTTTTTGTTTTTTAAATGCTTTGATTTTATATGTATCTCGTAAGAGAGTGCTGTTAGCCAGCTTTCTGCCACTGTGACAAAATACCAGAGAAAAACAACTTGAAGAGGGGAAAGGTTTATTTAAGCTCATGGTTTCAGAAGTTCCAGTCGCTAGTCAGTTGACTTCATTTTTATAGGCCTGTGGTAAGACAAACACCACGGCGAAAGAGTGTGGTGAAAGAAAGCTGCTCACCTTGTGGCAGCCAGGAGCAGCCAGAGAGTAGGGTCAGGGCTAAGATACGATCCCCGTCACATACACACACGACCCGTTCACTTCAACCAGCCCCCCCTGAGCTTCACTGCCGCCAGTGATGTTATCAAGTTATGAACCTGTTGGCAGCCCCCATGATCTGATTTACCTTCCACAGCCCTGTCCCTCTGGACACATGCCACCATGCCAGGAACCTGTTGTGGGACATTTTAAATCCGAACCATAAGTGAATATAAGGTATATGTTCTGTTTAACAAGTAATAGAATTAAAGCCCACTTAATGACTTCTTTATGGTATAACATAGCATGGACTTTTACCCAAATCCTTCTGATTAAGAAGCATCAGAGGGCTGGAGGAATAGTTCGGCGCAGTTAGAGCACTTGCCTAGCAATCTCAGGGCGCTAAGTTTGATTCCCCAGCATCACATAAACCAGATGTGGTGCACGCCTGTAATCCCAGCACTCAAAATGCTGAAACCGGATTACTGTGAGTTTAAGGCCAGCCTAGGCTACACAGTGAGTTCAGGACGAGCCTGAACTACAGAGTGGGACCCTGTTGCAAATGAAAAAAAAAAAAAAAAAAAAATCAGCACCTAAGTTATGGGCTTTTCATGAGGGGTCTGGAGCTCTGTCCTAGGTCGGCGTAGGTGGTCTTTGTGAATTGCAGGTGCTTTCTGAAATGTGCAAGAGCCACCCTTACACGTTTGGCTTAACTAATGAGAAGCTGCCATCACAGACTTAACATGTCCCAGAAAATCAGGACACGTGGTGATCGCTTCTCTCTTCCTTGCCTGCCCGTACAGGTCTTGGTCCAGTGGCGAGAGGTGGCATCCGTACAGATCCATTACCGACAGCAGGAGGCCTGTGCCCTCAGGGAGGCCCGGAAGGTGCTGGACAGGGGTAAGTCGGGCCCCTCAAAGCAAGGAATGTTGAGAGGAGTGTGAGGTTTGCAGAAGTATAACAGCGTTACCTGTGCCCTTAGACTGTCTCCTCTTCAAGTGTACTAGCCTAAGAAGGCTTCAGACAATAGGTAAGCATTCCGTCTCAGTACTGAAAGCTGGTAGTCCAAAATCAAGGCATCATCAGGGCTGAGCTCCCTCCAAAGACTCTGGTGACAGATCCTGCCTTGCCTCTTCCAGCTTCTTCTGGTTGCTGTCCTGCTTTCCATCCTTGCCATATAGATACATCATTGCATCCTCAGAAATTTTTTTTTTTTTTGAGACAGGGTCTCACTGTGTGCCCCAGGCTGGCCTAGAACTCATAGCAATCCTGCCCAGCATCCTGAGTGCTGGAATCACAGGCATGTGCCACCATATCTGGCCTAATTTTTATGTGGTGTTAGGGAGTTAAACCCAGGCCCTTAAGCACGCTAGGCTAGCGCTTTAACCCCTGAGCTACGCCCCCATCTCTTCAGATTCCGTTTTTTGTGTGGTCCTCTCCTCATGTTTGTTGGTCTGTTACAAAGAAGTGTAGGTCATGACTCAGCTATGTGGCATCAGGCCAGTAACCTTCCTCAAAGTCTGTTTTTTCATCTGAAAAATGGGGTTATAATACCTACTTCTCAAAGTTATCACTCAGGGAGTCCAGTGATAATGGTTAGATGTACATAGGTAGGCAAGGAAGCACCCCAGAAGTAGCAGCACTCAGTGCAGACAGTTGGCCTGGCCGTGGCTGCTGTTAGAGGGCTCCCCACCAAGGCCTCATCAGACAGAGCTCCAGTATCAACCTTCTTCTGTTGTTTGAAAAACAACCTCTCAGGGACCAAGAAAATTTCACCAGAGAAAGAATCTGATGATTTAAAAAAAAAAAAAATTCAGGATGTGGCCTCTGCTCGTAGAGCCCAGGGAGTTAGGGCAAGGCTGGCAGACCATTTCAACAGCTACCGGGTCATCGCTTAGATTGGCTTGACTGAGCCTTGGTTGCCTGCCTGGTAAAATGAGGCTGCCTCTTCCCTCAGACTGGTGGTCCTCTTCCAGCTGCCCAGTGGCATCTTGTTTATAGCTCTGGGGCACCAAACTTGCCCGTGGACAGGCTCACAGCTCCGGGACACGATAGTGAGCAGCAGGTGTGGTTCTGAGTCTCAGGGTGCTCAGTTACGAACAGTGACTGTGGTCGTTAGGTATCATGGTCCACATGTGGAGGCTTCATTCAGAGGGCTGGACTGTCCATGCGACCCTGTGTGCTCAGTAAGTCTTGTCCAGTATGGAGTGGCATATGGAAATCCTGTAGAAGGGCAGACTCCAGCTTGCATCTGCCGCAGGTTGTCTTCAGGCCTGGTTTAAGCACTGGCGGATCCACAGTCAGAGGGCAGCCCAGCAGAGAGCACAGCTGAAGAGCGCAGCCCAGCATCACCGCTGGCAGCTACTGCACGAGGCAGTAGCACGGTGGAAGGTGTACCATCTACAGCGTGTCAGGAAGCAGGTGAGGCAGGCGCGGCAAGTCCCCACCTTCCCTCCCCTGGGGCAGGGGCTTTAGGAAGGGTCTCCATCTCAAGACAGTGAAGTGTTTGTTGTAGAGGAATGCTGAAGTGGGTGCTGGGTGATTTCGGGTCCTATGGGAACAAACTCCCAATAGCCTTTATGGAGATTTAATAAAGGTTGGGATAGCCACACTCAGAACGTCATCTACCCCAGGGGAAGACGGCTTGGGAGAGAAACCTGGTTCCCCCGGCTCTTGGCCTGTCAGAGCCAGGGGAGCCATTTACACATACCCTGTTAGTGCAGAAGCCCTTATCCTCACCTGGCTGTGAGAGGACACTTGGGCTCAAAGCCCTGCCACGGGCTTTCCTGGATGGCAGGGATGCAGAGCACGGGTCTCCTGACGCATGTGCTTTGCTCTCCCCAGCTCCTGCAAAGGCAGGGCACCCGACTCTTGGCCCAGAGACTTGGCCGGGCTTGCTTCCACCAGTGGAGACTACAGGTAGGAGCTACTATACATGGCTTCCTGCTGGCTCAGCTGTCTGCCTGGGGGTGACCTGAACCCACACCCTGGTTCATTCTTCACTGTTGCCTGTGTCCGGGCTCCCTCCCCCCCTACCCGTCCAGCCACTTCCTGGCACCATCTGTCTTCTTCAGTATGCAGTCTGTAAAAGGCCAGTCACTAGGAGGCGGAGGCCTTGGTGAGAAGCCAGAAAGACTGGCACTCAGCCTGCACCGCAGCCGTGTGGTCGTCCATGCTGTCCCCCAGCTCCCTGTGGTGCTCCTGCGGAGCCCCGTCCCTTCCCCCACGCGCTCGCCCCTCCAAGAGCCCTTTGTCTTCCTCATGACCAGACGTGTGGTTGATGAGAGAAAGCCTCAGCTAGGCCAGGATGAACTGGACAGAGTGGACATAGGGCCGTATGGCCAGGGGAACTCAAGCCTTTTTTTTTTTTGGCCATAGCTGTTGGCCAAGAGGCAGGAACAGCAGAATACAGTGCGGGCCCTCTGGTTCTGGGCCATCTCACTACAGGCAAAGGTAATTGGTTCCACATCCTACTGGTCTTGCCTTGGGGTCGGGGAGAGGGAAGGCAGCTACTTGGTGGGCAGGTTATGGCAGCCCCTTGGGGGAGGCCTGAGTAACATGCCTAGGCGTCACCTGCTGCCCTCCCTGGAGGCTTGGGCTGCATGGCTGGACTATGTGCTGGAGAGGAAGAGGAAGAAGGCCCGGATGGAGCAGGCAGTGCAGTCCTACCACCAGCACCTCCTCCAGGAGGGTGCCACTAGGCTCTTGCGGTTCACAGCCGGTGTGAAGGCTGTCCGGCAGCAACTGCACACCCAGCAGCAGGTCCAGGTAAGCCTGGCCCTCTTCTTGTGGGGAGCAGGCAGGGCAGGGCAAGAGCTGACAAAAGCCATGTTGCAGGCGGCCCACAGTCTCCACCGTGCAGTCTGCCGCTGTGCTGAGCTCTGGAAGCGGAAGGTGCTGGGCCCGGGCAGGGAGTCTGGGCCTGTGGCACCTGTTGCATCCAGCAGAAGAGTGACATTTAGCAGTCCCCTTTTGGATTTTATTGCTGGAGCTGGGGATGCCACCCTGGAGACCAGTAAGCCGCAAGCCCTGAGGCCTCAGGAAGCCATGGGCAGCTGGGTACTCTCTGCAAAGCAGCCCCAGCTTATGGAGCTGTGAGTAGCCCATGCTGCCCCTGTTTCTTCTTGCACCCTGCCAAGACAGAAGCTGGAACCGTCCAGGAGAGAGAAAACAGGGCCTAGAAGGGGTTGAGACTGGCCAGTAATAATCTTGTCGTGTCCGAACTGCTTGGGACTCCTCTCCTCTGGCAGGCAGATCCCATCCCTCCCAGGGTGCAGGTGGGGTGGTATTTCCAGATCCTCCATAGGAAATGGGTATCCCTTCCCTGCAACACACTCCTTTGCCTTCCCTGTCCTGACAGTAACCCACAAATAGGCTGTTGGCTTTCCCATGCTGACCGTGCCCCAGGCCTTCCAGTCTTCCCTCTTTCCTTACAGTTGCCTCCCCATCTTTAGAGAACTGCCTCCAGCTTCTCTGCCAGCTCCCTGGACGGTGTCCCCAACCCTTCACCCATGTGCTGAGGTAGTTGCTGGCTCTTTTCTGATCACCTCAAGGCAGACAGAGTATGCCAGGCCAGGCCCAGGCCCCTCTTCCTTTTTTTTCCCCCACCCTTGTTTTTGATAGGAGACAGACTGTCTCATAGGCCACTGCCTGTGACATGTAAGTAGCACTCACATCACACAGCCTTTGCTGCACAAGTGAACAGACCTGCGGGTGAGGGCCTGCAGTGTCAGGCATTCTTAGCTGGGACTGCTGTAATTTCTGTAGTTCCAGGTCTAACACACATACTTGCTGACGTTGGACCCAAGCCATGGCTTGTCTGGCTTTCACTTTTCCTATAAAGCTAAAGGGCCTGGATCCCATGAAGGTTTCAGGCCCCTCAGCCAGTCGGCCCGAGGAAAAGACCTTGCCTTTCTTCCCAGCAATACTGTCTGCTCAGCGAGGAAGCAGCCCCGATGCCCCCACTTCCTCCTGGAGCCTGTGCAATGTCAGAGGCCCCCTGGGTATGGAACCCTTAGGGGACAGGGGTTGGTTGTTTGGTCATGGCCCCCTAAAAGCAGCTGACACCTCTACCTGAGGCCTGTGTTTTGCTAGACCTCTTTTCCCCCCTTTCTTTAGTCCAGAGAAACCCAGCCAGAGCCTAGCCAGCCTTCTGCCGTCTATGCTCAGGCCTGAGATGCCTCAGGCACAGAGCCAGAGTGTGACCTGGCCAGCAGGTACTTCCCTTACCGGGCCTTTCCTGCCTGGGGCTCCGTCAGGTGCCCCTCGGCCAAAGCTGTCCGCTGCAACATGTCCAAGCCCACAGCTTCTACTGCTGCCTTCTTCGTCCTTCACGCCCCAGGTGACTCTTCCATCCCCAGGCCAGGTAAGCACCTCTCATTCTTTGGTCTGGCCTGGCCTTGGGTTGGGCCTTCCTGAGCCCTCACACTTTAGCCACAGATGTACCTATTGTTTCTGGTATCTCTGGTTCCTGGGGTTTCTTGGGAGGACTCCTCAGTAAACATAGGTGCTTTTGTGTACCAGGTCTCGGGGACACCAAGAAGCTTCTGCATGCAGAGACCCATGAGGTGACTGTGGATCAGGCAGGCCACAGTAAAAAGTCTGGAACGGGGAAGAGGAAGTTGTTGCTGAGGGATTCTAGCAGGGCACCACATGTGGTCTCCTTTAACAGTGCTGGGTGGTTCGGCTACCATGAGCTTCACAACCCAGGTAGAAGGTGCTAGCGGTCTGGTCCCTGCAGCCAATCACTGTGGGATGGACAGATACCCTCAGAGGCAGAGAAGGCTGGACCTGCTATGGTGCTTGTGGAGAGAATGAAGGAGGAGGAGGGTATGATGATGCTTAGGTTCTGATCTGCCTAGCTCAGGAGGGATGAGTTCTTTGCCTGCAAATAGGAAGATAGTTGGGCCTGGTTTAGAGTGAAGCCAGTCCTTTTTGACCCTGTCATATCTGACAGAAAACAACAGCACTGAGTCTGGCCTTCTGGGAGGAGTCAGGGCTGGAGTCTAGATGGAGTCATCAACACAAGTTGGTAAACCTCTGGTAGCCACTGAGGTCGACGAGAACATAGGGACAAGGAGAGGGGCTGATGTACAGGAGCCTAGGCAGAGATGGCCAGGAGCTCTCCAAGGGGCTGAAATGAAGTTGATATGCTTACCCAGCTTTTATGAGGCCTGGGTTGAATCCCCAGTATTGCCAAAAAAAAAAAAAAAATGCAGGTGACAGCCTAGGGTCAGGCCACCCACCCAATAAGCTGTTGTCTGAAGGAGGTGATCAGGAATAGGAAGGAGCCAGTTTCTGCACGAGTGTGGCCTTAATGGACCACTGCTACTCAGCAGAAATGAGGCGTGCTACTTCATGTTGCTGACAGTCACAGAAGCCAGTGATGTTAAGGGACAGGAAATGGAGGGCTCAGACACAGAAACAGTTACCTGACTACTACTTCTCACTGAAGTCCAAGTTCAGCAAGACCATGAGCTCAGAGCAAAGTGTAGGTGGGAGGCAGAGTAAGGCACGAATCAGCTGCTCTAGGCCAACAAGCCCCCTGTCCCGGGTGGCAGTGTGGTAAAGGTTGCTCATGGAACTTTCCCAGTGGGTTGAGTCCTGCAGACAGGAGAACCAGTCATTTGTTCCTCTACCTCTGCAGGTACAGTGGACAACAGGTGATGAGATGAAGAGTCAAGGACATGGTGCCTCTCCCTAGGCTTCTTCGTGGCTTCCCTGTTGAGTATCCATCTCTCCTCCTTTACAGGTACAGCCTGCCACCATTGGGCCGAAGTCCCAGGCAAGCTCATCTCTGGTCCAAGGCCCTGACCCTCATCTGCTCCTCTCCGGGGACTCCATCGGCACTAGGGCTGAGTCTGGGCTTGGCTCTGAAGCTGCAGGTGAATGTCTGGGGCCTGTCAGGGAACAGACACTCACGCTGCTTCTGCACCATGGACTTGATATTCTTCCTCATGCCGGAGGAACCAGGTCAAGTCAAGCTTCTTCTGTTGCACAGGCTATATGGACCTAGAGGCTGAGCTGGAGGAGATCCAACAGCAATTACAGCACTACCAGACCACCAAGCAGAACCTCTGGTGAGGAATAGGGTATGCCCCTGGACCTGTCCTCAGGAACACCCTAAGAAGTCAGAGGGTTCCATTTTTCTGGGAATGGGCTACCTGTGGTGGGGGTGAGGTACACGGCATGCTGCCCAAGTATCCCCTCTCATCATAGCACCTTCACTCCCTCAGTCTGTCTGAGGTCATCCCAGAGTCAGCCTTACCTGGGGTAGGGGCCCTGCTTTGGATGGGGGGTGGTAACGAAATACAGAATATGGAGAGGACAAGCCTAGGCCACAGCTGCAACCCAGTGGTCTGGAAACCAACATGCAGCGGCCTCCGAGATCTGAGGCAAACAGACTGTCCCCCCATTCCCAGCTCTTCATAGCAGAAAGTCAGGAAGAGTGTTTTCACTTGGGACTTTCCTGGGGAAAGGGGGAGTAAGAGAGCCAAGTGTTGGCTGCCTAAGCCAGGCCTGCATCTCAGTGCGGGGCCTTTCCAGGCCTCTCTCCACTTCATTCCTGCATCAGAATGAGAGGGTGTGATTCTCCCTTAGCAAGAGTTCTCCCTTTCAGCTCTGCCAAGAGCCCAACCTGGCAGGTACCAAGTGTTCACATTCTTAGGTCCTGTCAGCGACAAGCCAAGAGCCTACGCAAGTGGCTAGAGCTGAGCCGGGAGGAGCCCAGTCCTGAGAACCGAGACGCAGAGCAGCAGGTGCAGAGAGAGCTAGAGAAGGTGAGTACCGTGCTGCCTCCGGGAAGCCACTCAGGTGCACTTCTTCAACTGGGTGTCCCTCCCCTGCCCCCAGGTGGAAATGCAAATCCAGCAGCTTGCAGAAGAGCTCCTGGCACAGCGCCAGCCCATCAGCGCCAGCATAGCTCGCATCCAGGCCCTGCGGCTAGCTCTGTGCTGATAGGCTCACCACAAGGAAACAAGTGCAGTGCTGTGGGGGACGCCAACCTCCAGAAAAGAAAGCAAAGCTACAATTTGTTTTATTTATTTCAAAATGTCTTCCAATTAAATGAATTACTGTTCAGAATCTCCCACTTTTCGTACAAAAATACTGTGTTACTGATACAGTTGAAAAAGTTCAATGACTTCTCCTGCAGGAGAAATTCATAGCATCCCGAGGATCAACATGAAACCTGGCCTTGTCCCTGCACTTGGCTCCCTGAGGCCTGCACTCCTGTCACCCAGGACGTTTCCTCTAGGCACTGACCCACTAGACACGGAAGGTCCTCTGCCTCTTAACACATCCCCTGAACCAAGAGCAGGAACTTCCTCCACTTCCTGTAGGTCTTGATCAGGGGAGGGGATACCAGCCCCACCCCCACCCTTCCCAGCATGCTGTGAAGACTCAGCCAGCTCTGGAAGGTCACTGCTCAGGGCCTCAAGGGTCCACATCATTAGTCACCATCCTCAAACTCCGGCAGAGTCCAGGGCAATGCATTCAAAGACGTAAAGAAAGATTTCACCTTTCCAAAAAGCAGTGTGAGGTGAACCTTAGAAGGCAGCGGTCATGAAGGCTGTGAGCACTGTTCTGTGAAGGGGGGGGCTGTAATCCATGCCAGGGAGTGACCCCACCCCGTGCAGGGAAGCCAAGGGGTAAGTCCAGAAAAAGCACAAGGGGCCTGCAGAAATCTGCCTGGTGATGGGAAAAGCAGCGAGAGGGCATGGTGGCACTTACCCACAACTAAGCGACCAGGAGATGTGGGTCTCCAGTGTATACAGCGTTACAAAAGATCCACACGGGGTTCTGAGGTCATTCCCACCTACACTGCTTCTCTGTAGAGTAGACCTAGGGCGTAATGGGCTCTGTCTGTCTCAGTAAAGGATCCAGAACCTCTACTTCTCTGCATTTCTGGGACAGATGGGAGCAAATCAATTCAGGTTCTACCAACGTGACCCCCCCTTTCCCCCTAGGGCCCTGTGGCACTTGCTCAGCCACAGGGGCCCCTCTAAAAGACCTTCATGCTCCTATGTAGAGAAAGATCCTTCAGCGGCCACAGCTATTAAGATGCCCTAGAGGGAGCCCAGCGCCTCTCCAAAGCGGATCTTCTGCCCCGCTTTCAGGCTGAAGTGGAAGTCCTTGGGAGCCTCGAAGATGAGCACGATGGTAGAGCCGAGGTTGAACTCGCCCAGGTGCTCGCCCTTCCGCATGGGGACACCCTCCTTGTTGGCATGGGTCACAAAACTGAAGTCATTGTAGGAGCCCTTGCTGTACCTTGGGCTGTTTGTGTGCAGGTCCTGGGGGTTGGGGGTGGACAGAGGTTAGAGGGGCCTAGGCCAGGGAGTACCTCCCCTACCTATGATGATCTTTCCCACCACGCAGCCCAGGTCATAAACGGGGGTAGGGACAGCATTTCAGGGCCACTCTAACCACCCACCCTGATAACTGCTGTGAACCAGGCCCACCAGGAGAAATCACACCCAACTGTTCTCCCAGTGAACAATGCAAGGCCAGTACCCTTGGCAGTTAGGGGCAGGCACTCGCAGAATGATACCCAGGGGCACCAGGTTGTCTGTTATGCAAGCCAACTCTGTGTAGGCAGGGTAGGCACCAGCTCATGAGTTCTGAATCAAATCAGTAAGACCACCCCCAATTCATCACTCCTCCTGTTCCTTCTTCCTGTCACCTCTGACCATGGTTGTAGGTTGGAGCAGAGTGCCTGGCAGGGAAGTTTACTCCTTCCATTTCTCCCAACTACCTCCAGAGAGGCCTCAGCTGGCAGGAGTAAACCTTGGAGCAGCTGCTCAGCACAGCCAGGCCTCTCCTAACACCTACAGGCCCAAAAGATCTAGCTGCACTACAGGCGGGATAGGTGGGCCCAAGGGCTTCAGCAAGGCCTAGGGTCTGCTTACCTGGTCAAAGTAGATGCGAATGGAACCCACGTTGGTAGCCCCTACAGCTGTCAGTGAGAAGAAGCCATGTTTCCAGTCCCCTGTCAGGACTACCCGTTCATTGTGGCAGAAGAGCTCTTTGATCCAGCGGGCCATGCCAGGGTTCACTGACATCAGGGAACCTGTGGGAGCAAGAACACGTCACACTCTAGGACAGCGCAAACCCGGAGAACTTTGTAGTCTGCCATCCCAGTTAGTCCAAATGTTTAGCAGACCCTGCCCAGCCAGACTAAAGCAGTCAACCCTTGGCTTCTCTCACCCCAGCTTGAAGCCTGGTACCCTGATATCAAGAAGCTGAGGCCACTGAAGCCCATGGAGGCAGTTCTTCCCCACAGGCCAGCCGTGGGCCTACCTGGGAAGTGGCGCCGGTGGGAGACAGTCCAGTCAGTGGGAGAGTGGAAGCAGTGGTAATCCCCGGGGGCCAGGTAGATAACACAGTGGTAAAGCTCATTCCCTTCCTGGGTGACCAGTTGGTTTTTAAAGGAGTCGTGTGAAGAGGCTGGGGTTGGAAAAGAAAAGGCCAAGCTTTCAGATGAGCTGGGTGTCGTCAAGCCTATGTGACAAGCTGACATCCAGCACAGAGGCTGACGGGGCCTGGGCAGGCTCAAGGGAGGCCCCGAGCTACGATCAGAATGATTCCTTGCCTCGTAGCCTCCCAGCCTCTCCCTCCTCTGTCTTGCCCCTCTTCCTCAGCCCCAGTGGACAGTCACCCACCTGAGGGGATGCGCAGGTCCTCTGTGCAGGTGCGAGGGCCCAGGAACGACTCTAGGGAGTAGGTAACCCCCTTCACTTGTTCGACCTCACAGTTCTTCACCTGCCCAAAGTTGAGGATCTTCCCATCTGATGGGCTGATCTGCATGGAGGGCAAGAGCAGCATGCTGCCAAGGCAGGAAGTCCTCCCATTAAGGGACCCCTCATCTGTCTGGCACCCAGAGTGTGTGGGACAGGTGGGGCACAACCTGGAAAAGCTAACCATGGGAGCCAGGGCCAGTGGAAACTACTAGGTCTGGTTCCCAAAGACACAGGCAGAAATTCCATTTCCAGAAAAAGATACAGCAGAGACAAGGGTTGGGCCTCACCACACTGTGCAGGCCACAGACAGGTCGGGCCTGTGGCTTCAGCTTGCGCCGGAAGAACTCGCTGAGGTTGCGGTAGTGGTGCAGGTCCTCTACAGCAGCCTCCTTCATGTTCACCCCGAAAGTCCAGATATATAGGCTGTAGACAGGCCGGCGCAGCCAGTGGGGCAATTCCACCTGGTTGAGGCGGCCCCAGGCCCGTGACAGCAAGCGCGTTGGTACTGACTTGTACAGAGCCACCTGCAAGCCATGGGCACAGGGCTGAGTTGGCCATATTGTCCCAGGTTTAAAGAGCCAGAGTTTATCTGTCAGCACTCCCCGTTCCCTGACACAAAAACTCAAACCAACAGGGGCCACCACCAAGGCCTGCATGCCCAACCTGGTTTTGTGATGTGGACATTTCTCACTAGGAATCAGAATGCACTAATACTACTAAACTGAGGACTGGATGTTCACATAGCTCAGGTAATTTTACTTATTTCATGCAGAAATCAAAGAGTGGTTGCCCCAGGCCCTGCTGGGAGACCAGCCCCCACAGCGCTACTGCTTGAGAATAGCAGGTGGAAAACATCGAGAGAGAAGAAAATGGAAGGTGGTAGACAGAGATGGACCCTGTGCCGGCCTAAGGGCCCAGGTCACCGCTCATATTGCAGACTACTCAAGGAAGGAGTGCTGAAGGATTAGCACAGCAGTGAAAGCACTTGCTTAACAAGTACATGGCCCTGGGTTCAATTCTCCAGTCCCTCATAAACATGGTGCAGTGGTGCATGCCTGTAATCTCAGCACTTGGGAGGCTGAGGCAGGAGGTCTGGCCATAGACAGCCTGCAGGTCTAGCCAGCACTGGGAGGGCGGGAGCCGACTCACACTAGCACTGCTGCTTGTTTCACAACTTTCAATACTTGCAAGAGGTAATAAATTAGCGGTTCACAGAGCACTGTCCTTACTCCCTCCAGCTAATGCCCCGCCATCTGCAGTGGCCCAAGGCTACTGTGGACCCCACGTCAGACTCAGCAACAGACTACAGCCAGTGTGTCTTGTGCCCTAAAACGCTTGTGATGCCCATCCAGGGCTCTCAAAGGCCAAGGAGGGTTTCCTTCTTGAGATCAGCCTGCCTAATAGCTGAGGGTAAAAGAGAACCACCAAGGGACTTGCCACTAGCTGGGTCCTCCCCAAGAGAAGCACCTGCGCAGCCTCCTGGTTCCTCCAGGATGTCCTAACTTTAGTGGTTGTGTTTTTGTACTATCCTCTGGCATCCAGTTTACCTGAGGTTTTCTCAAACTCACCTGCAAATTCTCTTCTGTCTGAATACAAAGTCAGATACAATCACCATTTCCTGACTGCCCCATCTAAGTTCCCTCTAGCATCAGAGCTCGCAATGGCACCAGTGAAGCAGGCATGGAACACGCCGGGGACAGAACACTCAGCCCACACGTACACCGGCCAGCCTAGCCTTCTCAAAAGCTGCCCTGGTCTTGGAGGCTCAGCAGCTTCCTATACTGACCCACTTGTGGCCAAAGCACTGTGTCTAATTTCTGACAACTCATCCCTTTCTTGGCCTTCTAATGCCCCAACCTTAGGCCTGCTAGGCAGAGCCAGGGGCTGCACAGGCCTGTGCACACTTACCCTGCTCACAGGCCTCCATCCTACCCGGGTCAGAGGCCTGAGGGCGCCGAAGGGCAGGAGGTAGTAGAGGACAGTCAGGGGCCAGGAACGCAGTTTCAGAGTGGGTCTGGACATGCAGCTCAGTTGGCCCAGCCTCCGCCGCAGGGCCAGCTGGGGGAAATGCAACCTGCAGGGCACACATCCACAGACAGCCAGGGTCAGTGGCCAGGGTGCTCCTTCTTGCCTGCTGCTGTTCCTGTCCCCAGGCCAGCAAGCTGCCTCTCCAGTGGGGCACTGGAGTCCAGTAAGCTCTGCAGTGGCCCCCATCCCAGCCCCACTCTGAGTCACGACCGGCTGCCTCACTGCCTGCTCTCTCCTACCTGCCAAATGCCTGGGGAGGGTTGGGAAGAGGAGGTGGGGCACAAGTCCCTCTTAGATAGAGCAGCTTCTGGGCACAGGAGCGATCGAACACAGCAAGGTGGAGCCTGCCTCACACCTCTAGGCTGTAGGGGAAGGATGGGAACCAAGAGGACTGTCCAGTCAGCACAGCGCCACACTGCTATGGCCTGGTCAGCTAGGTAACTGCCTGCTGGGTGTTTTGCCCCATCTCGTTGCAAAACGTGAGAAAATCTGTTCATGGCTCCAAGCCTTCTACTTCCTTATCTGCTAAATTAAAAGTCTGCGCCAAACAAGATCTGGAAGGACACACAGAGAAAAACAGAGTTATGGTTCTCTCTACCCACCACTAAGGCTCCCCAAAACTCATCCACAGGTTTGAGAGAACTCCCCTCAGCTCTCAAGCCAACTCCAACTGCTGGACCCACACATTTGACCCCAGGCCCCTTTCAGCAAGATAAGTGGCCTCTCCTAACTCCACCACCACACAATCAGGACGTTCAGCACAGACGCGGATTCACAGGAGCAGCAACAAAGTCCCTTTTCAGTGCCTCCGCCCTCAGAAAAATACTCCGGTGGCCTGAGTTACCTTCAGAAGACCACACTGCCACTTCACCCAGCTTGGGTCCCCAGGCCTCACTATTCTCATGTGCAAAGCAGCAGCATTTAATGAGAGCCTAAGACTGCCATCTGCAACTGCCCTGAACAGTCCTCCGCTGAGCAAACCAGGGAACAAAGAGGCGTCTCTGCCGAGAGTTAGAGCAGAACAAATGGAGGAGAGCGGAGAGCCGCGTCATTTGGACCCGCAGTCAGTGATGGGCCGGGCGGGCCGGCGGGCAGCGGCACCCACGCTCCCCAGGCGCCCTGCTTCCCTTCTGTTGCTCCCGTTCCGCCCCATCTGAAAGGTCCGGAGGGGCGGCAGGGACCAAGGAAAGCCAAATCCCTGCTTTCTCCTGGGGCTTCCCCTCCCTGCGCACTGCAGAGAAGCAGAGGCCAATCCCAGAAGCGCTTTGGGGCAGCTCCTCTTTCAGGCCGCCGTAAGGGGGGTCTGGAGTGGGAGGAAGGGGGCCTAGAAACCCCACCGTGAGGACCAAGGCGGCCGCCTCCCCCGCGGGCCCTCCGGAGCCAAGTACCTGAAGCGGGCTTTCCTACTGAGGGCATTCAGGGGGCCCTCGCCGGGCCCCTCCAGCCGTGGGGGCTGACCCCCAGTCCCCCCGCTGCCGCTTCCACTGCGCAGCCGATGGACATGAACTCTGACCTTCCGGAGGTTGTGGCGGGGCACGGTAGGGTTACGACGCGGCGGGCAGCATCTCACCATTTCGTTGCTGTTTGGAGCTCTGGTCCTCGCCGCGCCTCTGACAGACACATCGTGGGCAGGCACAGGGAGGGCGGCGCAAGGCTCCTGTGCTCGTTTGCTCGATCGCTCGATCGCCTTTGTTTTTCCTCCTTCCTCCCCTTTCCCCGCACAGGAGGATCTCCTGTGCCTTCACTTTTCCAGGAGCACTGGTGGCTGCTGGCTCTTTTCTGGCTGGCTTAGATGTCTTTCGGTGGCTCGCGGGGCACAGGTTAGAAGATCAGGGCTATTGCAAACAGACAAGCACTTGTCATGCATCTGCTCAGGCCTCCTGCTCAAGTCACCTATTCAGGCTTACAGCGCAGGACAGAAGCCCCTGCACTCGGCCCACTCTGTCCCTCAGGCTTGGCTGCCTGCCTGGTCCCTGATGTCCTGGAGCCAACCTGCCAGCTCACCTACTCCCTTAGCTTGGCTGGGGAGGGCAGCAGCTGGCGAGGCCCTGGGGCTGCAAGGTTTAGCTATCGATGGCAGCGAGGAGACCAGAAGTTGCCAGGGCTTCCAGGCGCTGCTGGGCTCCAAAAGCACAAGGTGGGAATCTGAGCCTTATGCCCCAGGCTGCCCACCCCTCCCTCACCAGGACCTGACCCATTTTCGATTCAGGTTACAAAGTAGCATCTGAAGAATGAATCAGGCAGCCAAACAAAGCACCCAGGAGAGAACCTAGGTATCTACCTACCCCAGCTGTCTCCTCATCCCTTCTAGCCTTGAAATCCCCAATACCTGGCTCTGACCCCATGCGGGGCACCGTGGAAGCTGTGTGTCTGAGTGGCCTTGGGAAATCCAGCCGGTGCCTATGTAGTGGCTAGGTCTGAAGCCCAAACAAATTCTGTCCTGCTTTCTGAATCTTTGCTTCAGAAAAGCACTTTGGTCAGGCCCCTCCCTGGCTATCTACAGGACATGCCCCGCCTGGACAAAGCCTTCCCACTGTAAAGATAACAGGCAGAGAAGAGCAAACATTCCAACAGCTGTTACCAACAAAGCCCAGGGCAGTCAAGGCCATCAAGGTCCAGAATCTGAGTGGGGCGAGATGGGGTGGGCCTGGCTGAAAGAATCCCACCTCAACTGGCCTCTCATCTCAATCACAACTTGGGAAAGAGGCAGGTGCACATCATCATTTTTGGATGGGAAAATGTGGGTCCCAAGAGCTGTGAAGGCAGAGAACAGAGCCAGGCCAGGACCAGCTGGCACAGTCAATGTCCTACAAGAGAGCAAGAGACTCCCAGTCTAACATCACTGTATCCACACAGGGTAAGTATGTGAGGCCGGGGCAAACTCACCTCAGCCACAGAGGTGAAAATCCCAGCCCTGCCACTTACCTGCAGGAGCCAGTGAATTCCCAGCTATGCTGGTGGCCTCAGGGAGCCAAAACAACAAGTAAACTGACGTCTAAAAATAAGCATGGGTTTTTCCTCCAACTGGGGATGTAGCGAGGCCTGGCCTATCCCAATCCCCTCCAGCAGTTTCTCTCTCTCGTCCCCTCTCCCGAATGGATGCAGTGGGAGGACGCCTACCCAGCGGGCCTCACCCAGCAAGCAGAGTCTCTCCCCTTGGGAGCTGCTGGTAGCAGATCAGCACAGACATGGAAGCCCATCCCATCGTGGGGCCAGGCCCAAGGCTCCTTGGATACCCCTTCTTCTGCCTCAGACTCAGGCCAGCTCCCACGAACTTTTCCATTTGAAAGGATCAGGTCACCACAACCATTCTGCCTAGGTACTGGACACACACACCCTCTCTGGCTTGCCAGACTCTACAATGGCCAGGGAAACCACATCTGGGGAACTGCTTCCAAGGACGGACTCTCAGAACTGCCTTGAGTAACTGGGGACCCACTCTGCACTGCCCACAGGGAAGGCGGGGACAGGAGGGGTCCTTGTCTTTATCACTGTTCTCAAACAGGACGGCCATGTGTCAGTTCCCCGACCCCATCTGTGAGTCCTAAAGGGCCTCAGGAAGCACATATCATGCACTTACTCCCTGGGAAACAGGCCAGGCACTGCCTGACTATCCCAGAGACTGCAGAAGGGAAGGAAGGGATTCCTAGCAGTCACTGACTCCTCAACTCCCCTAACAAGCTGTTTCTTGGCCGGCAGAGCTTCCACCCTCCCCATTTCGGAGCCCACCTGCTCTTTACCTGGCAGCCCTTGGACTTCACCCAGAGACTTCACCCAGGTCCCTGGGTACTCAGGCCCCTGGTGGTGGGACAGGGGCTGCTGACACCTTCCTTGTCTTCTGAAAGCCAAGCATGTTCTGTGGAGGCATGTTTCTGACTGACCAGTGGGACTTTAAAGCTATTCCATACCTTAAGAAGGGCCAATCACCCGGAACATAAGAACTCAGAGGGCTCTGCAATGCAAACAGCTGAACCACTGCGATCCTGGCTACCCTCCTGCCCGCTGTTCCAGAGCTGCCCCAGATGCTCTCTGGGTCTGTCTCTTCATCTGGGAAATGGGAAGGGAAATTCCTCCTACTCACTTCCCTTTAGGCTCCCGGTGTACCTGCAACCATGGCCTTCAGCATCACTGCTCAGAAACCCTCACTTCCACCCCAGCTCCCAATATCTCACTTCCCTTTCCAGAAAGGTAAACTCACATTCTGGAAGGACAGAGACGTCCTGCCTGGGGTAAGAGGGAAGCAGCCGAGGCGGCGGTTCTGAAAGGGAATACCCCAAACCCTGCGTAGGGAGCAGTGGCTGATGTAACCACATGGGGCCAGGGGGTCGCGCTGTCAGGACGTGCTGTTCAATGTTGGGGGACTCAACTGGGACAGCCCTGTCTTGTCCCCATGCGTCTCTCACTGCCTGGGACCCCCACAGTGGGATGGATCGTCATCTAAAGTCAAGTCAGAGGGACCAAACCAGGTGGCTAGGCGCTCAGACTGATAGGGGTCAGAGTGTACAGGCTTTAGGGGAGTGGAAAGTCTGTGGGTGCACACTGGGGTGGAGGGCAGTATAGGTGTACACACGTGTACATGCACTATTCCTAACCGGGCTTTGGTGGATTCCAGTTTGAAGCCAAGGATGAAGGGGCTGGCATGAGAGGGACTAGACTGCCAAACTACCACCCCCAGCAAGCTCTCCCAGTCCACACAGGGCCTTGCAGCTCTGGGTGTCCAGCTAGAGACACCCCAAGAATTGGCTGGGTCCTGCTCCCTGGTAGAAAACTTTCCAGGTGTCAGGGTCACCCCCACTGAAGCCTCAGGACAAACTTCTGGTGTCCCAGATCACATCTATGTTACTTTCCACATACTTCCCTATCTTGGTGGGCCAGGGGCCACTTCCTCCCCAGCTTTGCTGAGGCAGGACCACCTGGAAGCTGTGTGCAGTAGTGTGACTGGCCAACCGCTCCTCCTCCACATTCCAGAGCTAGAAGCCAACAAAACTTCACAAACGGGACTGGAAATTGAACTCTCCTTGGGAAAAATGGATGAGTCCTGATGGGATTTTGGGAGCAAAGAAAGAGCAGGCTACAGAGAAGGGCCCAGAGATGCCTGTCATGATGCCAGTGGCCCAGGAGGCTCAGTAAAGTGGGTATGGGAGGGGCAGAGGTCTTGACTGGGTTTTCTTCAGTCTCCCAAAGAAAAAGAAACACTGGCACCTGTGGAAAACACTAGAGAGACTATGTTCCACCTGCTCCTCGGCACTCAGATGATGACATGGAGACACGCCCAGAGATCCCTGCATTTGCCTGAGAAACAGGGCTGTGCATCGCCCTCCCTCAAGTACCAGGTCTCCAAGCCATCCGCCGTCACTTCTTCCCTTTCCACCACTGCCCTAGCAGGCAAGAGATGCTACAGGATGTGGAGGAAGTGAGCTCATGCAGCCTGGACCCCATGACCCTCCTGGGGAACGGGAAAAAACCACAACTAGATCAAGACTGTCCAGACGGGTTCCTAAGACCCTGAAAGCCTCATCGTTTATAGCTACAAAGGGACAAGCCAGCAGTCTCCAAGGAGCTAGGAGGGCACTACTGGGCCGGAACCAGTTCCCCACGCAGCCAGTGAAGCAGACAAAGACAACTTCCTGAGAACACGCATGCTGATGCCGGTCACCTGTAGCTCCTGTGCTGGTCACCTGGTCCCTGGGCTCACTCACTGGCAGGTGGGTCCTACTCCAGCTTGCTTCCGGCTCTGACCTCCAACTTGCTCCAGTTTTGGCTCAGAAACCTCAGAGTAACGGGGGCTCTGGCTTCGGTTCCAACCAACAGGGCCGCCGGGGCGGGGACAAAAGGAGTGACACCAGACACCGTTAAAGTCACAGCTCCTGCTAAGCTCCAGCCAGGCCTGTGGAGCTTCAAAGTTCCTTTAAGAGGAGGAGCCACATCCTGGCCAGAAGGGGAAGTAGGCAGGAGCCCTACCGGTCAGCGTCAGGGCAACCCCACCCAGGGCGCTGTCTCAGGGACCCGGACAGAGCAGGGTGGGGCAGCCATCCCAGGACTGGGAGACCCTGTCCTCAGTCTGTGACTGACTTCTCAAGCCACTGCCTCCCTCATCACCTTTCCCAACCCAGTTAGGAAGAGGCTGGACGCGCCGCCTCCGGCCACCCCTCATGGCTCCACGGAAGATGCGCAAGTCCTTACTTCTTTCCACGCCCAATCCTGAAGACACAAGGCTTCCCTTACCACTCCCTCTGTCCCCCAACCCGGCACATTCTGACAGACAAAAGGCCCAGACCCAGAAAGGGACACAGAACAAGAACAGGGTTGAACAGACCCACCTGCAGCCTAGAAAAACTACAGGGTTTTTCCCCCTCTGCGTTGAAAATCCTGAGGATGTATCTTTCTACCCACCTGGGTCAGGGAGCCCTAGTCAGCTGGATCAACACCAGCAGAGCGCCAGGTGCCTGCCCAGCAAGCACTTAGCAGGCGAGGAACACAATGAGCCAATTTAACATGCTTTAGGGAAAAGGGAAGGTCTGTGGGGATCACCATTTAACCAGAAGCCTCATTCATCTGTGCAGCCCCTCAGCAATGTTTACCTACCGAACCACTGAACAACTCCAGCTTCTTGTGATAATGCAACTGGGGAGGTCCTACAGGGCTTGTGGAAATAAGCCAGTCAAGACAGCCCGGAAGAGGACCAAGTGACAAGGCGCAGACAGCCCCACAAACCTGTCCTCGCCTGGATCCAGTGTAGTCAAGTGCTACACGATAAGCTACAGATTGGGGCTGCAGTGGGGACAACAGATGCCAGGGCCCATCCTCAGGGGCTTCCATTTTGCACTTATAACGCATCCATGGGAATAGGGAGGTGATTCAGCATGATACAGTTCTAGTCCTAAAATGCCTCAGATTTTGGTACCAGGAGGGTGAACACCTTACACATAAGCTGTTCCTCTGGCCTACATCCACAGCGGATGCTGACCATCAAGCCCTAACCTTCTCTGAGCCTCTGTGAAATTTCAGATTCCTTCTCACCCTCTATGGATTCTAGGTATATTACACGAGATGGGATAAAAAGAAATTAAGTACTGAAAGTTGCTGACAGAGAATCCTATCATCGCCAAATTCCAGAACTGGAAAGATGGCAAACGACTACTCTGATTCCCCAAAGCCTCCTGTACTTACAGGCCTGACCCCTCAGGTTCTGTGGATGCAGAAGGGAACCTGGCCCAAGTTAGACAGGGGAAAAGGGCTATGGGTCAAGAACCCAGACTGAGCACACACCCTGCCTTCTACTTGCTCAGCAACCTCGAAATCTGACACCCCATCCTACAGGACGGCCCAGGGCTCCTTCATTACCATTCTAAGCCCCTGATGTTTAGAAAATACACGAACCAGCCCAATGGCCAGCCCTGAGTCACCTCATCACATTCCAACCAGACCTCTACCACGTATCTTTATAGCAGAAAGTGACTTGTGAATTTCAAGCAATTTTAACAAATGAATTTCTGGGAAACACCACCAAACCCTCTGGTGACTTTACTTTCTCACTGTGAATGAGGTCCCAAATCCTTAATTTCCACTTCTACCCACGAGAGATGCCTCTGAGTAGGACTGCCATCTAGTGCCACTGGGAGACTCTGCAAGCCCCAGGCCATTTGGCTACAAGAACCTATAGGCAGAACCGGTAGAGGAGGTAGCAGGACCCTCAATGGACCAAGAGATCCTCCCTGGGAGAATTTCGTGTACTCACTACCCCATGGATGCCCTGTGCTGAGGGCTGGAAGGTAGCTGAGGGATAGGATGGCAGGTGCTCTCAGCTAACGCTCATTCCCTCGGGGCTGGTAAAGGCCCTTTGAGGAACACTGGTGATGGCTGTATCCCAGGCTACTGAGGTGCCATAGGCAGGTGCCATAGCCTCCTAGAGGTCCAGGCAGGGAGCCCAGACAAGCACAATGTGGCTTCAGGTGATTATGCCATACATGAGATTCTCCTAGCCTTGCCCAATTCCCCTCTTGTGCTTGGGAATACTTCCTGGCAGGCAAACCCACCAGACCATACAAGTACTAGGATGGTCCTGGATCCACAAGGAGCATTTCAGTGGCCCTGTCCCAGTAAGGAGGATGACCTGCAGCAGGATAAAGAAAAAGTGCCAGTGGAGCAAGACTGGCAGACAGCTTCCCACAGTCCCATGGGCTTCTGAGTCACCACCCCTGGATTCCTTCTAGCCCAGGAATCTGGCCTTGTTTTTAAGTTCCACATCTTCAGGCACAGAACTCGTCCTTGGCTGTTCCTGACACAGGCTGCTTAAAGCCACAGGCCCCACTTCCCCAAATGGCACATAAGGCCAAAGGCTGTACCGGAGCTGGCGGAAGCGAGGACAGAGGCAAGGACTGCAGTGAGAGTTGAGGGGCTGAGTCTGCCCACACTGCATCACAGCCAGGCCCACCTGGGGGAATGACGGCACGGAGCCAAAGTTCCTCACAAATGCAGTGAAGCGCCGGCCTGAAGACCCTCTGAGATTTCCTCCCACCCTAAAGTACGCACACAACTCTCGTGCAGGCAGGGCTGGTCCTGGGTGGCCACTTCCAGCCACATAAGTAAAGTGCGCCTCAGCACCCACGAGGTCTACTTCTCTGCCAACTTATTAGCCCACTTTAAATGTCCGTGTTTTCTCAACACCTAGTCGGTATGAAGCAAAACACTACAAAATCTCCACTTCTCGCCTGTATAGACCAAGTATTGCACATACACCATCCTCACTTAACTGGATGAGGCAGTTACTGACAGTCCTGTTTACAGGTAAGAATGACGAAGTTATATTTACAGAGTTTAAAAATCTGTAGAGCACTGCCCATGATCGTGTACACCAGGGCACAGAGGACTGTTCTGTGTGCAAAACGACGGGGCTCTGGGTAGCAGGTAGGAGGAGGATGTGCTACTGCGAGGGTCCACGCTCAGGGCTTCAGCGGAACGGCAGAGAACAGGGGGGCTGGTCACTCGCTCTGCCTTTCCTTTCCTTCTTGTGGTTCTGGGGATTTGACCCAGGACCTTCAAACTGAGCTACATCCCCAGCCCAGTTTTAGTTCTGATTTTCAGACAGGGTCTAGCTAAGTCATGAAGTTACCATGGTTGGCCTCAAGCTTGCAACCTTGTTGCCTCAGCCCTCCAAAGGCCCTGGGACTACAGGTCTGGCCACCAGGCCTGATTTGCCTTTATTACTTATTACTATTATATCATTAGGAATATGTCATGAAACAGATTTTAAACTCTAAACTGAGGCTAGAAATATTAAAAAAAAAGCAGGAGTCATGCAGAAGTGATTGTCCTTGCCCAGCCCAGCCATTGCTGAGGGAGGCCTGTCCTTTGTAAGACTGCTCCTCCAGAACCCCAGACTCAGTCACCACAAGCCCCTATGAGGGGGCTTAAATCCACCAAGCTTGCTGCCTGTTTTTTTTTTTGTTGTTGTTGTTCAGATATGAATTAAAGTATTTAGGAGAGAGGTTTCATAATGCTGGCAAGGTACTTCTCCTTCTTCCTAAGTGATACTGAGGACTGAACCCAGGGACATAACATTGAGCTACAATCCTAGCGCATATATATTTTTTGAGATAGGGACTCATAGTCTCCCAGAGTGCTAGGATGATAGGTAGGCGGCATCACACCTAGCTGGCAATGTACTCAAAAAAGACTCAGAGAAAAATAAAATGTATACACACGAAGATACAGCAGATACTATGCAACATTAAAACTATGCGACTAAGGTGGTGCATATTGAGTGACTTTCATTCTGTCAACTTTTCTACTCCATTCAAAGGTGTTCACGATTTTAACAGTTAGAAAACATCACTTAAAACCACAGAAAAACCTCTCCATCATACTGCTGAAGAAGAAAAAAATCCTTAAAAACCACATTCTTCACACAGAACCTATCCTGATCTCAGGGTAGGCAGGACACGTGGGGCGGTTCTCAATGCAACCCACAGCACCCCTGAAACTGCCTCAGTGGGCAGAGCCCATCTCAGCCCAGCTGCATTAAGCGCTCACATAACTGGCTCTGGCTGGGTGCTGGTGCTTATGAGAGCCCCCCACGGTTGACAAGAAAGGCTGGCTACCCACCAAGCTGGCTGTGCAGCGGAAGTCCTTCTCACCTCGACAGAGTCAACTCAAAAGGGCTGAAGCCATGGAGGAGAAGGACAGAGAACACATAAAACTGGGATGTGACTTCAATCTGGCACAATATTTTCATCATCTTCTTCCCCAGTGGTCCCCCACCCTGTTCCCATCAGCCCACCTTTCTCACATAGGTGCTTCTGTGCTCTGGTCCAGGAAGGAGGACATATTCAACCTGAACATGCTGGAGATACAGAGTTTTGTCTTCCTGTGAGGAACTCAGATCATCTAGATGCCATTAGGAAACTCAGAAGGTACCAAGTTGCATAGCTGTTCACTTCCACAACACACCTGACATCATGCGGTAACTTTAAGTTTGCAGATATGACAGATCTACTCCCCTGCTAATTAAGAAGTAAGCACAGAGCTGGGGGCATAGCCCAGTGACAAGAGCTCTTGCTTAAGGCACACGGTCCCAGTACTGTGGGCGTGGTGGTGCATGTCTGTAATCCCAGTACTCTGGAAGCTGAGGCAGGAGGACTGCTGTGAGTTCTAGGCCAGCCTGACTACACAGTGAGTTCATGACTAGCCTGGAGTACAGAGTGAGATGAAATAAACAAATAAATAAATGAAGGAAGGAAGGAAGAAAGGGAGAGAGAGAGAGGGAGGGAAGAGAAAGGAAAAGAAAAGGGGAGAACAGAAAGGCAAGGGAAGAGAAGAGAAGAGACAGAAATGTATACCAGCACATGTCTGTAATCCTAACACTCTGGGAGTCTGAGGCAGAAGGACCACAAATTCAAGCCCATTCTGGGCAACTTGACAGCTTAATAAGATCAAATAAAAAATTCTGGTGGGGAGGTTTGAGACAGGGTCTCACTCTGGAGACCAGGTTGTTCCTGAATTCACTATGGCTGGCCTAGAACTCACAGCAGTCCTCCTGCTTCAGTCTCCTGAGTGCTGGGATTACAGGCATGGGCCACCACATGCAGCTTTATATGGTGCTAGGGAATTGAACTCGGGGCCTTGAGTGTGCAAGAGCTTAAACCTCTATATTAGTCCACCAGCACCCCCCAAAAAATTTAAAAGGGGCAGGCAGGGGCTGGGGATATAGCTCAGAGGTTAAAGTGCTAGCCTAGCACGCAAGAGGGCCTAAATAATGCTGCACCACAAAGATTAGCTGGGTGTGGTAGCCCAGCACTGGGGAGGCTGAAGCAGGAAGACTGCCATGAGTTAAGGCTAGTTTGGGCTACACAGTGAGCTCAGGACCAACAGGGACTACAGAACAAGCCCCTTTAGAAAAAGGGGGGTGGGGGCAGGGATGTGGGTCAATGTAAATGCCCTGAGTTCAATCCTAAGTATCAGCCCCCTCAAAAAAAAAAAAAAAAAAAAAAAAACCTTAGGGAGTAGGATCTTTTTTTTCTATTCTCTACTTTTAAGAGATTACATACTTACAACTGAAAGTTTCTCAGACTCCTCAAGGTTCTGTTTTCTGTTTCTGATTCACCGTCTTTTGATGTTTTTGCAGTGCTGCGGAATGAACCCAGGGTCTGGCATATGCTAGGTAAGTAAGCCTTCCACCTCTAACCATTGCTCTGCAACCACCCACCAAGGCCTTTTATTTTGAGACACAGTTCTACTAAATTTCCCAGACTGATACTGAATGTGTAATCCTCCTGCTTCGGCCTCCCAAATACCTGCTAGCAAATTAATACACTTGTGCCACTACACCTTGTTCTGCTTTTAGTTTCTGAAATGAGGTCCTGCCTTCTTTGTTGCCCAGGCTGACTCTGAACTCCAGAGCTCAAGCAACCTCCTGCTTCCTGAGTGGCTGAGACTACAGGTATGCACCGCCCCATTCTAAACCATTAACAGTCATGTCTTAATAAAATCTTGGCCTCACTCTACTCAGAATGGGGACCCCTCCCCTTTGTACTTCATTTGCAAGGAATCACGGCAGTGACAAGGCTACTCCAGGATCAGCCACAGGAGGGACTCACTCAAGTGCTGAGTTCAAGTTCACAGCACTTGCTGCTTTATTGCTCTGATGACCATGGTCACAATCAGTGATAGAAGATCCTGAAAATTCCTTAGTCCTCCACTTCTCAAGAGTGAAGAAGAAACAAAAGATACAAAAAAAGCATCTTTTTTTTTTTTTTTTTGAGACAGAGTCTCACACCTTAGTCCAGGCTGGTCCTGAACTCACTATGTAGTCCAGGCCAGCCTTGAACTCATTAAAGTATCTTTATTGTAAAGGCACAATACTTTTCCTGATTAAGAGGCAGTCTAAAGAAGAGGTAGTTTTTCATTAACTGTTCTGATGGATAAAATGTTTCTCTCCCTTCACTTGGCTCTTGCCATTTCAATCTAATGAGGATATAAAATTCTTCATTCCCTACAAGTTCTAAAATTTCCAACTCAGGATATTTGTGAACGTGATATGTAAACTCAACAGCAAGGAATGAGGAATCCATGGTCTTCCAAAAGCAAGGCTTTCAGCCTGTCAGACCAAGAGGATGCCCTGCCTTCAGAGCAAGAGACATAGGCTTAACAAAGGCCATACCTAGGTGAGGCCACTCTGTCCTACAAACCGGCAGTCAGTCTAGGAAGGCCTTTCCTAGGGCTACCTAGGATCAGCAATAGCAGAGGCTCACTCAAGGGCCTAAGTTCAAGTTCTAACTCATATATTTGAGATATTCTGGCTCTTGCCTACATCTGACAGATGCTACAGATTAAAACAGCCTTCCCAAGATGTAGGACCAGGGGTTGAGGTGACACAAGAAAACTTAGGCCAATCTCTGACCGGGCACAGCTCAGACCTAGGAATGTAGGGAAGGGTCAGATACCTTTACTTGTGTATCGTAACAGCAGCCCTGGCTAGAGGGCCTAGATTGTCACCCCTGCTCTAAGCCCCAGCCTGTGGAACATTCATTCACCTCCACCTGTCCTATCCAAATACAAGAAATGGAGAGTGTGACCACTGATTGGAGTGATTATGTCAACTTGAGGCAATCAGGAACCACACCTGGACTGGGAATTGGGAACCAGCCTGGATTAGAGTGTGAGTGACTTGTGGGCTGGCCAGTGAGGGAAGAAGACCGACCTAGATGTGGGAGGCCCAAACGGGAACTAGAAATGTATAAAAGGAAAGAAGAAGGGTGATTGTTACCGCTTCTCCCTCTGGAAAAGCTCTCGCCTTCGCAATTGTCTATGGATGCCAACTTGCTACACGCAGCAGATCTTCAGCACAGATTCATTCCAGTCTCGACTTGCACCTGTCTGCCTGTCACTGATCTTCAGTCACCAATCTTCAGGCTCCAGTCTTCACCATTGTTCTCTGAACAACCAAGATCTACAGAAGACTCACCTCACCAGCTCTCCTGCAGTCCTGGATGGGAGATCTACTTCATGGCTGAGCAGCCATCAGACACTCCAGCTCTTGCACATGCAGGCTGCCATCTTGGATTATGTCTATCCTCAGATTTGTAAGCCTTCCTAGGTTTTGTTATAATTTCTGTAAATTCTACCTTTTGAAAGAACCCAAACTAATAGAGGAGGAAGAACAGAAAGGGAAGGTGGAGAAATGACTGTGGGTAGGAAATGCAAAGCAGCCTCAAGAGATGCCAAGCCTTGAAGTCATCCTGCAAATTCTTTCCCTTCCCATCAGAGATTTGCCCCACCTTTCTTCAGACTCCACCAGAAAAACCAGTTTGAATCCCAACCACCAGAAAGAAAACAATCAAGTCCAGGGATAAGCTGGGAAATGAGTATTTTGAGTTAAATAGCTTGTGACCCAAAACTGGGAGACATGCTCTAAAAACATGATTATTGATCTGAGGGGAAGAGACGATGAGAAATACATAATACTGGCTAGGCACATGGCCCAGCGGTTACAGCACTTGCCTAGGAAACACAAGGCCTTGGAGTTGATTTCCCAGCACCACATGAACTGGACATGGTGGCACATGCCTGTAATCCCAGCACTCAGGAGACTGAGGCAGGAGGACTGCCAAGTCCAAAGCTATCCTGGGCTACATAGTGAGTTCAAGACCAACTTGGACGACTAAAGCAAGACCATGTCTCAAAGAGAGAGAAAGAGAGAAAGAATATCTAATACCATTAAGAGTTAAATGATATTTTTATGACTTGTGGAGACAAAACAATAAAATATTTAAAATAACAACTGCCCCACAAACACAGAACATAGACTACAGGCTACACATGGCCACTACATGTCTATCTGTGCTGTTCACAGGAAAGGTCTCTGTGCCGAAAGCCATCCTCTCTGAGACCAAAGGCCAAATGATAGGTCTGCATAATCCAGAGGACCAGGCTCTTTGTGAATGCAGGGTGCTTTCAGAACATCATGAATTCATGCAAAGAAATTCTACACTACTTCTCATCACTCTCCCCCCGCACCTTTAGAAGGGCCCTCAACACACTTCAGGAAATCATCTCAATTCACTAATAGATGATACTAAGAGGCTAATTCATGACCTCAACATGAAAACTCTGAAGCCAAAGCATACTCCTCAAACTACTACGTTCCATGTCATGGGACTAAAACCAAGGAACTAAAGGGAACATGCAACAGTTTGGATCTTAAGTGTCCCCTGCAGGTCCACTTCAGTAATGGCATGGCCTCCCACACAGCACTCCTGGAAGGTAGTAAAACCTTTAAGAGATGGGGATTAGGGGAAGGTCATGCATAGAAAAGGAAGAAGTCAGACTATCCTTATTAGTAGATAACATGATCCTTTGCATACAAGACCCCAAAACTCCACTAGAAGACTTTTAGTATAAACAAATTCAGCAAAGCTGTAGGGTATAAAATCAATATACAAAAAAATCAATAGCATCCCAGTGCAGCAACAATGAAAACATAAAGAGCTCAGAAAAACAATCCCATTCACAGTAAAATACCTGAGTCAACCTAATCAAGGAAGTAAAGGACTTAAATAATGAAAACCATAGTACTCTTCAAATAAGAATTGAAGAAAACATTAGAAAATGAAAGACATCTCCTATTCCTGAAAAGAATAAAAAACAGTATCATTCAAATGGCTACAATACCAAAACTGATATTCAGATTCAATGCAATGCCAATCAAAAAATAACATTTTCTACAGAACTAAAAAAAAAAAAGTTTCTAAAATTCATATGGAACGAGAAGCGAACCAGAATAGCCAATGCAATCCTAACAAAACAAAAGCAGGAGGTATCACAATACTGAACGACATAAAGTTCTAGTACCAAGCAACAGTGATTAAAAATCATGATACTGATTGTGATTAAAAAGCATGGTACTGGCACAAAAACTGACAAGTGGATCAATGGAACAGAACTGAGGATGTAAAAAAACCTCTGAGCACCCTCTGCCATCTGACCTTCATCAAAAAGGCCAAAGGCAGGCACTAGAGAAGAGACAGTCTCTTTAACAAATGGTGCTGGAAAAATTGGTTAGCCTTATGCAGAAGAAACTAGACCCAGGTATTTTACTATGCATGAAAATCAATTCAAACTGGATCAAAGACCTAGGCATTAAAATGGAAACACTGGATGCTGGAGGAATAGCACAGCAGTTACAGCACACTCTTAGCAAGTACAAAACCCTAAGTACAGTTCCCCAGCACCATGTAAACTGGGCATGATGGCGCATGCTTGTAAGCCCTGCACTAATAGGAGGCTGGAGGACTGCCTTGAGTTCTAGGTTAGCCTGAGCTCTGTAGTGAGTTTAAGACCTGCGTGGACTACAGAGCAAGACCCTGTCTCAATCAATCAAGAAAATGAAAATAAAAATAAAATGTAAACGCTGAACTTACTGATAGAAAAAAATAGGCAAAACCCTTGAAGGCCTAGCTAAGGACTTTCTAAACAAAGCAACTACTGCACATGAGGTAACACCAAGAAGCAACAAATGAGATCATACCAAATTAAAAAGCCTCTGCAAAGCAACAACAGTGAAGAGAGAACCAGCAGAAGGTGGAAAAAAATTGCCAGCTACTCCTCAGACAGTAGACTATTACTAGAATACACAAAGAATTGGAAAAAATTAGGCTCCCCCCCAAAAAGACTCAATCAAAAAATGGGCAATTGAAATGAATAGTTCTCAGAAGTTTGAATGGCCAATAAACACATGATAAAATGTTAAGCGTCTTTAGCCATCAAAGAAATGCAAGTAAAAACAACACTGAGGATCCACCAAACTGCAGTTAATAATGGCTGGTAGCAAGACCCCAAAGAACAACAAATGCAGGGGAGGTTCGGGGGGGGGGGGGGGGAGATTCCTCCTGTTGTTCTGACTGTAAACTGGTAGAAGCATTATGTAAAGCAACATAGAGATTCCTCAAAAAACTGAAAATATATACACCATTTGACCCAGCTATAACTCTTCTGGATATTTTCTCAAAAGATTAAAGGCATCACACAACAGTGATACATGCATCCATGTTCATAGCAGCACAACTCATAGGAAAATCTTGGGAGCTGCCGATATGTCCATCAAGAGATGAATGGATAAAGAAGATGTGGTATCTTCACATAATGGAGTACTACTCTGCCATAAAGAAAGACAAATTTGATCCATTTGTAGGAAAATGGCTGCATCTTGAGACCATCATGCTTAGTGAAATAAATCAAATACAGAAGGCTCAATATTGCATAGTTTCTCTAATATGAAAAAATATATACATAAATAAGAGGAAACTAGAGTGATGGAATAAAATAGGATGATTTTTGTGGGGAGGGAAAAGGGTCATGAAAGTGGTCATGAGAGGGCTGGCCTGGAAAAGGAAAAGGAAAATGATCACGATGTGATACATGTATGTACCCATTCCCCAAGCTGAACACATTACATATCACAAACACATACCAATAAGGGAGGAAAAAAGAAATAGTTTTTGAAAAGTAAAGGAAAAAATTCCAAAGGCTTATACATAACTGTTTATGCTGACTTTACTGTGTACATAAGAGGCAGAAAGCTGCAAATGACTGAAATGTCTGCCAATATGAAGGATTAAAAATAACTTATGCTACCAGGCATGGTGGCATATACCTCTATTTCCAGCAAATCAAGAGGTTGAATTGAGAGGATCACTTGAGGCAAGGAGTTCAAGGCCTGCCCACGGAACACAGACAGACCCTGTCTCCAAAATACAAAAGAAAGAAGCACTGTGTGCTATTCTGGCATTGCAATATTGAGTTGGAAGGTGCACCCGTGCCAAACGGTGAAGCTGGACATGGGGTCAGTCACCCAAAAGTATACTGGATTTCTGGTAAATGCAGAGGGTGATGCTGAATTTAGATATAGATTTTCTAGTCAGTGAAAATATCCAAGTGAACACAATACCCAAGATGCATGGCTCTACCTACAGACCTGGCTAGGTGAACCCACATGGGCTTCCCTGGCCACACTGAGATGATGGCTTGAAGAGAAAGCTGCATAAAGAAAAAAAGATATCCCAGAAGAAACCGAAAAAAAAAACCTCAAGGTGCAAGAATTAAGCAAAAACAAATGTACATAAAAGCTCAAAAAAGGATGAACCAAAAGTAAACCTATATAAAGGACAATAATATGTACTCCAAGACTTCCTACTACTTTAGGCCAATCAATTCCAGTGCTCCTCAGTTTCCCAGACCTTATGAAATAATCAACCCCACCCTCTGTACACATAATCATGTATCAGTTATCAAGTTAGGAATGATAGTAATCTCATTTATGCAAATGGCAGATGCTAAGACAACAACAAAGAACTACTGACATTGGTCTTTCATAGCTTTGGAAATAGATTTCCTCCAAATTTATATTTTCTTGGGATACTTTTGATTTGATTTTTTTGTTTTGCCAGGGTCTTGCTCTGTGTAGGTCAAGTTGGTCCTGAGCTCACTAAGCAACTCAGGCTAGCTCTGAACTTATGGGAATCCTCCTGCTTCAGCCTCCCAAGTGCTGGGATTACAGGTGTGAGCTATCATAGCAGGTGGGGATATCTTTGAAATGACAGGGAATTCCCTGAAATCATGCAAGCTTGTCAAAATGTAAGTCAGCCCAAAAAATGCTGGCAGGCAAAAGGACATCAGCTTGGGTCTGACACCTGTGTGTAGTTAGACACTCAAGCATCTTGTGCTACTCACATGTACAAGTACTTTACTAGGCTACTGGACAATGTTTCTGGAGGAACCACCAAAGTGCACCACAATTTCAGAGTGTGACTCACACTGTCTTAACAAAAAGGATTTTGTGATATACAAACAAAACTTTGGTTTTAGTTTTATTTTCTTTTGCCTGAGGTAGGTTATTATAAAGTCCAAGGTTTTGTGAACATGTCCATGAGGTAGACACATGGGAACAGGAGGATGGGGTACAGATAAATAACTCTTAGGGTAACTGCCATATCCAAATCTGTATGGCCAGTCAACTATGTCATAGTTTCATAGCAAAGTTAGAAGTTCAATGAAATCTTCATGCTGGATTCAACTGGAGGAAAACAATCAAAGGCAAAATTCAGAAAATGATTTTGGAAGGAGGCCTGTCGTGCAGCATGTAATGCCAACGGCAGCAAAGAATTCTGGATGAACCGATTTGAGCTGGAAGGAATCTCAGTCATATTCCAATCCAGTCTATGGTTTTATAGATAAGGACACTGAAGAAGTGACAGAAAATGACAAACTGAAGTTCATATACTACTGGAAGTTGCCATCAGCATTCAGACACCCTGACACTTCAAGTCTTACTATACCTTTCAGCTGACCTGGATCAACGATATGAAGCAGGCCATGAGAAAATTGCACTATTCTGTTTCAAATACCAGAAAGCCTCAATTTTCACCCCCTCTTTCACCCAGGCTAGGACCTATCACTGGGCCTTTGGTATTTCGGATTTTCTTTTGTTAAATTATGGATGATGAAAAGGCAGTTTTTAAACTTACACCTTGCTGTTGAATTTTAATATTAAGTGTACACTCTAAGTCAGGCATCCTCCTGGAAACACAGATGCGTAAGACAATTCATTACACAAGACACGGTTTGGCAACAGTACAGGCTGCCCCTATTAGGGGAGTCAGACTGAGAGGGAGGATCTCAGCAATAATAATACAACAATTTGATTATTTCAGTCTGGTTCCTGGTGAAAACTAATCCACATCACAAAAACGCAGCCGTTTTACCCTTCTTAGATCAAGAAAGGCAAGAATGGCTTAACAGCCTGGAAGTCAGTGCCAACGCGAGGCACAAGCTCTGAGGATTTCAACAACGGAAAATCTCTACTCAGGGCCCTTGGCAAAGCCAGTAGTAGGTCTGAGACAGAAAAGAAGCTTGCAGTATTGCCAAAGGCATGACCCGTGTGTCTAGTTGAAACCCACTTGGAGACATGAGCTCCAAGAAAGCAAAATTAATTTGTCTGAACATTTTGACTTTGGAACAGTTTAGAAAATGACACACAGCTATGCGAAATAAGACTCCAAGGTGGTTCCTACCTCCCAGTGACCAGCAAGTTTAGGTGGAATTTCCAATCCCAGCTTCTCCAGCTCTCGCTCTCTGTACTTCTCATACTGCCGGTACCCTGCATATCCTCCACCTGTCACCAACAGAATGGGCAGGGGGCGCAGCAGGGACAAGGTTCGGGCAGGTGCAGTGTGAATTTTCCTGGCACCTGTAACAAAGGAATAAAGATTGTGAATTTGAGAGACAAGAAGAGAGAAAAGTCCCACAAACAACAGCACCCACAGGAGGACTGGGAAAAGTCAATTTATCTGAGAAGCCCTCAGTAAAAGCTATCTTATCGTATCTGACAGGCAGGTAGAACCACAAATCATTAAGAAGTTCTTTCTAATCTCCAATTACATCAACTAGTAAAAGTTATGCATTTCTCCTGTGGTACTACAATGTACCCCCAATGCCACCACCGTCACAAAATTAAAGACAAAAATACTGAACTGCTAAGAGATCACAAGCCAGTCAAAATTGTCCAGCTGACCACCCACAGGCTCAGTACTCATAGCTGGTACCACTTGTCACCCACAGCTCTGTCATCTTGCATTCACACCCTAGGCCCAATTTTAACCAGGGCCTGGTCAGCTCAAATGCAAAATCTTACAAGCTCTCAAAACTCAGTAACAAAATGACAACCTAGAAGAGGTGTGGTTTGGTGGAAAAGTACTTAAAAAGAATAAAAGAATGTGTACGACCCCAGGTTCAATCCTCAGTGTTGAACTTTAAATAAATAAATAAATACAATACAATACAATACAATACAATACAATACAATACAATACATGAAGAACCCAAGTCTGTCAGCACACACTTGTAGTCCCAGCTACTCAGGAGGCGAAGGCAGGACATCTCAAGTTCCGACCACCTGGTCAACTTAGTGAGACTCTTTTTAAAAAGGGGGGTGGAAGGGGTGTGGTGGCGCACACCTATTAATCCCAGAACTTGGGAAGCTGAGACAGGACGATTGCTGTGAGTCCAAGGCCAGCCTGGCTCTACAGTGAGCTCGGGACCAGCCTGGGCTATAGAGCAAGACCTTGTCTCAAAAAAGGGGGAGGGAGAGAGGAAGGAGGCTAGGGATATAGCTCGGTTAGTTTTAAAGCATTTGTATAACGTTCCGAGTTCAATGCCTAGCACTTCAAGAAAGGGGCAAGGGCTGGGGATGAAGCTCAGTACTCCTTGGGTGCAATTCCCAGACCAAGGGGGAAAAAGCATAAAAATCTGATCAGACATTTTCCCAAAGATGTTCAATACCTGTTGGAGGTTTAACTATGACTTATCAAAATTCATAAAGTCCTAACCCCTAGTACCTTATGATTTGACCTTATTTGGGAACAGGGTATCTCTACAGAGGTTATCCAGTTTAAATAAAGTTGTCAGGGTAGGTCTTCATACAGTAGGACTGGTATCCTTATATAATGGGAAAATTTGGAAGAGACACACACAATATCATGAGAGAAAAAAATAGGTAATGGAGTGATGCTTCTATAAACAACAAATACCAAATATAGCCATCAAACCATTCAAAACAAGGTAAGAGGCACACACAGATCTCCTTAGCCCTCAGAAGAAAATAACCACACCAACCCCTTGACCTCAGACTTTTGGCTTTTATAATCACAAGATACTGTGGTTTGGATCTGGAGTGTCCCCCCAAAACCTCAGGTACCTATGGATACTGTATACTGCTGGGAAGTGGGACCTGGCTGGAAGGGGCAGACAGTTAGTTGAGGCTTGACCTGGAAGGGTAGCTCCAACCCTTCTGCTTGGACTCTGTTCTGTTCTGCCAAGCTGTGAGGAGCTCTCGCTCTCTCCAGCTCAGGCCCATTCCACCACTTCCAGTTACCCACCTGTGAGAGGACTGAGACCTGCAGAAACTGTTAACTAAAATAAATCGTTCCTCCCTGAAGTTGTGGATGTCAAGTATTCTGTACCCCAGCATCCCAGGAACAAGAAAGAAAATAAAACATAAGAATGGCTATTGAGGCCATTCAGTGTGTGGCACTATGTTTTGGCAGTCCTAGCAAACCAAGAAAGCTTATTAGTAGTCAAGGAAATGCAAATTAACACCACAACGAGATACCACTTCACACACACTGAGATGGCACGATCAAAAAGGTAAATTTTAAAAATAATGTGAAGGAACTGTAACTCTCAATTGCTGAGCTGACTGCAAAATGGAGCAGTCACATTGAAAATCAGTTTGACCGGGCATGGCGGTGGCACACCTGTTATCCCAGCACTCTGGGATACTGAGACAGGAGGATTACAAATTCAAGCTGAGACTAGAGAATTTAAGTGACACTCTGTCCCAAATTCAAAAACAAAAAAGAGCTAATGATATAGCAGCTCAGTGTGAAGGCCCTGGTTGGATCCCAGAACTACTAAATTAGTAAGTAAATAAGAAAGTAAATTGTACCCCCCTCACACACAAAACCAGTTTGGCAGTTCCTTAAAAAGTTTAATATAAGGTCACAGATCCAATCTCCAGTAGGGCAAAAAGAAATAAAACAAGTTACCATGAGACACAGCAAGCCCACTCTTAGACATACTCCTAAGAGAACTAAAACCATGCGTTCCTAAATGTACAATAAAGCACTACTCATAATAGCCAAGAAATGGAAACAACTCAAATGTTCAGCAACCAATGAATGTATTTTACAAGTATGGAATTTGGGCTGGAGAAATGGATCAGCAGTTATAGCACTTGCCTAGCAAGCACTAAATCAAGTGCTAAGTATCCGAGTTTGATTCCCCAGCACCACGTAAAGCTGGGCATGGTGCCTGTAATCCCAGCACTCAGGAGGCTGAGAGAGGAAGACTGCTCTGAATCCAAGGCCAACCTGGGCTCAATAGTGAGTTCAGGATCAGCCTGGACTACAGAGTGAGACCCTGTCTCAAAATAAATAAATAAATAAATAAATGTGGAATTGTCACACAATATTACTTGCAAATAAAAAAAATCAAGTATTGACACAAACCTTGAAAATATGTGAAAGAATCCATCCATACACTGTATTGTACGATTTAATTTGTTAGTATCCAGAACAGGTTAATAAAGTGAATTAATAGTTGCCAGGATCCACAGTAAATGAGATGTGAGAGCTTAAAGGGTAAAGATATTTTTATCGGGGACATGAGTGGTAGCGTTCACAGCATAACTTTCAGAAAATACTAAAAACCTCTACATGTTACACTTAAAAGATATGGCAGGTGAAAAGAACCACTGTTTTCTTTGTTTTTAAATTCCCCCCACCCACCCATCTTTGAGCCTAGAATCTTTGCACTGAGCTATATACCCAGCCTTTGTTTTTTACTTTGGAAAGAGTCTCACTAAGTCCCAAAGCACTGGGACTACAGGCACAAACCACTAAGAACATTAAGCCAAATGACACAAGCCAGAGACAGAGAGAAAAAGAGTGCATGTGACATCTAAAAAGGTGGCTGGGGTCTGGAGGACAGCTTAATAGTAGAGCACTTGCTTGGCATTCACAAGACCCTGAGTCTCATCCCCAGTACCACAAGAAAGGCTAGACATTGTGGTAAATGACTAGAATTCCAGCTCCTTAGGACACGGAGGCAGGACGATCTCAAATTTAAGGCCAGCTATGAAAATGAGCAAGATCCTGTCTCAAAAAACAAAAAGTAACATAACACTTACCTAGCATGTGTAAGGTTCTGTTTACCCTCAAGTATGACAATCAATCAATCCATGAAATATATAGTTCAAAGTTCAAATTGTGTAAGATGAATATGCCTCGAAGTGTCACATAAAACATAGGATCATAGTTAATAATATTGTAGTTGTTAGGATTTAGGTCTGGAGTGTCCCCCCAAAGCCTTCTGTCCCTACAGATACTGGGTTCTGTTGGGAAGAGGTCCTGGTTGGAAGGGGCAGATGCTGGAGCTTGACATGGAAGGGTGTTACTAGCTCTGCCCTTCCTCGTGATTTGGCTTCCCTGTCTCTGGCATGCCATGAAGCGCTCTGTCTGTGCCCCGGCCTTATGAGTTTACCATAGATAGCCACCCATGTATGGACTCTGACCTTCTGAAACTGTGACCTAAAATACATCTTTCCTCCCTGAAGTGGATGTCAGGCATTTTGTCCCAGCAACGAGAAAGTAACTAAGACAGTAGTAGATATGGTGATCTGCAGAGAGTTTAGGTAGGTAGGTAGGTAGGAAGGAAGGAATAAAGGAAGGAAGGAAGGAATAAAGGAAGGAAGGAAGGTAGGACGGAAGGAAAGAAGGAAGGAAGGAAGCAAGCAAGCCAGCCAGCCAGCAAGGATGGAAGGAAGAAAATTATATGAGATGATGGGTATATTAATTAATTTGCCTACAATAATCACTTCACTACGTGTATCAGGATAAGTGTATCAAAACATCATGTTGTATATATTAACTATATACAACAAAACAATCTCATGAACTGAATTATCAATAGCTTGTGTAAAACCACAGAGCACACACTGGTTGCCTTTGACTTCCTGATGAAAGGAAATCTTGTTCCTCACACCAACATGTTTCAGTGTTTGGTGTTGATTTCTTATCTTTTTCTTTTTTAAAATTTTGTTTGTTTCCTGAAACAGAATCTCACGAAGTAACCAGGCTGCCCTCCAACTCATGATCCTCCTTCCTCAGCCTCCCAAGTGCTAGGATTATAGGCCATGCCTGGGCTGGTTTCTTTCTTTTCTTTTCTTTTTTTTTGGGGGGGGAGGGGGAATAGGGTCTCTATCTGTATCTGTAGTCCAGAACGGTCCTGAACTCACTAAGTAGCCCAGGTTGGCCTCAAACCCAAGGCAATCCTCCTACCTCAGCCTCCCGAGTGCTGGGATTACAGGCAGGTACCACCATGCCCAGGTAGTATGTGGTGCTAGGGGGACTGAACTTTGGCCTCAAGCTTCCTAGGCAAGTACTCTAATCACTGAGCTATACCCCTAGCCTTTCTTTCTTTTTAACATAAGTATGAATGTCATTAATCTCTTCGATCTCTTCCATTGTCTATTTATGATTAATGAAACCCATTAACTTAACAACTAAAACTTGCACCTCTGACCAAGAAAGATTTGTCAGAAAAGAAAGACAGAAAGAAAAAGAGAAAGAGAGAGAGAAGTCAAGCATGATGACACACACAGCCCCACCTGCCTGGGAGGATATTGCAGGAGCACCTCAAAATTGAGGATCACCCTGACAACTAAGTTCCTGTCTCAAGATTCAAAAATTGGGATGGGGGTCCTGAGGATGTAGCACAGTGACAGAGTCCCTGCCCAGCTATGCCCAAACCCTGGGTTCAATTTCCAGTATGGAGGCATGGAGGTGTGGGGGTACAGCCAAGAAATACCTTTTGGTGGTAGGAGAACTACTGTTTGTACACTTCACACTGAGCCCGCAGCCTAGGCTGACTTGCCACATTCTACTGAACCTTCTGCTGTCTGGTACTTTCCTTATTTATAGACCTTTCTCCTGCCTTTCAAAATAGGTTGGTAAGTACAGATCACCCCTAACTCCTAACCACCTCTCTTCTGGGTTTACCAATGCGTTCATAAAATCTTACAGATTCAAAGATTACAGCTTATTTCTGAGGCTCTCCCTCCATGCCTTTATGCTAGCTCTACATGTTCCAGCATGAAAATCCTTGTTAAACAAGTAACATCCAAATGTGTTCATAACAACCATCATTCTTATCATGAGCTTCTTATTGTTCTCATTAACATCTCATTTTATTCCCAAGGTAGTCTTACAGGGCAGTTAAAAACAGCTGTTAAAAATGAGATTTAGAAAACAAAGACAATAAACACCTTTGTCGGTGTTCAAATAGGTTCCTACCAGATGACAAAAGTTCAGAGTCCAAAATGCTGAAGTTCCATGACTGCAAACACTCGGTGCTCAAGTATTAACTGAACTCCACTTTTAAGAGTAATTTGACCTAACTGTCTAAATGTAAAATACACAATCCTTTTGACCTGACAATTATTATAGGATTGTCTATAGTAGAAAAACAGACTAAAACCAAATGTTTAACAATGGAGCAGTCACACAAGACAGCGCTTTGCAGCCCCATAAAAATGATATGGCAGTAGTATCCAGGGCTTCAATGACTATATGCCAGGCACTCTAAGGCACTCCGAACAGTTT
Organism: Ctenodactylus gundi; assembly: GCA_004027205.1. NCBI lineage: Eukaryota > Metazoa > Chordata > Mammalia > Rodentia > Ctenodactylidae > Ctenodactylus > Ctenodactylus gundi. The sequence continues at coordinate 53,310 of PVKB01003656.1, read as the reverse complement.
CATTTAATTCTAACACCCCTACATTCATCCCGATTACAATTGAGCAAATTGAAACACAGGAAGGGCCAGCACTATCTCTAATTCTTCCTTACCTGTGTTAATGTCTCGACAAGGCAGATTCCATAAGGACTGTAGGAAATGGCTCAGGGGAATGTTTTCACGGTGATAGAGGCTATAAGAAAGCAAAAATGAACCGTTAAATACTCTTCTTAAAGTTAAAAACAAGGAAAAATAATTTAAAGGTCTGAGTATGTAGCTTAGTGGCACTTGCCTCATGAGGCCCCTGGGTTTAATCCTAGCACCATAAAAGAAGCAAAAATTTTAAATTAAATTAGTTGATCAACTGGCAGTATTTGAATATTACTTTCAGATTTTACAACAATATTGTGCTAGTGTTAATTTCTTGGTTTTAACAACCATACTACGCTTTTGTAAGAATGTGTCTTTGTAGGGAAAAGGCTGAAAAGGTAAAGAAGCAAGTTTGCAAGGTGCTCTCAAGTATTCCAGGGGGAAATTCCATCTGAAGAGCAGCTGACAAAATTTTTTTCCTATTCTGTGGGTTCTCTCTTCACTCTGTTGTTTCCTTTGCTATGCAAAAGCTTTTTAATTTGATATAATCCCATTTGTTGATTCTTGTTATCTCATGTGCTTTGGGAGTTTTACTGAGAAAGTCCTTACCTGTGACTATGTCTATAACAGTTTTAACTATTTTTTTTCACCAAGTTCAGTGTTTCTATTTTAATGTCTAAGTCTCTGATCCACTTTAATTTGATTTTGGTGCATGGTGAAAGATGTGGGTCTAGTTTCATTCTTCTGCATGTGCCAAACCAGTTTTCCAAGCACCATTTGTTAAAGAGGCTGTCTTCACTCCAGTGTACTTTTTTGGCCTTTTTGTCAAAGAAAGACTTGGGGATAGCTCTGTGTCCTCAATTATGCTTCAATGGTCCATCTGCTTATTTTTTTGAACCAATACCATGTGGCTTTTATTACTGTTACTTTGCAATTTAACTGATTATCTGGTATTGGAATGCCTCCTGCTTTTGTTTTGTTGCGCAGGATTGTTTTGGCTATTCTGGGTTTCTTGTGGTTCCATGTAAATTTTTGAATCATTTTTTCTAGTTCTGTGAAAAATGCTGTTGGTATCCTGACTGGGATTGCACTGACTCTGTATATCAGTTTAGTATGGGCATGGCCTATGGAGTTTCCTCAGTGAGAACTGGTTAGCAGAGTGAGCAGTGAATAGTGTGACTCTCCATTGTGTGCTCTTAAAAAAAAAAAAAAAACAGTATTCCCAGACACTGAAGACTTTAAACCGAAACAGATCAGAAGAAACAAAGATGGACACTATATACTGGTAAAATGAGTAATCCAGTGGAAAGAACTCACAATTCTAAACATATATACAAATGAACCCAATTACATAAAACAAACTACTAGAATGAAAAGCCAAATAAGCCATATTTTAATCATACTAGAGGACTTCAATACTCTGTTCTCACACATTGACAGGTCAACCAGACCAAAAAACCCACAAAGAAACATCAGAGCTAAATCACACCATGGAGCAAATGCATTAACAGATATTTACAGACTATTCTATCCACCGTCAACAGAATATACCTTTTTTCAGCAGCACATGAGAATTTTTCCAAAATAGATCATAACCTTGGATATAAGACATACTTAAATACAAAAGAAATGAAATCATTTCCTGCAAATTTTCAGATCATGGTGAAGTTAGAAATAGATAGTAAAAGATCCTAGCGAAACTGTACAAATACATGGAGATTAAATAACACATTACTGAACAAGCAATGGATCATCACAGAAGAAACCAAGAAATAAATTAAGAACATCTTAAAGTCAAATGACAATGGAAATCCTACCAGAAACCATGGGCACAATGCAACCAGAACTAAGACAGAATTTATAGCTATGAATGCACATATGAAGAAACTAGTACAATCTCAAATAAACAATCTAGTGGTTCAGCTAAAAGATCTAGAAAAACAAGAACAAGCCATATCCAAAGGAAGCAGAAGGAACTTAAGACTCACAGCAGAGATCAATGAAATTGAAACTAAATATATATATATATAATGAGTTGGTTCTCTGAAAGGACAAACGAGACCAACAAGCCTCTAACCAACTTACCAAAAGAAGGAAAGAAAATATCTGTATCAATGCAATTATAAACGACAAATGTGAAAACACAACAGATACTGTTGAAATCTATATAAGAAATTATTTTGAAAATCTATATTCCAATAAATTCAAGGATCCAAAAGAAATAGATAATATCCCAGACACATAAGCACTAAAATTGAACCAAGACAATATGAGAACCCTGAATAGAGCAATAACCATTAATAAAATGTCTACCAACAAAGAAAAGATCAGGATCTCATGGATTCACCACAGAATTTTATCAGAATTTTAGGTAAGAGCACCAATGTCCCTTTAACTCTTCCATGAAATTCAAAGAGAGGGAACACTACCCACTCCTTACGGGAAGCAGTATCAACTTGTTCCCCAAATCAGACAAACATCCAACAAAGAAAGAAAACTATAGACCAATTTTCTTACTGAATACAGATGCAAAAAATCCTCAATAAGATACTTGCAAAGAGAAAGCAACAAATTATTAAAAAGATCATACACCATGACCAAGTTGGCTTCATCCCAGGGATGGAAGATTGGTTCTGCATACCCACGTCAATTAATGTAATACATCACATTTAAAAAGCAAGACAAAAATCACATGATCATCTCAACAGATGCAGAAAAATCCTCTGACAAAGAAAGCATCCCTTTCTAATTGAAACACTGATGAAAAGATAAAGGAAGGATGCTACCTCAAGCTGATAAAAGCAATTTATAACAATCCCACAGCCAATATCATCCCAACCAGGAAAAGTATTTTTCCTCATAACAGAAACAAGACAAGGGTGTCCATTCTCACCACTTTTATTCAACAAAGTGCTTGAAATCTTAGCCAGAGCAATCAGGCAACAGAAAGAAGTCAAACTTTCCTTATTTGTGGATGACATGAACCTTTACATACAGGACCCCAAAACTCCATCAGAAGATTCTTAAGAATACCCAAATTTAGCCAAGTTGTAGGATATAAAATCAATACATGAAAACAGCATTTCTCTTCACCAACAAGGAAAACACAGAGAAACAGATCAGAAAAACAACTCCCTTCACATAGTCACCTAAAAAAAAAAAAAGTAAGTACCTAGGAATCAACCTAACTAAACAAATGAAGGACCTCTATATTTAAAGCTAAGAAACTCTGAAAAAAAGAAACAAAAGAAAGTTTCAGAAAATGGAAGACATCCCCTGTTCCTGGATAAGCAGAACCAACATTGTCAAAATAGACATCCTATCCAAATGGATACACAGATTCAATGCAATCCCAATCAAGATATCAAGAGTATTTTTTACAGAACTAGAAAAAATGACCCAAAAATTTATATGGAACCACAAGAGACCCAGAATAGGCAAAATCACCTGAAGCAACAAAAGAAAAGCACGAGGCACCACAATACCAGACATCAATTACATTACAAAGTAACAGTGATAAAAATCACAGAGTGTTAGTACAAAAACAAAGATGGGTTAATGAAACAGAGTTGAGGATTAAGTTACATCTCTGAATCTCATCTCTGGCAAAGGGGCAAAAAATACACACTGGCGCAAAGACAGCCTCTTTAACAAATGGTGCTGGGAAAACTAGTTATGAACATGCAGAAGAATGAAACTGGACCCACATTTTTCACCATGCACCAAAATCAAATCAAAATGGATAAAAGACCTAGCCATTAAAATGGAATTATTGAACTTGCTGGGAAAAAAATAGACAAAATCCTTAAAGACATAGACGCAGGCATGGATTTCCTCAATAAAACTCCCAAAGCACATGCGATAACAGCAAGAATCAACAAATGGGGTTATATCTAATTAAAAAGCTTTTCCACAGCAAAGGAAACAATCAACAGGATGAAGGGGGCACCTGCAGAATGGGAAAAATATTTTGCCAGCCACTTCTCACACAGAGGACTGTTATCAAGAATACATGAAGAACTGAAAAAAATTGGACACTCCAAAATAAAGGACTCAATCAAAAAATGGGAATCTGAAACGAATAAACAGTTCTCAGAAAAAGTCCAAATAGCCAATAAATACATGAAAAAATATTCAGCATATATAAGCCACCAGAGAAATGTAAATTAAAACAATGCTGAGATTCCACCTAACACCAGTCAGAATGGCTGCTATAAAGAACTCAAAAAAAAAAAAAAAAAAACAAATGTTGGTGAGGCTATGGGGAAAAAGGAACTCTCCTACACTGCTGGTGGGACTATAAACTGGTACCACCACTATGGAAAGCAGTATGGAGATTCCTCAGAAAGTGAAATTGACATTCCATTTGAAAATTGATATTCCAGCTATATCTCTTCTAGGCATATTCCCAAAAGAATTAAAGTCATCACACAATGGTGATTCATGCATACCCATGTTTACAGCAACTACTGGAAGAAGCCAATATGTCCAGCCACAGACGAATGGATAAAGAAGATGTGGCATATATGCACAATGGAGTACTGCTCTGCCATAATGACAAATTTAGTCATTAGAGGAAAATGGATGCACCTTGAGATCATTATGCTCAGCAAGATGAATCAGATCCAGAACATAAAGCATCACGTGGCTTCTCTAATATGAGGGAAAAAAAAAACATAACAAATGTGAGAGAGATGGAAAAAAGGAGATGGATTTTACGAAAAGGGACAGTGGAAGGAGGGGTGAGAGGGTAGAAAGGGAAAGGGATGCAATATGTAAATTTATTTAAAAAAAGAAAAGAAAAACCAAATGCTGGAGAGGCGGTGGAGAAAAAGGAAACCTCCTTTTTAGCTGGTGGGACTATTAACTGGTAAAACCGTTCTGGAAAGCAGTATGCATGGAGAGTCCAAAAAACTGAAATTAGATATCTCATTTGATCCAGTTATACCTCTTCTGGGGATCTTCCCAAGAGTTTAAGTCATCATATAAGAGTGATACATGCATACCCATGTTATAGCAGCACAATTTATAATAGTCAAATCTTGAAAAAGCCAGTATGTTCAACAACAGATGAATAGATAAAGAAGATGTGGTGGGATGCAGAGACAAGCTCAAATACCCTCAGCTACCTAATCTTTGACAAAGGAGCCAAGAGCATACACTGGAAAAAGGACAGCCTCTTCAACAAATGGTGCTGGGGAAATTGGACATCCACATGCAGAAGAATGAATATAGACACACACCTGTCACCATGCACCAAAATCAAAGCAAAGTGGATCAAAGACCTAGATATTAAAACTGAAACACTGAATCTCCTGGTAGACAAATTAGGCAAATATCTAAAAGTCATGGGTGTAGGCAAAGACTTTCTTAATGAGACACCAAAAGCAATAATAATTCCCATTATTAACAAATGGGAATATGTCAAATTAAAAAGTTTCTGCACGGCAAGGGAAATTTCAACAATGTAAAAAGAGAACTAACAGACTGGGAAAAAATATTCAACACCAATATCTCAGATAGGAGACTCATAACCAGAATAAACAGGGAACTGAAGCAAAGTCCCCTCAAAACCAAAGACCTTATTGAAAAATGGGCAAAAGAAATGAATAAGCAATTCACAGTTGAAGAAGTCCAAGTGGCCAATAAATACATGGAAAGATGTTCAATATCCTTAGCCATAAGAGAAATGCAAATCAAAACATCACTAAAATACCATCTAACTCCAAAGAGATCGGCATAGATCAAGAACACAAACAGCAATCAGTGCTGGTGAGGCTGTGGGGAGAAAGGAACCCTCCAGCACTGCTGGTGGAAATGTAAACTGGTACAACCAGAATATAGAAGATAGTGGATCCTTTTTTTTAAATCGTAAACTGTCTTCCTTTATTTATATTTGCAATATGAAATAGAAGCTCAGCACAGATGCACACACACTCACACCAGCCTGGATGAGGAAGCTGGAGCCGGACCCCCAGGGCCAGGCACTAGGCTAAGTGCAAGGTCTGGGCGAGGACACAGCCCCACTTGGGACCCCGATGTCCCTGCCAGGTACCCCCCAGGGTGGGCCTGAGCAGAAAAGCTGGGTGCAGGTGTGGGCTTCAACACTGGAACACGGGACAGGTGTCCATATGGAAAGCAGTATGGAAGTCTCTCAAGTCTGGAAATAAATATCCCCTTCAATCCAGCGGTATCTCTTCAGGGAATTTTCCCCAAAGAGTTAAAGACAACATATAACAGATACATGTATACCCACGTCTATAGCAGCATAACTAACAACAGCTAGAATGTGGAAGACACCAAAATACCCATCAACAGACCAATGGATACACAAATTGTGGTATTTATACACAACGGTATACTACTCATCTATAAAGACAGATAAGTTGGAGGCTTTTGTAGGTTCATGGACGCAACTTGAGACTATCATGCTTAGTGAAGTGAGTCTGAAGTAGAAGGTGAAATATCAAATGGTTTCTCTGAGAAACCCAGATCTCAATTATTTCACAGAACTTAATGTGAGGAATAATGAGAACTTAGAGAGTAGGGGAGGGTCGAAGAGAGAGAAGGGAAGGATTTGTAACTTTGTCACAATATGTATGTGTACAAAATACTCAAGATCAATGTAAACTTTGTTTTACACACACACACACACACACACACACACACATCAATAAAATGAGTAAAAAAAGATGTGGTGTATGTATACACTATGGAGTACTACTGTACCATAAAGAAAGATAAATTTGAGTCATTTGAAGGAAAATAGATGTACCTTAAGACCATTGTGGTTAGCAAAATGACTTAGATAGAGAAAGTTAAATATCATATGGTTTCTACAACATGGAAAAATCAAGTCATTAAGAAAAGTAAAAGAGAAATGGAAGTGAGAAGATAGACTTTGTAGAGAGGAAAAAGTATTTGGGGTGTGGCTGAGGGGATGGGAAAGAAAGAAATGTGATATGTAAATAATAAAAAAGAACGTTTTAAAAAAAAGAACAGCTATATACAACCTTGGAAACATCTGAGCTCCTACACTCTTAGAATCTAGTATTTCTGGTGACAGAAATCTCACCAAACGTATTTTGCCCAAATCAAAGACCAAACATCTCACTTTTAATTCAGATAAAACCTCAGTTCCCCATTATTAAGCATTCAACTCTGACTGTGTGGCTCAAATCTCAGCTCTACTACTTACTAGCTGTATGGCCTTAAGACATAAATAACACAAATATCAATTTCTCCACCTGTAAAAATAAGACCCAACTCACTAGGAATAGATGTAAAATAACAATGTAAAAACTCTTAGCCCAGGATCCACCACCTACTTTTTTTTTTTTTTTGAGACAAAGCCTGGCTAAATTGCTAAACTGTCCAGGCTGGGTTCAAATTTGCAATTCTGTCTCAGCCTCTCAAAGTACTAGGATTACAAATGTGTACTCCTACACTCAGCTCCACATCACATGCGTGTGTGCGTGTGTTACAGCAGGGTCTTGCTCTGTAGTCCAGGGTGGTCCTGAACTCACTATGTATCCCAAGCTGGCCTTGAGCTCACAGCAATCCTCCTGCCTTAACCTTCCAAGTTCTGGGATTGTAAGTGTGCACAATCCGTCCAACTTGTTATTTTTATGAAAAGCAATGGAGCTGATATGTAACTGGCTCACACTGTGATAGCTATATCCATTGTCTATGACCAGTATCCACTCTAACTTGTCTGTCTCCATGATTGTAATAGACTTTAACATCACCCAGGTGGTAACATTTCAACTTACGTCACTCCTGCTTTCAGAAGCTGTAATGCTGTCTTTTAAAACTCAGAGACCTCTTGAAGGCTATCGCCCACATTCTACCTTGTATTAGATAAAATATTTAGGAAAATGCACCTCTTCTCCACTAAACTGTAAAAGTTCTTTGAACAAAAGACCTATATCAACTATATCTTTCAATTTTTCATTTCCCTGCATTCTCTTCTTGCCCCATCATTCGTGGATTGTGGTTTACATTAATAGGGACGCCATAAATATTTCTGACGGAAGTCTTGCATAACCAACCACGCCCTCCCATCCAGGTTTGCCTCAACCTTGAATCACCCAGGGTGCTTATAAAAACTACAGTTGCCAGGGCCCCAAACTACACCCACTGAATCTAAAATCAGCATGTAAGATGGAAGCATATCTAAGAGTATCTATTACTAATAAACATTCCAGACCATTCTCTTATCCTATGATTTTGGAAAATGCGGCCCTATTATTATCCCTAAAGATGTAGAACTATATTTTCTCTGACCTGTCACACATCACTCACTTATTGAAACACTGCCCACAAGGGTTCCATCAAAATGTCTCACAAAATACTACTTTACTTAAAACTCATAATTAAAACTCAGTAAAAATTTCAAACTTCCTCTGATAGGCAAGTCCTCACTCCTATCAATCACTGCATCTAAGTCCAGTCTTATCCTCCTACAATGGTACAAACCATGGTTTTTGTTTTCTTTTTTAACGATGGTGAGGCACAGCCCCATCATTTAACAAAAATTTAGGAGTGTCAACAGACTTTACAACTCGTGACATAATTTGGATGAATTACGACTGACTCATAAACAACATACCTGTGGTAGTAACTTTGAAAACATAAAAAACTTCCTGTCTAAATTCTAAGTTAGCAGCCCATTGCAGAGTCCCCTCCTAGGAGAACTACGCCATTTCAGAATAACCAATGATGGGAGAGAGATACTTACATAAAAAGCCAATGATGGCTTTCCCTCCCTCTCAGTTCACATCCAGTATCTTTTTACTCTCTCCCAAACTAAAGTAATAAGTCACCTCCTGTCACAGCACAAGGCTTGGTCAACACTGACAGAATGAACCCTGCTGGAAACACAAAATTATAGTACATATCTCAAACCTTAGCTATTTGAAATGACACCCTGTAGCCAATCCTTAAATCACAGCTACCATTTTAATCCGTTTTCTTGGAGTCTAGATGCATCCAATCTATATCCGTACAATAAACTGCCCTCTTGATGGCCAACCAGAGGGGAAAGGTCCTTGTGAAAGCGAAGCCAAGCACCTAGGCCGGTGGCCTGGCTACCGGCTGGCTGAACTTGAGCTCCTCTCTCGGGACCTCAATCAATCTAGTCAACTTCAGTCAGAATAAGCAGGATCCTTGAGGGGGTTAAAAATCTAGGAGCCAGGGGACACCCGGACCGTCAGGATCCCGACCTCACAAGACAACAATCCTTTCTCTTCATAAAGACAAAAACTCGAGGTCCAAGTCGCTTTCCATCCAGTGCTCCTCACCCCACACAGCCCGCCAGGAACACGAGCACTGAGATAAAGGGGTTCGGTTCTACTTCGACCCTAGCGACAGGCGAACCGCCCGCCGTTCCGTCTCCGTCACGCAGCGGGAGCCTTTCGGCCACACCCCATCGCCCGTGAACCGCCGCCTTCGCGGCCGCAGTGCCACCTGCCTCTGCCCGCCAGGTGAAGCTGCCCCGTCTCCGCGCGCGCCCTCCTCGGGGCACGCACGCGACAGAGAAGCGCCTCCCCTCCCGACTCTGACGGGGCCCAGCCCGCGCCCACGCCACGGCCGCCTCCCGCCCCGCCGTACCTGCTCCGCCACGGCGCAGCCCCGCGCAGCAGCCGCGCACCCCGGTGCCCTACGGCCGCGGCCATCTTGTCTCCTGCTCTCAGCGTACTACGCCCCCTTTCCCACGCCGGGCTCACGCCCGTGACGTCACGAGTCTCGAGTTTCTAAGACCAATGAGGAACGCGGAGTGCGGGGGGCGGGGCCAGTCAAACTCCGCCCCGTAGCTGCTCCCAGCTGTGCCTGCTTGGCTCGGGTGCGCTGAGCGAATCCCTCGCCCCGAGTTCCGCCTTGCTAGTCTCGCTTTTTCCAGCGTGCGCTCCCACGTGTGCCGGGAAACGGAGTCGCTTCACGGTCGGGAAAGTCGTATCAGCTGGCCTAATTGGCTTATTTACAAAGGTACCCTCGACTAGCTACCATTTATTAAGCGCCGAGCGCGCTACATGCACGTTGTTATCTTATTCTTAATTCCCACCGGCTGTCTTGGATCATGCAGAAAGGCAGCTGGTGGCCCAGCAGGGTGCCCGGTGTGACGGTGCTTGGTGTTCCTGCTTTCTTCGCTGTGGAGAGGAAAACGACTTTGCAATAACAATTCCTGCCAGTTTTCACTAAGCACTGATTTAGAGATACACGTAGCCCTTAGATATTATCCCCATCTTTAAAATGAGGTTTCCACGGCACAAGGAGGGAAAATATCATGTTCAAGGGCACACAGTGGGCACGTGGTCGGTCTACAAATTAAAGTCAGAATTTGAAAATGTTTGATTCCAAAACCCATGACCTAAACACTCTTCCAAAGCCTTTATCTATGAATATACTCTAATTTAGGTCCAAAAACAAAGAATACAACCCAGATCTTTTCCTCTGCTAAGCTGACAATCACAAATGTCTTCCAACTGTTACAGAAAGGGGATGTGCTGTCATTTACGTGGCAGTCATTTCTGTGTATTTGAGTTCAACAAGGGCATAACCAGCCTCACTGAGCAAAGCCCAACAAGCACTAGGTTTGGTATTGAAGGGAGCCACTACCTTCCGCTGTGTTTTCAGAAATGTGAAAACTATAAAATTGAAAGGGGCTTCATTCTACACACCTGTAATCTAAAAATTCAGGAGGTTGAGGCAGGAAGATCAGATAATTGAAGCCAGCCTGGGCTACAGAGTGAGTTCAAGGACAGCCTGGCCAACACAGCAAGACTCAGTAAGAGAACAAGGAGAAGGAAAAAAAGAAAGTGATTCAGTTTTGTTTTGGGGGGAAAGGTGTTGCTCTGTAGTCCAAGCGGGTCCTGAACTCACTGTGTAGTCCAGGCTGGCCTTGAATTCCCAGCAATACTCCTGCCTCAGCCTCCCAAGTGCTGGCATTACAGCTGTGTGCCACCATACTCAGTTTGCATGATGCTGGGGAATCGAACCAAAGGGACTCACGTTTGCTAGGCCAACACTGTTAACTGTTTCACTCCACTCCCAACCTGATTCAGTTAATTTTAAAAGGAAGAAACATCCACTTTCAAAAGAAAGAAATGAAGTTGTCCCTTATTATATACTAAAATTATTTCAAATGAAACCAAAAACCTAAACTTAGAACTAAATTTATAAAGCCAGGCCTGGTGGCCCATGCCTGTGATTCCAGCACTCGGGAGGTTGAGGCAGGGGGATTGTCATGAGTTTGAGGCTAGCCTGAACTACATAGTGAGTTCAGTACTAACCTGGACTACAGGGCTAGACCTTGTCTCAAATATATATATATATGCACAAAAATAAAAACCTAGGGGCTGGAAGAATGGCACAGCAGTTAAAGTGCTTGCTTACAAACAAAAGGCCCTGAGTTCAATTCCTCAGGACCACATACAGCTGAGCATGGTGGTGCACGTCTGTAATCCCAGCACTGGGGAGGCTAAAGCAGGTGGATTGTCCTGAGTCCAAGGCCAGCTTGGGCTATACAGTGAGTTCAGGACCAGCCTGGGCTACAGAGTGAAACTCTGTCTCAAAAAAAGAAAAAATAAAATAAAAATCTAGTGAAACTCTTAAATCATTGGAGCTGGGTGTTGTGGCACACGCCTATAACCCCAGTACTTTGGAAGTCTGAGGAAGGAGGATTGCAATTTAACAAAACCCTGTCTCAAAACGAAGAAAAAAAATGGTTGAAGATGTAGTTCAGTAAATGAAGACCCTAGGTAAAATCCTCAGAAAGAGAGAGACGACACCGGATTTTGTTACAGGCAGCAACAACAAAAGAAATTGAACTTCAAAATTAAAAACTTTTGTAGCTGAGCCCAATAGTATAGGCGTATAATCTCAGCTCTCTGGGAAGCTGAGGCAGTATGATGACAAGTTTAAGCCCAGCCTGGGAAATATGACAATTTAGTGAGACTCTATCTCAAAATCAAAAATGAAAATGGGCTGAGGATGTAGTGTGAAGGTATGAGCTTGATTCCCTGTACTACAAAAAAAAAAAAATTAAAACTTTTGCCCATCAAAGGGTACTATTAAGAAAGTGAGAGGGAACTCACAGATGGGACAAAATATTTTCAGATTAAGGGTATAGTATCCAGAATATATGAAGAACTCATGAAACTTGAGAACAAAAAAAAAAAAAGCAATTTGAATGTGGGCACATGGCTTGAACATTTCTGCAAAGAGATATACAAGAGATCAATACCCACACAAAATATGCTCAACACCACTAGTCATTAGGGGAGCAAACAGAAATGGTCAAGAGATACCCCGGATACCTCAGACTCCACCGTGGAATATTATTTGACTACCAAAGGAAAGAAGTATTAGTATGTCAGAATACTGACAAGCCTTAAAAACATTTTGCTAAGTAGAATGAAGGGTTGGGGACACTGTTCAGGGCAAAGGCTCTGGGTTCAAACCCAATAGCATACATACACAAAATGATATAATACAATACAATAAAATAAAATGATGGCAAAATATGGAAAAACTGGAACCCTTGCTTATTGCTATTTGGGTTGTAAAATGACTCAGTTTATGTAGAAAACAGTCTGATAATTGTTCAAAAAGCTCAATGCATAACTTACATGATCTTGACAATTTCATTCCTAAATTATTATTTTTGAGACAGGGTTTCACTTTGTAGTCCAGGCTGGTTCTGAACTCACTATGGAGCCTAGGCTAGCCCTTGGCCTCATGGCAATCCTCCTGCCTCAGCCTCTCGGTTGCTGGGATTACAGGTCTGTGCCACCACGCCCAGCTTGATGTAGTGCAGGGGAATTGAATTGAGGGCCTTGCTCTTGCAAGGCAAGTGCTTTAACTATTGTGCCATTCCTCCAGCCCCTCATCCTAAGTTATACTCAAAAGAATTGGAGGAAAGAACCAGGCCTGGCTCCCCCACCACTTCAACGCTCCATCATTTCCCTGCAGTGCCGTAGGCTGGAGACCGATCCTGTGTTTGGGGAACATTTCAAATGCAAACCATAGTACCTCGCAGTGCAGCCTGGGGCTCCAAGCCAGCTCGTCATTGACTCGTCATGTGGCCTGGGTCAATGACGTAAGTACTCTGATCCTCTCACCTGTACATTTGGACATCACTTCCCTCAAAACTGTGGGTGAAACGGTACCAGGCATTAATTTCTTGGGATTTTTCTCTTGTCACTAGAGGGCAGAATTGGCCTGCGATGTTTTTCTTTTATAACCACGTATTCGCAGTACATAATAACAATAGCAAGAGACGTCTTGATCATTTTTACTTCTTTCTCTCCTTCCAGCCCTCTCTCTATGTTCACATCCCCTTTCTCTATCAACAAAGTCCATCTTCTTTCTTCCATTTCTCTTTTACTTTGTTCATGGTTTAGTTTTCTCATATAAGAGAAAGCATGCAATATTGAACCTTTTGTCTCTGAGTCTTTTTGCTAAGCATAATGGTCTCAAGGCACATCCTTTTCCCACAAATGATTTAAATTTACCTCTCTTTATGGCATAGTAGTATTCCATTGTGTATACATACCACATCTTCTTTATCCATTCATCTGTCCTTGTGCACACTGGCTTCTTCAAAGATTTGACCACTGTTAAGTTGTGCTGCTATATACATGGGTATGCTTGTATCACTCTTGTGTGACGTCTTTAATTCTTTGGGGATATGCCCAGAAGAGGGATAGCTGGGTCAAATGGGATATTTCTCTGATGGCTAAAGATGCTGAATTTTTTTCATGTATTTACTGGTGATTTGGACTTTTTCTGAGAACTGCCCACTCATTTCAGAAGCCCATTTTTTGACTGGGTCTTTTATTTTGGAGGGTCTGATATATTTTTTTTTTTATTCTTGGTATATTCTTGAGAATAGCCCTCTCTGAGGAGTAGCTGGCAAAAATTTTTCTCATCCCATTGGTTCCCTCTTCACTATATTGATTATCTCCTTAGCTAGGAGCACCCCATTTTGTAACACAAAGCCTACTGGAAACAAAAGGACAAATAGGCCCCAATATAATATAATTGTTGTGGTTATTTATCTTGTTACTGTTACAAAATACCAAATATCCACAGTTTAAGGGAGGAAAGCTTTATTTAGCTCACAGTTTCAGGAGGTCTCACACAGTTTATTTCATGGGGCCGCTGACAATAGTGAAGGCACATACAGAGACTGGAAAGCCGTTAAACCCATTTCAGTCAAGTGAATCAGGAGCCAGCTGAGGAGATTCCAGGAAGAAGCTTTAACAAAGTTTCTTTTTCCTTCACTGCAAGCTGCCAGTTGCCCACCTGCCCCCTAGAGTGGATGCCACTTCCTCACTTCCAGGCCCACATGACAACAACACACACCTGAAAGCTGTTCCCTGGACATTTCTGAGTTACAACAAGTTGACACAATCTTTTCAGGTCAAACCCCAAGCATCTGCCCGTCCCAGCCAAGCTCTGCCTCCCAGTGACTCACAGTTCCAAATACATAAAGCGTTGGGGAATCCAAACCACAGCAATAATTATAGTAGGTGGCTTCAATACTTCACTATCACAGATACACAGATCAACTGGACCAAAAAAACCAACACAGAAATATTAGAGTTAAACCACACTATGTAACAATTGGACTTAATTGATATTTCCAGTTTTCCATCCAGTATCAGTAGAACATAATTTTTCTCAGCACTTCCAAAATAGACCATATTGTAGGCCATAAGTCATGTTTAAATATAAGTACAAAGGAACTGAAGTAACTTTTTGCAAACTTTCAGATCATAGTGAAATAAAACTAGAAAGAAATAACAAAGGAAACCACAGAGACTACGCAGAAAAAAGGAGAATATATAATATATTGTTGAACAATGGATCACGGAAAATCCAGAAAAGAAATCAAAAACTTCTAGAGTCAAATGACAATGGAAGCAAATTATAACAGAACTTGTGGGACACAATGAAAGCAGGGCTAAGAGGCAAATTTATAGCCATGAATGAACATATTTTTTAAAAGAGCAATTTGAAGTTAAGAATTTAATGATGTATTTCAAGGTCCTAGAGAAACAAGAACAATCTAAATAAAATAGGAGTAGAAAAAAAGAAATTATAAAGATTGGGGCAAATATTAATAAAATTCAAATTAAAAAACAATACAAAAAATCAACAAATTCTAAACTAAATAAGATTGACAAAGCTGTAGCTAAACTAGCCAAAAGAAGAAAAGAAAAAGCCTATAGCAATGCAATTAGAAGTGAAAAGAATGAGATTAGAATCGACACTGCTGAAATTCAGAGACTTATAAGGACCTATTTTGAAAACTTATACTACAACAAACTGGAGACTATGGAATAAATGCATTCATCTCCAGACGTACACAAAATACCAAAATTGAACCAAAAAGATGTAAAAACCCTGAATAGACCACCTATCACAAGCATGAAAATTAAGAGAGTAATAAAGTCTCTTTCTACATAGAAAAGTCTGGGACTGGATGGATTCAGAGGATAATTCTACCACTACTTCAGAACAACAACTATCATAAGTGCTTCTCACACTGTTCCATAAAATTGAAAGAGAAGAAACATTGCCAAACTTGTTTCTGGAAGGTAGCATTACCCTGATACCAAAACCATGCAAAGACTTAACTAGGAAAGAAAAACATAGGCCAATCTCCTCAATGAATATAGATGCAAAAACCTCAATTAGACACTGATAAGCAGAATTCAGCAAATCATCAAAAAGATCAACACTATAATGAAATCGGCTTCATTCCATGGATGCAAGGACGGCTCAACAAACATAAATTAACTAATGTGATATACTACAAAAATAAGAGCAAGAACAAAAATTATGTGATTATCTCAATAGATGCAGAAAACATCTTTCATAAAATCCATTCATGATAAAAATCCTGAGAGAGACTTTCAGGCAATATGATGGCTGAGTAACATAACTATGCAATGTTTCCTTATGGATTCATTTAATAAGTTAGAATATAATTAAAAACTGCCTGTTTAACTTAGCTAGGAGAGGAAGGAGCACCCCAACAATTAAAGGGAGGCCATGGAAAGGTCAGAAATCCTGAAGACGCACTGAAAGCAGAAGAAAATAATAGCCCTGGAAGCCACCCCAGTATCCAGGCATCACCAGCCTCCTCAGACAGGAGAAAGTCCTGAGCCAGAACTTCTGACCAAGATAATCACAGATTCAAAAGAAGTGGGAATTGACTGCAGCTGGTAGCCCCAGCCTCCAAAAAGAGCCTGCTGGTAGTGCGTATGGCAAACGCAATGTGAGCTTTCTCTAGAAAAGGCCTCCCAGAGCCTAGATCAGAAGCAGCACTGGACAGGTGGGGATGGAAGCCAGGACAGGCAGAAGAGCTTTGCTGAGTGGGCTGGGTGTGACCAAGACAACTCAGAGGCCATCGGACTGTTAGGTTCTCTCTCACTGCCTATTCCCAGCACGGAACTCTGAGGAATTTTGGCTCCCCTCATACACCTTCACACTCACCCGATGAAACTTCTCGGCTAGGCCTTTCAAGTGAAGTCCCTCAGCAACAGAAACATGGGAAGGAGACAAAACAACTGGGCACCCACAGAGATGCCTGAGACCCCAGAAGCTAATATCATGGGCCCAGAAATAGTGAAACCTAGAGGGAATGAAGTCAAAAGGCAAATAAACTGGTTCAAACAAGATATTCTCAAAAAAAAAAATGCAAGCAATGATTAGTGGGTTTAAAGAGGAACTAACCAAACAAATGGTGGTCCTAATGGAAACAAAGCTTACTGAGCATGTAGAAGCCACAAACAAAAATTTGTCTGAGGTAAATAAGGAAATGCAAGATATGAAGGAACATTTTGATAGAGAAGTGGAAATTTAGAAAAAATCATCCAACTGAAATTCTGGATATAAAAATATATTTGAAAGCAGGGGAAGTCAACTCAAACATCATGAGAACAGAATTTCAGATCTTGAAGAAAAGGCTGAGGAAACAAATGCTCTAATTAGGCAAAATTCCAAAATTAGAAATGAGCAAAGTAGCTGGGTACAAGTAGATGATGGATGATTCAAAGAGAACCAATCTCAGAATTATGAGTGTGGGAGAAAGAGCAGAAGATAGCACCAAAGGTATAAGGAATTTATTCACTAAAATCATGCAAGAAAATTTCCCAAATCTTGGAAGAGAAATTAATTTTCAGGTACAAGAAGCTTATAGAACACCAAATAACCTCAACCAGCAACAAGACTCACTACAACACATCATAATCAAAACCTCAGAAATACAACATAAAGAGAGAATATTAAAAACAAGAGAAAAACAGACATTGTTTCACCAAGGCAAACCTATTTGAATTACAGCAGATTTCTCAATGCAAACTTTAAAAGCCAAGAGAGCCTGGTTCACAACCTTTCAACCTTCAAAAAACAGGAAGTGTCAGCCCAGGTTGTTATATCCAGTAAAATTATCCCTGAAAATCGAAGAAGTAAAAAAATTTCACGACCAAGAATCCCTAAAAAAATTTGCCACCACTAGCCCAGCACTGCAGAAAAGAATTGAAAGAATATGGAGAGAGACAAGTAACACCAAAGAATATTGAGGAGAGGAAACATCTAAAGAGAAAGTGGTAGGGGCTGGAGGAATGGCTCAGCAGTTAAAGAGCTTGCCTAGCAAGTGCTAAGTACCCAAGTTCAGTTCCCCCGGACCACATAAACTGGGTGTGGTGTTGCACGCCTGTAATCCAGCACTCACGAGGTTGAGGCCGGAGGATTGGCCTGAGTCCAGGGCCAGCTTGAGCTCCATAGCGAGTTCAGGACCAGCCTAGGCTACTTAGTGAGACCCTTTCTCAAAAACAGAGAGAGAGAAAGTGTTTAAAAAGATGTCTATCATTCGAGGGGTGTCCTATTAAAATAGTACCAGGTTTCTCATAAAATCTGTGAAATTTCCCCCCATAATTATTATTTATATTAGTATATTAGTTTACAAAACATAACTATATTGAAAATGAGGAATTGTTATAAAATCTTAATCTGTGAAACTTATTTGATGTGTATGATGTGTATAGATATTTAGCTGGGACTGGTATGGCAGAAGGCAGTGGTTTTGATCTGGGGTATTTTTAGCTTTAAAAACAGGAAGAGTTGGTAAATAAGTGGTTTGGAGGATCTTTTCCCTGACGCTATCATTGAGTGGTAGAAATAAAAGGTCAAGTAGCCTTAGTCCATTGGCTAAGAACTCAGTCAGTTATCAGTTCAACCCATGACTCTTGAATTTTACTTCTCAAGTTTATACTCTGTAACTAAATTTGTAATAATGATCTTACTCATTTCTTTCTGCTCCTCTATGGGAAAGAACTCTAAAAATTCTGAAATAACTAAGTATGCCATTATATCTATTCCTTATGTGCAATATATTTTTATGATATATACCTAAGTTCATTTAGTGTAGCAATTCATATATATTTGGTCTTTGATGTAAGTTTAGCCTAAGAAAACTGACTGATGTGATGATAACCCGACTGTCTTCTGAATGTACACACATTTACTTTTCAGGACTAAGCTAAGGAATTTGAAATTTAACTTTTCTCATTTTCTTTCTCACTTTTTCTAGCCTTGTGAATTCTATTGTTATCATTCTTTTCTTCTGTGAACTGGTGTTTAAGGCCAAGTTAAAGAATCTCAACAAAAATACAGTAAGATACTGAAAAAAAAAGAACTTTCAGTAAGTTGTCCCAATAAAAGGCTCTGCTGGACTCAAGAGGAGGCATCAAGATATGGCCACTGCAGCCCATTCTAGGGGTGGGAAGCTGAGCTAAAGAGTGCTGATTTGAGTGTGAAGCGAGTCAGATGCAGAAGATTAAATATGTTAAAGATCTTATGATCTCTCTGGTAATAGGAAATCCACAATACAAGCACTCTATAGAACCAAATGGATGTGATAGTAGGAGTTAGGGGGGAAAGGGAGGGTATGTGAGGCCCAAAAATGGGGAGGGGAAGGGATTTGCAATGTCGACGCTCTATATATGTGCACAAAATACTCAAGCTCCTTGTAACTATTATGTATCACACACACACACACACACACACACACACACACACACAAATATATTAATAAAAAGGGGAAATATGAAAAACAATCTGGAGAAAAATACATTTAGAAGGACCTTACTTCAAACTGATAGAAGGCTTTTATACCAAACCTATTATCAAAACTATACTAATTGGGAGAAAACTGATAACATTTCCCTGTACATCAGGAACACTACAAGACTTGTCCATTCTAACCCCTTCTACTTAATACAGGGCATATACCCCTAGCGAGAGCAGCAATTTAAAAGAAGAGAATAATAGGAATACATCTTGGAAAGGAAGAAGTAAAATTATCCTTATTCGCAGGTAAAACTCCTGAAGATATAGGAATGGGCAAAGACTTTCTAAATAGAACACCTGGTGCAAAAGAACCTCCAGAAGTAACAATTTGAATCATAACAAAAATTTAAAACTTCTGCAGAGCAAATAAAACAACTGACAGAGTTAAGAGACAGCCCACAGAACAGGACAAGTATTTACCACCTATAACTTAGACAGGGGGCTAATACCTGTGATATATAAAGAACTGAACAAAAATAGACCCATCAAAGCCAATGACCTAGTTAAAAACTGACAACTGAAATCAATAGACAATTTTCAGGATAAGTACACACGGCCAGCAAAGTCATGAAAACAGATTCAACATCCTTAGCTGTTGCAGAAATGCAAATGAAAGTAACACTGAGATACCATCTCACCCCCGTGGCTTATATCAAGAACTCAAAAAGCAACAGATGCTGAGGATTCAGGGACATTGCTGTTAATGGCTGGTGGAACTTTGAAGTGGTACAACCAATATGGAAAGCAGTATGGAGATTTTATTTTTAAAAACTGAAAATAGATATCCCATTTAACTCCTCTTCTGGGTATTTTCCCAAAAGCAACGTGTCACAGAGGTACAGGCATATCCGTGTTTACAGCAGCACAACTGATGACAGCTGGCTCATGGAAGTTGCCAAAACAACCATCAAGAGACCAATGGATTTCCAAATGTGGTATATACACACAATGGGGTATTACTCTGCCATGAAGACAGATAATATGTATCACTGTGGGTCAATGGATACAACTTGAGACCATTATGCTTAGGGAAATGAATCAGGCTCGGAAGATTAAGTATCACTTGGTTTCTCTAATATGAGAACCCAGAGTGTAAATAAATAATAGTCAAGTTAGTGAGATATTGGTAGGTGGGGGGGGGGGGCTGAGGGAAGGAGTGAGGGGAGAGAAGGGGGACAGGGAAGGGAATGTGAAGTTGTTGCTACATATGTGTGTGTGTGTGTGTGTGTGTGTGTGTGTACAAAATTCTCAAGTTTAATGTGTCCATTATATGTTGTGTATACATACAAACAAAAAATGGGGGAAACATGAGTTGTGCTGCTGTAACATGGGTACGCATGATGTGATGACTTTAATTCTTTAGGGAAGACCCCCAGAAGATACAGAGCTGGGTGAAATGGGATATCTATTTTCAGTTTTTTAAGGAACTCCATACTGTTTTCTGTGATTGTACCAATTTGTAGTTCCATCAGCAATGTAGAAGGGTTCCTTTTTTCTAGCGTTTGTTATTTTTCAAATTTTTGATAAAAGCCATTCTTACTAGAGCAAGGTGGAACCTCAGTCCTGTTTTGATTTGCATTTTTTATTACAGCTAAAAATGATGAACATTTTTTCATGGATTGTGCATTTATACTTCTGAGAGAAATGTCTACTTATTTCAATTGCCTGTTTTTATAATTGGGTCTTTTGTTGTGGAAGAGTCTAAATTTCTTCAGTTCTTTCTATATTCTACATACTAGCCTGTGTCCGTGAGCAGCTGGCAATTTTTCCCCATTCCACTGGTTCTTTCAGCACTCTGTTGATTGTTTTCTTTGCTGTATAGAAGCTTTTAAATTTGACATAATGCTTTTGTTAATTCTTGATGTTATTTCTTGTGCAGTGGGTGTTTTATCGAGAAAGTCTTTTCTACTCCTGTGTCTTCAAGAGACTTGCCTATTTTATCTTCCCACAGGATGACTATTTCCATCTTGTCTAAATCTTTGATCCATTTTTATTTGATTTTGGTAGACAGTAAAAGATGGGGGTCTACATTCATTCTTCTGCATATGGATAACCTGTTTTCAAGCACCACGGGTTGAAGAAGCTATCTTTATCTCCAGCGTACATTTTTGGACATGAACAGAGGCTGAGGTTGCCCAAAATGGTTTCTGCATCAGCTCTGTTCCACTGGAGTACCAGTTTTCT
Source organism: Ctenodactylus gundi (assembly GCA_004027205.1). Classification (NCBI taxonomy): domain Eukaryota; kingdom Metazoa; phylum Chordata; class Mammalia; order Rodentia; family Ctenodactylidae; genus Ctenodactylus; species Ctenodactylus gundi. The sequence goes on along the minus strand of PVKB01003656.1, from coordinate 31,914 downwards.
TCCCACTATCATGAGGCATTTGTTTAATTTCCCATTTTTATTATATGCATGTGTGATACACAATTGTTATGTTAAAGTTGAGAATTTTGCACACATATATTACAGCAACAACTTCACGTTCCCTTCTTTGTTCCCCTCCCCACCCCCACCCCCACTCCCTCTCTCATCCTCTCGACTCTCAACATCTCACAATCTGACTATTATTTATTTACACTCTGGGTTCTCATATTAGAGAAACCAAGTGATACTTAATCTTATGAGCCTGATTCATTCCACTAAGCATAATGGTCTCAAGTTGTATCCATTGACCCACAGTGATACATATTATCTGTCTTCATGGCAGAGTAATACCCCATTGTGTGTATATACCACATCTGAAAATCCACTGGTCTCTCGATGGTTGTTTTGGCATCATACATGAGCCAGCTGTCGTCATGCCTGTACCTCTGTGACACGCTGCTTTTGGGAAAATACCCAGAAGAGGTATTGCTGAGTTAAATGGGATATCTACTTTCAGTTTTTTGAGGCATCTCCATACTGCTTTCCATATTGGTTGTACCACTTTAAAGTTCTACCAGCCATTAACAGCAATGTCCCTGAATCCTCACCAGCACTTGTTGCTTTTGGAGTTCTTGATATAAGCCATTCTCACTGTGGTAAGATGGTACCCCAGTGTTGGTGACCACTGAAGAGATTATGTCAATTTGAGGCAATTGGGAACCACACCTGGATTGGGGCTTGGGAACCACGCCCAGATTAGGCAATTGGGAACCAGCCTGGATGAGATTGGGAGTGATTTGTGGGCCCATGAATAAGGGAAGAGCAACCCCCACCCCCGGGATGTTGGATGTCCAACTGGGAACTTCAACTGTATAAAAGGAAGAAAGGTGATTGTTACCGCTTCTTCCTCCGGGAAAGCTCTGGCCTTCGCAGTTGTCTATGGGCGCGGACTTGACGCCGACTTGATACGCTCTGCAGATCTTCATCACAAATTCCCTCCAGTCTCAGCCTGTGCCTGTCTGCCTGTTGCCGATCTTCAACTGCCGATCTTCTGGCTCTGGCCTTTGCTATTGTTCTTTGAAGAACTGAGATTCGCAGCAGACTCTCACCAGCTGTCTTGCCGTCCCTGACGGGTGTTCTGCCTTAGGCCTGAGCAGCCATTGGACAGTCCAGCTCTGGCACACGCAGGCTGCCATCTTAGACCATCTCTGTCCTCTGATGTCTGAGCCTTCCAAATAGATCCTTTTTGTTATAATTTCTGTCAATTCTGTATTTTGTAAGAACCCAAACTAATACAGTGCTACTTTGATTTGCATTTGTTTTTTCCCACCACTTTTATTAATATATATGCGATACATACTGTACACAATGAAATTGAGTATTTTGTGCACATATGTATCACATCAACTTTACAATCCCTTCCCAATCTTGGTCCTCCCACCCCTTTCCCATCCCCCCTGACTTCACTGTCACACCCATTTGGTTCTATAGAATGCCTGCATTCTGGGTTTCACAGAACAAAGAAACCATGCAATATTTAACATATTTAATCTTCTGCATCTGACTCACTTCACCACTCAAATCAACACTTACTAGTTCAGTTTCCCACTCACAGAATGGGCTGCAGTGGCCACATCTTGACGACTCTTCTCTAGGTCCAGCAGAGCCCTTTATTGGGGTGATTTGCCAAATAATCTTTTTTTCTATATTGTATATCTTTGTTGGGATTCTTTAACATGGCCTCATCCACCAGTCCACGTGAGAAAAGAAAAATAACAATTTAATTCATAAGGCTAGAAAATGTCAGAAAGAAAAAGAGAGAATTTAAATTTCAAATGCCTCAGGTGAGTACTGAAAGGTAAATGTTTGTACATTCAAAAGATGTTCATGTTTTTACATCAATCAGTTTTCTTAGGCTAAAATTACATCAAAAACCCAATAAGTGAACAACTATAATAAATGAACTTAAGTTTATATCAAATTGCTACATTAAGTGAAATTAAATCTATATCACATGAATATATTACACTTAAAGCAACAGATATTATGGCATACTTAGTTATTTCAGAATTTTCAAACTTTCATAAATTATTACTCACATTTCACTAATTACTAACATTTTGCCAGATTTGGTTTATCATTTTACCTATCCATCCTTAAATTCATGCACACATATTTTTAAAGATTTTATTCCAATTCCCCATGTTGAATATAAGTAGTATGTCTCACAAAGTAATATACTATTACAAAAAATAATTATGTGGGGAAATGTCACTGATTTTAGAACAGCAGGTACTGTTTTAGAAGTATATCAACGTAGGGGCTCATAACCAGAATATACAGGGAACTGAAGAAAAGTAAACTCCCCAAAATCAAGGATCCGATTGAAAAACGGGCAAATGAAATGAAGAGGCAATTCACTCAGGAAGAAGTTCAAATGGCCAATAAATACATGAAAAGATTTTCAACATCCCTAGCCATAAGGGAAACGCAAATCAAAGTATCACTAAGATACCATCTAACTCCAGAGAGATTGGCCTATATCAACAACTCAAATAGCAGTCACTGCTGGAGAGGCTGTGGGGAGAAAGGAGACCTCCTGCACCGCTGGTGGGAATATAAATTGGTACAACCGCTACGGAAAGCAGTATGGAGGTTTCTCAAAAGACTGGAAATAAATATCCCCTTCAATCCAGTGATATCTCTCCTGGGAATACTCCCAAAAGAGTTCAAAACAACACATAACAGAGATATGTGTACACCCATGTTCATTGCAGTATAACTAACAATAGCTAAAATATGGAAGTCACCAAAATACCCATCAACAGACCAATGGATGCACAAACAGTGGTATTTATACACTATGGAATCCTATGCACCTATAAAGTCCAACAGCTTGGAGGCCTTTTGTAGGCAAATGGAGGAAACTTGAGACCATCATGCTTAGTGAAGTGAGTCGGAAGCAGAAGGTGAAATATCGAATGGTCTCTCTGATATGAGAAACCCAAATCCCAGATCACAATTATCTCACAGAACTTAAAGTGAAAAAAAAAGGAGAACCAGGGATGGGGTGGGGTTGCAGAGTGGGTGGGAGAGGGTCAAAAGGATAGCGGGGAAGGTCTTGTTACCTCGACTAGAAACGTATGTTCACAAAATGCTCAAGACCAATGTAAATCTTAAATTTTGCACTTACACATTTCAATAAAACGGGGGGGGGGGAGCAAAAAAGTATGTCAATCAAGTGATTCAAATACCAGTCTGCTTTTTGTTATACTTTTTCTTTAATGTTCCCTTTCCTTCATGTTTTTTGGTACTGCTTATCTCTCTGCTTCTCTCAAAGATTCCTTTAGGTATTTTCTGCAATGCTGGGCTAGTAATGGCAAATTTCTCTAGGGATTCTTGGTCATGAAAATTTTTAACTTCTCCTTCAATTTTCAGGGATAATTTTACTGGATATAACAACCTGCATTGACACTTGCTGTCTTCTAAAGCTTGAAAGGTTTTGCTCCAGGCTCTCCTAGCCCTTAAAGTTTGCATTGAGAAATCTGCAGTAATCAGAATGGGTTTGACTTGGTAAAATAATGCTCGTTTTTCTCTTGTTGCTTTTAGTATTTTTTATGTTGTATTTCTGATTATGATATGTCATGGTGACTCTCATTGCTAGTTGAGGTTGATGTTTTAAAAGCTCTCTGTACCTAAAAATTAATTTCTTTTTCTAGATTTGGGAAATTTTCTTACATGATTTCAGTAAATAAATTCTTTATATCTTTGGTGCTGTCTTCTGCTCTTTCTCCCACATCCATAATCTGAGAATGTTTCTCTTTGAATCATCTATCAGCTGTTGTATTCAGCTACTTTGCTCATTTCTAATTTTGGAGTCAGGCCAAATTACAGCATTTGTTTCCTCAGCCTTGTCATCATGGTTTGAAATTCTGTCCTCACAATGTTCAAGTCAACTTCTCCTGGTTTCAAATGAGTTTTTATATCCTGAATTTTGCTAGATTTTTTCAAATTTTTTAATATTAAAACATTCCTTCATATCTTGCATTTCCTTGCTTCCTTCTTTTGTGGCTTCTATATGTCCAGTAATCTTTTTCTCCATTAGGACCATTATTTGCTTAGTAAGTTCCTCTTTAAGTGCACTGATCAATGCTTGCATTTCTTTGAAAATATCTTGTTTGAATTGGTTGTTTAACTCATTTATTTGCTTTTTGACTTCCTTCCCTATGAGTTCCACTATTCCAGGGCCCATGACATTAGCTTCTGGGGTCTCAAGCATGTCTGTGGGTGCCCTGTTGCCCTGTCTTCTCCTCATGTTTCTATTGTTGAGGGACTTCACTTGTAAGGCCTGAGAGGTTTCTTTGAATGAGTATGAGGGATTATGGGCAAAGCCTAAATTCTTCCAATTGCTATCACTATCCTTGAATTTATTAAAATACAGGTTTTCAAACAGTTTCTTATAATAACCTGGATTTCAACATTGTTCTATTTTCAAAATGGCCATAATACCTAAATGAATATATAGATTCAATGCAGTCTTTATCACGATACCAAAAGCATTTTTCACAGAACTAGAAAAAAAAAATCCTCACAATTTAGATGGATCAATAAGAGACCCAGAATAGCTAAAACAATCTTAAGCAAAACAAACAAACAAAAAGGGCAGGAAGCATTATATATAATACCAGGTATCAAACTATATTACAAAGCAACAGTGATTAAAAAAAAACACATATGGGATCGGCACAAAAACAGACAGGTGGATCAATGGAATAGAACTGAGGATGCGGAACCATCCTCAAGAACTTTGAGCCACCTGATCTTCAACAATGGGGCCAAAAACATGTGCTGGTGTAAGCACAGCCTCCTTAACAAACGATGCTGGGCAAACTGACCAACCACACGCAGAAAAATGAAACTAGATCCACATCTTTCACCATGCACCAAAATCAAATCAAAAGGCATCAAAAATATAGACAATAAAATGGAAACACTACAGTTTTTGGTTTTAATTTCATTGAATCTTTTTTCTTTTTTCACAGTACTGTAGTTTTCATTATAGAGGTCCTTCACTTCCTTGTACAGGTTCATGCCTATGTATTTTCCTTTAGGGCTACTGCAAATGAAATTATTTTTCTGCTTTTTCTGTGTTTTCATTGTGCCTTTGCAGGAATGCTATTAATTTATGATATTGATTTTGTAACCTCCAAGTTGGCTAAATTTGTTAATTAGTTCGAAGAATTTTAGTGAAGTTTTTGGGGTCTTCTATATAGGATCAAATCAGATTCAGACAAGCAAAGATTAACTTTCTCCTTTACTATGCATATTCTTGTTAATTCATTCTTTGGCCTGATTGCTCTGCCTAAGTATCATACTGAACAGTGGTGACAGTGGACACCCTGGACTTGTTCCTGACTTAAGATCAAATGATTTCAATTTTTCTCCTTTTTCGGATGATGTTGGCAATACAATTGTCATAAATTGCCTTTACAGCTTGAGGTAAGGCTCTCTTATGTGCATTTTCATCAGGTTTCTTTTTTTTTAAATCATGAATGGATGTTGAATTTTGTCAAAGACTTCTACTGTAAGTCTCTTCCTGTGATTGTATTGGAGTCTGTTTTACCTCTCCTGTCAACTAGCTTCTGTTTTATGAAACTGGGTGCACCAAAACTGGGTATGTATATGTCTGTAATTGTGGGCTCTTCTTGGATTATTCCTTTTCCCAGTGTCCATTTTTGTCTCTTCCAATCTGTTTTGAAGTCTGTAGTGTCTGAGAATAGTATAGCTATTCCTGCTTGTTTCTGGGCTCCAGTAGCATCATGAAGTATTACTTTTCATCCTTTTACCTTCATTATGTGTGCTCCTCTGTGGATAAAGTGTGACTCTTATACACAATAAATGGTTGTGTTTTCATTCACTCCCAGTGTGTGTCTTGGGTGTCTTTTGATTGGTGAGTTAAGATCATTAGCATTGAGAGAAATTACTATAAGCAATTTGGTGAATCTTCATTTTTTTAAACCCCCTTTGGTGTTGGTTCTTTGGTATTTTATTTGGTACACATCCCCTTCAATGTTTCCTTTTTCTCTGAGTCTTTGGTGTAAATTCCTCTGTCTGCCTAAAATTCCCTCAAGCATTTTTTAAAATGCTGGGCTAGTGGTCACAAATTTCTTTAGGGTTTGTCATTAAAATGTCCTACTTCTCTTTCAAATTTCAGGAATAATTTTGTTGGATACAACAACCTGGGCTGTTTCTTTCTTTTAATGCTTCAAAGAGTTCATTCCAGGCTCTCTTTGCCTTTAAAGTCTGAACTGAGAAATCTGCAGTTATTTGGATGGGCTTACCTTAACAGAACAATGGCAGTTTTTGTTTTAACTGTTTTTATAGTCTGTGTTGAATTTCTGAGATTTTAATTCTGATGTGACATGGTGAGGTTCCTGTTTAGTTAAGGTTATTAAATGTTCTCCATGTCTCTTGTACCAGAATATTAATTTCTTTTCCTAGATTTGAGAAATTTTCTGACACAATTTCAGTGAATTCTTTATACCTTTTTTCTCCTCTGCTCTTTCACACCCATAGTTCTTACTTTGGTTCTGAGTCATCCAGCAGCTGTGTACCCAGCTATCTTGCTGTTTTGTTGTTTTTAGGCTATTCCTAAATGCGTTAATTGATCAGCATTGTTGTCACTCGTAATGTTCAAGCTCGCCCCATGCTTTCAATTAAAATTTTCATATCCTGAATTTTGGCTAAGTTTCTGCTCAGATTTTCCGTTTCCACACCAAAATGTTCCTACATATCTTGCATTTCCTTGAACCTCGGCCAGACATTTGTTTTTGTCTTCCATAAACTAGTAAACTTTTTTAAATCAACCAAGACCATTGTTTAGTATACTCTTTAGCTTGTTAATCAATCATCTTTTGCATTTAAGTATGTGATGTTTGACTGATTGTTTTCTTGTTCTCCTTTCTACTTTATTTTCTTTTAATCTCCTTTCCTGTATGGTCCACTATTTCAGGGTCCGTGGCATTAGCTTCTGCGAAGTCATGCAATGCATTTCTGCAGCTGTCTATTGCCTTGTTTTCTCATGATTCTATTGCTAAGGGCTGTCATCAGTTAGGGCCAAAAGACATTCTGTCCTTAAAAGAACAATTGAGATGAGTCAAGATGTTTTCACTATATTGAGTTACTTAGGCAAGTAGTCTCTTTGTCATGTGGTGTTGGTGGCAACTGTCCACAAGATATGACAGAAGGGCGAGTAGCAATTGACTGTCCAGCTGTGGTTCCCTGCCCAGTTTTTGCTGTGTGTTCATTGATGAGTTCTGCCCTTGACCTTCCTGTGTGAACCAGCAAGAGTGTACCCTGCTGGAGAGATTTCACTTTAATGGCCAAGCTGAGGCATTTCTCTGAACATGCCTAAGGGTGGGTGGATGCAGCTGAAAGTCCACTGAGTTCTGTGCAGGGATTAGGCAGTGAGGGGGCTCTAACAGTCTGAAGACCTCCATTGTGTCTTGTTCACATCCAGTACCCTCAGCAAACCTGTATCTCTTTTGGCTTTCTCCTCGGAGGGCAAGGCCCTCTGCCTTCCATGGCCTGCTCTTGCCATAGCCCAAACCTTTCATGAGGTCAGCAGCCTGTTCACCCTTCTCTGTGACCCTCTCTTGTGCCACTTTCTTCCTAGGTACTGATTAAGAGTGTCCCCCAAATCCTTGATGTGATTTGTCTCTGGCTTCTTTTATCCAAAACAGTTCAGACTTGGGCTCTTTGCAAAATGGCTCCTGATTACATCATTTCCTAGTATGGCGCTGCCAAGAACTGCTTCTCCTGAGCTGGTCTGATAAGCCGCAGGAAGACTTTTTCAAGAAATCAGCTTACAGTGAGTTAGCAGTTTGCACTACCTGCAGGGTTGCTTTTTCTGCAAGCTTGGGCTGCTTGGCTATTTAACTCTTTTAACTCCCAATTCTCTGGGTTTACCTCAGTTACAGGTGCTAGCTGCTTACAGCCATTTCTAGGCGGCTTGCCTGTCTTCTCAGACTAGTGTGTTCTTCGGCCTCAGATAGTTCCTCAAAGGCCAGCTTTCCCATGGCCTTTCTGCAATTCCTGGAGTGGACTGGGGTTTTTTGTTTGGTTGGCTGGTTTTGTTTTTGACAGGGTTTCTCACTGTAGTTCTGACTGAACTCACTATGTAGTCCAGGCTGGCCTTAAATTCATGGCAATTCTATTTCAGCCTTCTCATGGCTGGGATTATAGACATGTACCACCAGGCCCGGCTATTTTTTTTTTAATAGAACAAACTTTATTCGTAAATGAAGCTCCGTACAATTAAAAGCAGAAACAGCTTCTTAAAAAAAAAAAAAGGAATGTAAGAAGGCAACATACCATTTATTTGAAATTGCAAATTAATTTCCTTTTAAAATGGGCGAGGGTTGAGAAATCATTTAATTCCATCCAAATTCCCCCATCTCTACGAAGCAGCCCATGAAAGCCTCAGTCCTGAGCACTCACTGCAGATCCCCAGAAGTCCCTCAATAAAATAGGCCAGCTTCTCCTCTTGCCATAAAGGTGCATCACTTGGCAAGCAGGACTCTGTAGCACGTGGATTCTTGCAGGGAAGCATCGTGAGACCCGCTCCTGTGCCACTGGCAGTGCTTGTCCTCCCTTCTGCTTTGCAATCCTCAGCATCCTCTCGTTTTAAAAGAGGGTGACACACGACATGGGCATTGCCAGGCGGACAGTAGAATTCCTCAATACATACTGGATTTTACTTTTAAGCAGATTCATTTCACTAAGTATTGTAATGCTGATACTGCACCCTTGAGGCTGGGGGAAAAACTTGTAGTAAACATAGAACCAAACCGGACACAGAGCAGCCGTCTCCTAATGACACTTCATCAGGTCCGACGTCTGAATTGTGAAAAAACGTGGAATTAATCCTGGCACACAGCTCAGGGAAGGTGCGGTACGCGTGTTTAAAGCTGGCCACATCCCAGCACAGGTCCACATAGGAAGAGGAGGAGGAAGAGCCCATTTAATCCCAGAAGTACCTCCACGACCCCCAGGGGAATACCCGCAAGCACTTAACCACTGAGATATGGCTCCAGCGTTCAGCCAATAGTCTTTCAACTGCATCTCAATTTTTTGGACGAGTTTGTGAGGAACCAGTGTCAGTGGGAATCTTACTAGGCTGCCATCTTGTCTGGAAGTCCAATTTTATTTTATTTTTTTAAATTTCAAGACAGTCTTGCCAAATTGCTAAATTGCCTGGGATGGGCTTAACCTGCAATCCTCCTACCTCTACCTCCCAGTGCTTGGATTATAGGCCTGAGCCACCAGGTCTGGTTATGGGAAAATCAGCTAAAACTGGTTTAGGGGTTGGAGGAATAGCTCAGCAGTTAAAGCACTTCCATAGCAAGGTCAAGACCTTAAGTTCAATTCCCCAGCACCACAAAAACTGGACTTGGCAGCACACGCCTATAATCCCAGTACTAGGGAGGCTGAGGCAGGAGGATGGCTGTGAATTCTAGGCCAGCCTGAACTGCAGAGTGAATTCAAGACCAACGTGTACAACAGACCAAGACCCTGCTTCAAACAAACACACAAAACAAAACAAACAAAAAAACTAGTTTGGTCAAGCTTCTCACTCTAAACAGGACCTATCAATGCTGAGATCAACTCTGGATCTTAGCCAAAAGGTTGAAGCACAACAATGCTGATATATATGATGGGAGATATTTTTAAAATATTAGCTTAACTGATAATTAGCTATGACTTCTAAAGAAAAGGTGTGGGTGAGAACTTCCCCAACTAATCATGAGCAGAAGCAGAAGCACAACTATTCAGGCAAGATGTTTCCCAAACAGCAAAGACTACATAGGTAATTTTATGGTCGGGCTCTGTGCGGTCCTCCAAGGCTCTCAGGTATTTGAGTGTGGTGGAGTGTACCTAAGGACACTGTGCTGTTGGGAGCTGGAGCCTGGCTGGAAGGGGTGGACGCTTAGGGCTTGGCCTTGAAATGTGTATTCCGCCCTTCCTTGCTGACCCGGTTCCCATCTACGGTGCTGCAAACAGCTAAGCCCTGACATGTGCTCCCACAACTACCAGCTGCCCACATACGGACGGTGACAACCAGAAACGGTGGCTAAATTACGGATGTCAGGCATTCTGTCCTAGAAGTGAAAAGACAGGTAGAATCCCTCAATGTAGAAGTCCTGAGGCCAAGAGAGTAAATTGTACAATGGGCACTACTCTGCTCTGGACAAAGTCCATCTTTAGGAACAATCATCCCTCTTTCTGGAACACATGAGTCTGCTGTAAGAGTCCTGTATTTTCAGTTATTCTTCCAACTAGGAAAAATAGCTGACAAAAGGTGAGACCTTTTAAAGAATAAATGACTATATCCCACTGTGTTTAAAATTTCCCAAGTTAGTCTTCTGAGCAAGTGAGGCTATTTATTCCAAATATGCTGCTAATATGTGAAACTACTTTCGCCTGAATTTGTAATCGCTCTTAGATTCCTAGGCCATGTGAGAGAGCCAATCACACTGTTTAAAAGTTACACCTAAAATAGGTGGTCAGTCACACAACCTAACTGGGTATAATTCAGATTTGAAGGTCTACTGATTCTTTTTATTTTTATCTTTTGGGTCTTTTTGACACAGGGTCTGAGTCGAGGCTGGTCCTGAACCTATTAGGTAGCCCCAGTTGGCCTCAAACTCAACAGCAATTCTCCACCGTCAGCCTCCTGAGTGCTGGGGTTATAGGTGTGCACTGTCACACCTGGCTTATGTGGTGCTGGAGAACTGAACTCAGGATCTCGTGCTTGCTAGGCAAGTGCTCTAACCACTGTGCTATTATGCCAGCCCTGGGAGACTACTGATTCCATACACCTGTCAAAAGAGACAATGTGCCACTGTGGAGTATATTTAAAAAGCTCCACTGCAGGCCCTGGAGGCCACCCTAGAGAAGGAATTCATTACAGGTCCTGAGCATAAAATAGGTCTCAAAAAATGGTGACCAATTTGGAAAAGATAATGCTTGCAGTACTTAACTGAAATGTCTGTTAGAAAGAAAGAAAGAAAGAGAGAGAGTCAGAGAGAGAAAGAGAAGGAAAGAAAAATGAAAAAAGAGAAAAAAAGTGATCATATTACGAGTTAACTTTTAAGAACAAAACTTACAGTCTTGAAGAGTTATCTGAAAGGGTTGCAAAAAAATTTATTTTCATAAATTAACACACAGAACAGTGGGCACTGTAGAGTCACAAGCTATCAAACAGAAAAGGAACCGCAGGGGGACAACGTATGCCAATGTTATCAAAAATGTACAAATTTTACTGAGCTATCGACCATGATAATACAGAAACACTTCAGGCAGCTATTTACTGGCCCAGACCCTAGCTCAAGGAGATGCAGCAGCCTCTGAGAATTCAAATCCAGTTCAGCATCAGAGAGCAGCCTGTACAGACAGTTTACAAGCATCAGCTCTGAGTGTGCTTTGTTGGACAGTGGGCTACTTGAGGGCCCACATTTCATAATCAAGACAGCTTTTGAGGCTTAAAGTATGATTAGATGTAACATTAAACTGTGATTACAGCAGAATTAAGTCTCTCTCCCTAGTTGGCTTTATCTAGTTCAGTTCAGGCAAGGAGCCCTCTTCTGACATGAATCTAGGCAAGGATACTCCATACCTCTGGCCAATTATTTATATTATACTTTGGATACAGCCTCCCACAATGTGGTTGTTAAAGAGGTCCTCTCCAGGGGAAAAAAAGTTTACAGAAACAAAACAAAAGCAAGGGTATTTTTAAAAAGCACCAACTGCATACTTTTCTCACCCCCCAGGTAACAGGTGAAAAGTATCACTGCCTACAAGCTGGTCTTCTGTGGACCTTAATGTACCAGGTACAGATGATCAGATGGGCTCCAGCTGGAGTCGGAGCCACCACTCTGTGTCCATTTGGCTGCACTGCGCCTTGGACCTGTTGCCACAGTCCTGCACACTCGCTGCTGCTCTCAGCCTGGTGGGCAGGGGATGAGGCATGGGGAAGCATGCCAGAAAGTGGGATTGGGCACTGACCCCAGGTTGGCTCTGATGCCCATGCAAAAGACCCTTACAGGCAAAGTTGTGATAAAATATCATGATTTTTCACAGCTCTTGAGAGAAGCACTGAATTTTGGGATTCACAGCATGAGTTTCTGAGCTCTTCAGGCTCCGAGTAAGGCAAACACTACATATCTTTTCACCGTGCTCCCTCTGCTGTAGCTCTTAAAGTAAAAAAAAAAAAAAAAAAGAAAGTGAACACAATTTGCTTTAATCGGTGATGAGGTACACACAAGCTAAGAGAGCTGAAGCAGGAAAGCAGATGGAGAGAGAAGAGGAAGAGGGGACACGATGGGAAGAGGCCACTATTGCAGAAGCGAAAACACAGCAAAGGAGGTTGGCAAAGCCCTGGTTGGACCTGAGATTTCTCCTCTCTTTTCCCTTAAAACTAAAACACTAAACTTTCTGAGGTGAGCGATGATTGCAGTTAAAAGTAACTTCTCACCACAGGGATGGGTGGTCCCCACACTCAGAAACTGTACCAATCCCACCACGGAACTTACCTGTAGCTCTGGGCAGGCGGTGTGCCAGCAGCTGACTAAGGTCTCCCATCGTGGCTGGGGCCACAGCTTCCAAGGACCACTGAGGCTGGCTAGATCAGCAGTGAAATGTTAAGACAAGTGTGGCTGAGCTTGGCTAGAACCTGACATACTAACGTCACATAAATAATTTCAAGTTTGCAGTGGGATGCCCTTTTCAACTGTGGAGCAGAGGAAGGGCCTACACCAAAGGGTAGGCCAAGAACTTCAAGGCTAGGCAGAGCTGGCCTCAGAGCAGCCTCTCCCTACACCCCAGGAAACGGAGGCCAGGTCCCTGTTGCCCTAGTCCTCCATGCCCTAGTACCTATGTTCCCAATTTCTGCTCCCAGTCCTTTCAAGACCATACTTGTAATGGGTGAGCTTGAAACTGCACGTCTGTCATGTTGGTGATACCACAGTTGTGCCCACCTAAGCCTGCTTCTGCTGGGTGACCCAGCTGCCACCGTGCTATGTTGGCCACACTGGCAATGGAACTGGCAAACAGGGCTCTGTTGATTCACTGCTAGTTTGCCAGCTGTCCAGCCGTGGCTCCCTACACATATTTGTACCAGGGCACAATGTAAACTCATCTTATTCCTCTCAGGGAAATGACAGGCAAAAGCCTGTCAGGTTAAGAAAACTGTCTCAGGAACAGAGACGTACTACAGTAAAACAGGTCACATCTACACAGTCTGGACAAAGTGGACACAGAAAGAAAAACCTGGCAGCATCATTCACAGCCACTGTGAAAACCTGTGGTACTCCCATGCCCACCGGGCTATGACCTTAGGGGACGCTGTGGCTGACCAAGTCCGTTTCTCATTATCTGTGCGCTATGCTCCGGTGGCAGGCCTGAAGACAAAGGCGGCACTTTTTTCCCTCCTTGTGTCAGCTTTTCTGCTCCAGTGTGGCACAGACTGTCAACCTGCAAAGGAAAGGCACAAAGAGACCCCCTACTCCCACCTCATCTCCCTACTCACTAACAAATGGGAGAGCAAAAGAGTCCCTAGGAGTCAGCCAATATTTCAGGATGGCACTGTTCTCTCTTCTCTAACTGGGAATTGTCCCTGGAGCTTTGACAGCTTCATTATCAGCTGTTTTGTGGTGGGAGCTCCTAGGAGGATGGGAGGAGGTAACAGTGTCCTGCCACTGAATTGAGCACCTTGCTCATCAGTCAAGGAATGTTAACTCTCTACGCTCTTATTTGAAAAGAGGAAGAGGAAAAAAGAGAAACCACAAGAGAAGGAAAAGAGCAGGGCGAGGGCACACAGGTATTCAGTGGGAGAAAAGTAAGACCCCTGGGTCCGCACCAACATATAATCCTTCTACCCATGGGCTCACAAACCCAGAAACTTAGCTACTTCTGGCATTTGACAACATTTCCAGTATATCTGACACAAGACCCGAGTATACAAGGTGCCCTCAAAGAGGGACAGCCATGGAATCTCACAATCTCCAGTACAAGAATGCATTGCTGGGTTTGTACTACTACCCCAGCTCTCACCCCATTCCTACAGCAAGCTATCTGCACAGTTCAAGACCCTTTGGGTTGGCCTTCGTTACTACCCAAGCCATTGTACTCAATGTTGTCACACATTAAAAAAAAAAAAAAAAAAATTCCAACCTTACCATTTTAAGTGATTGGGAGAAAAATCTACTGTTACGTTGTTAAAATAAATATGTGTAATTAAAGGACATGACTGGGAGCCCAGATGACAAAATGCCACCTCTAGTGAACTACACTAGAAGCTGGAGATGGGGAAGAACTGTCTAAAACACACAAATGGGAAAGTAACTCCTCCACGCACCAACCAACTGGGTCAAAGGCCTGTCACATATGCTCTTAAGACATGCATTGCCTTTCTCCTTAACATCTTAAAGAAACTGTTTTAAAATCACATTTAAAGGCCCCAAACATGCAGCAATAAAACAAACACACGCACACACACATACAAAGAGAGAGAGAAGTAATTTAAAAAACACATTAGAAAGTGCAACTTACTGTGGTGGGGCCTGGACGGGCTCCTCTGGCACTAGTGACCCATAGTCACAGAGGGGAAAGACAAACCAAGGGGCAAAGCCATATATACTCACGCACACTCACACAGATTTTGGGCAGACAGACTCAAAGAATTAGGAAATACAACAGCTCATCTTTTCATGACTACCAAAACGAGCTGGTTAGACCACACAGGATGTCAGGTCCTCCTCCCTGGACCATATTTCTAAGTAATCTTGGTCTAGCACCACCGTAAACAAAGCAGAACTTTCATGTGGACGTGCAAATGCTATGAGTCTTGGAATCTTAGTGTTACTTAAGATACGTGGCTTCCTCCTGTGGATGGCAGACTGGGAAGAGGTGGCCAGACATCATTCGGGACCATTTCCAGCAGAAAAAGATCATTCCTGAGGTTCTATACTCAGCAGTAAAAACAGGACTCGCCATCACCAGTTCCATAAAAGGCTGCACCTTGATTTGAAATAGGTAAAAATTCTTGGACTGGGGATCTTGAGTGGTTTGGGAATAGGGCAGAATTAGGCAATCTCTTCCAGGGAGATCTGTAAAGACTCAAGATGGAGACCACCAACCAGACTGCTGCTCAACAGCCTGACGAGTGCTCCTGCTCCTCTTCCTTGGCAAAGAAGGTCTCCAGTTCCATCAGTTTCTGTATCAAAAGAGCATCCAGCTCTCTGCTCTGCAGAGCTGCCTTCTGGGCCCTGGTAAAGCTGCCTCCCAGCTTGACTTTACCTCGAGCTCTTCTCTTTCGCGGGACTGTAAAGTCCTGAAATTCTAGAACTCGCTTCCTCTTCTGTTGGCTGACGGAGATCAGAGTACCATTTCGCTCTCTGGGTTCCTCAAAGATGGTCTCTAAACACCTGAGGATGAAGCACAAACCAAAATCACCAACAGACCGACTCACATGGCTCCTGGGTGTCACCAACACTTCTGGTCAAGAGGCACTGAAAGCTAATTGCATTAACAAGTTCTTACTCAATCGTTTTCTTCTGGCCAGTACCTATGTTTATATATGAAAAGAGTTATAAATATATATTTGTGTACATATTGAAAAAAAAAACCCTGAAGGGTATAGAATAAAAGCGAAAGTAACTCTATTATGGCAACACCAGTAACACAATTTTTGAGTATTCTCCCCAAAGTCATTCATTGTTTAGACATGTATAAATTATATATATTATTATGAATTGGCCCTTTACAGAAAATATATCAAATGTTTTACTATAGGGGCTGAGGGCATAGCTCAGCGATTGCCATTAGCACATTTTTTTGGGAAGTCAGTATTTGGTTTCTTCAAACAGCTGCATTAACAGAGTACATACAGCACAGTTCTAATGTTAAGGAGTAGCTGCAGCATCACACTGCTGATTATGAAATGTCAATTTTGCATTTATCTAAGATTGTGTATGACATTGCTGCAGATTCTGTGAACAGTTGCTATTAATGGTGTCACAGTGCTTGATCTTTTTCTCACTGAGTGCCAGGAACTAGCTTGTCTTTAGACCACCAATGTTTTTCCATCACTGAAAAGTGAAGGAGATCAAGAAAGCAGTAGGTCAGTCAGTAAGACCCTCAAACTCAGGAGCTAAGTTGGGTGAAAACAAGCATAAATATCAAAATACCAAACAATTCAAGAAAACACCAAAGAAAGAATCTGAGAGTTTTTTGATCCTAACAGATCTGCAATGTCAGCAAGAAAATCATGAGAAAACAAGGCATCACATCATCTGCAGAAGCTGACAGCAGGAGCTCTGAAATACTGGAACTTACCGGAACGGAAGTAAAAGAACAAGAGGACCAAATGTTCGATCAGTTCAAGCAGAATATACTCAAACAAATTCAAAAGATGTTTAGCAAGCTTAAGGAGGAAATAACTAAGCCCATAATGGACTTAACTGATAAAAATTTAGTGCGTTTAGAGAAGACACAAACAAAAAGCTGGCTGAGATTAACAAGCTATGAAGGAACATTCTGATAATGAAGTAGAAAATCTAAAATGAATAGTCAGTTCTCAGAAGAAGCATACACAGACAATAAACACATGAAAAAATGTCCAGCATCTTCACCCTAAGATAAACGCAAATCAAAATAATGCTAAGACTTCTTCTTACCCTTATAAGAACGGCTATTATCAAGGACTCAAAAAACAACAAACGTCAGCAAGGTTGTGTAGAAAAAGGAACACTTCTACATTATTGGTGGAATTGTAAATAGGTACAATCATAATGGAACGCATGATGTAGATTAAAAAAAAAACAAACAAACTGAAATAGGGTATAGCTTAGCGGTTAAAGCATGTGCCTAGCAAGTGCAAGGCCCCTAGTTCAATTCCCCAGCATCACATTAACTGGGCTCAGTGGCTTGTGCCTGTAATCCCAGGTTGAGGCATGAGCATTGCCTTGAGTTTGAAGCCAGCTTGGGCTACACAATGAGTTCAGGACCAGCCTTGACTACAGAGTGAGACCGTCTCAAAGAAGAAGGGGAAAAAAAAAATTGTAAATAGATATTCCATTTGAACCAGCTACAGCTCTTCTGGGTATCTTTCAAAAAGTATTAGACATCACACAACAGTGATACTTGCATAGTGAGGTTAATAGCAGCACAATTCATAATGGCTAAATCTTGGAAGCAGCAGGGATGTCCACCAACAGATGAATGGATACAGATGATGTGGTACATTTACACAATGGAGTACAACTCTTGCCCTAAGAAAGATAAAACTGAGTAATGTGTAGAAAAATGGATGTATCTTGACACTATCATGTTTAGCACAGAAGGTTTAAATATTGCATAATTTCTCTAGGATGAGAAAACCAAAGTATACAAAAAGCAAAAGAGGGCTAGAGGGACAGCACAGTGTAGAGTGCTTTGCTTAGCTGAGTTCAATTCCCCACCACCACATAAGCTGAGCATGATGGCACATACCTAAAACCCCAGCACTCAGGAGGATGAGGCAGGAGGATTGCTGTGAATGCAAGGCCAGCCTGGGCTCCACAATAAGTTCAGGACCAGCCTGGATGCAGAGCAATTCTTTCTAAATAAGTAGGTAAATAAATAAATAAATGCAAAAGAGCAAAATAAAAGAATGATGGAAGAAAATGGGAAAGGAAAAGGGAATTTGTCTGGGAGGCTCTGGCAAGGGGGCAAGAGCGCGGGAAGGGGAGGAAGTAAAGGTGTTCAAGATGCAGTGTGAATGCGCAACACTGCAAATTCATACCAAGAGTAATTCTGAAAAAAATGAAAACACTGCTGGTTACTTCTAAGTCCCAATTTCAGTGGAACTGAAGACAAACTCTTTCTGAATGAAAGGGCTAGAGAGTTACTCCACTCGCTCCCAAATTATACGTTTCCCAGCTACATACACCTACCTATTTGCAGGAGGAGACTTATAATTCTTGTTGGTATATATTTCTTCTAAACTAAATTCCTTCTTCTTTAACCTGAAAAGAAAAATAAATTCATTCTTCACAACCTCCTAAAAGAATGAATGTTAGATTCTCGATTCTACCCAGTCCTCCTTCTACTCTCAATTTCAGTATGTACTGGGATTCTTTACCAGCCTGGCGACCTTCACCTTCACAAAACTCGGCCGATTAAGGAAATTATCAAGAACAATACGTTTAGATTTATACCCATTATCTCACTTTTAGAGTTTCTCTGCCTCACTTTTCTCCATATGGCTCATGCCTTCTTCAGTCTTCTTGATTAGATCCTCACACCATTTAGTATGTTCCTTTGAATACATTATGTTCATATATGCTCGTACTGTGGACATACATGTTCATATATGTGGGAGTGGCAAAGGTGTTCCCTATAAATAACTAAGTATAAAGGTATAATCAGATTTAGGATTTTTTTTCCCCTTTAAGTAACATGTTTCAGGGGCTGGACAAATAGCACAGCAGGTAGAGCACATGCCTAGGAAGAGCAAGGTCCTGAGTTCAAGTTCCCAGTACCACATAAGCCTGGTGTGGTGGTAAATCCCTGTATTCCCAGAACTTGGGAGCCTAAGATAGGAGGTCTGCTGTGAATTCAAGGGCAGGCGGGGCTACAGAGTGAGTTCAGGATTAGCCTGGGCTAGAGGAAGACTCTGTCTCAAAAAAATAAAAAGATTTTTTTCAGGTAGTAGTTTATATATTGCCATCATGTATGGGCTGTCACCTTGTTGTGTGATATTATCAGGAGGTTTGAAATGGTGACAATCTACATGTCTTCAGTATGTAGAATTCTTCAAAAATAAACTTCACTGGACTGGAGGAATGGCTTAGGGGTTAAAGTACCTGCCTAGTAAGTGCTACACCAAGTGCTAAGTACCCGATTTCAATTTCTAGCACCACATTAACTGGGTGTGGTGGCACATGCCTGTAATCCCAGCACTCTAGGAGGCTGAGACAGGAAGACTACTGTGAGCCCAAGGCCAGCCTGGGCTACAAAGCAAGACCCTGCCTCGAAAAAAAATAAAAATAAATAAAAATAAAAATAAACTTCATGGGCGCTGGAGGAATGGCAAAGTGGTTAAAGCACTTGCCTAGAAAGCACAATGTCCTGAGTTTCATTCCCCAGCAGCACATTAGCTGAGTATAGTAGTGCACACCCATAACCCCAACACTCGAGAGGCTGAGGTAGGAAGACTGGCATGAATCCAAGGTTTGCTTGGGCTACACAGTGAGTTCAGGACCAGCCTGGGCTGCAGAGCAAGACCCTGTTAATTTAAAAAATAAACTTCTTATTTCTCCATCACTTGGTAATCTGCAGGTACAGTCTGTATGGTAAAAGGTCATATGCTAGGTTCTTGGTTTTTAAGCATGCATCAATTTCTAAAACACTTTCAAGAATATTTCAATTCACAATATCCTTAAAAGATGGCTTATATGTTTGTTTGTTTGTTTTTTATTTTGAGTCAGGGTCCTGCTCTGTAGCCCAGATTAGCCTTGTACTCATGGCAATCCTATTGCCTCAGCCTCCCAAGAACTGAGATTATAGGCATGTTGCCACCACACCAAACTAGTATTTATGTGGTGCTAGAGAGTTGAACTCAGGGATTCACAAAAGTGAGGCAAGCAGTCTAACTGCTAAGCTATGCCTTCAGCTCAAATATATATATATATATATATTGCCCAGGCTGGCCTCAAATTCACTGGCTCAAGCAAATCTTCTGCAGCTTTCCAAGTAGCTGGAACTAAAATGTGCACTGAGACAGGGTCTCATTTTGTAGCCCAATCTGGCCTTGAGTCTTCTACCTCAGCCTTTGGAGTGCTGGAATTACAAGCATGCACCAGCACACCAGGTTGCTTTTTAAAAGATTGTTTTTTATGTCTACAGTTTTGGATTGCCTTTGATTTGCTTCTGTGGTCATGGAGATTGAGCACAGCGCCTCAAGCATGCAGGGCAAGGATCTACCACTTATCTGAACCTCTGGTCACCTTATTTTTCTTTTCCAAGCATTACTATAAACTATTATATTTAAACATACATGATATGCTCCCATTGTCTACATTTCTCATCCTTTTAATGCAGGCCCTGATTTACCTGTGGGAGATTCTTTGAACTGGTTCTTGAATACAACCTAACAAATAGTCTTGAGAGCTTTGTTACTCTGTGGTGTGACAACGTATCCTATGCTCATCTTACAGGTTTCCTGACCTAGATCTGTATCATTCTCCAAGGAGTTATTCACATAACACAAAATTTATAATGGAGGGGTACTAGGAAATGAACCCAGGGCCTTCACATGGAACTATATCCCCAGCTTATGTTATTTCTGATCTGAGGCACGGTCTTGCTAAGCAGTTAGGCTGCCCAGCCCAGGCTCAAATTTACAACCCTCTTGCCTCAGCCTCTCAGAGCACTAGGATTACAGGCGTGTGTCCCCAAGTCCAGCTACATTTCACACATTTAACGTGGACTTACTATTCAGTGACTTCTTTGGATGATCACAAGGTTACCAGTATCTAAACCAGAATGCTTCTAACCTCAAAAAGAAAGCTTGCTCATGTTAGTGGTTCTGACTCACTCCTACACTCAAGACCTAGTAACCACTCATCTACTTTTTGCCATTTAGGTTTTGCCCTTTCTAAACATTTCATACACGTGGACTTACACATTATGTGCTGTGTGGTCTGGATCTGACACGGCTCCCAAGAGCCTCATTTGGATGTTGTGGAATGCACAGAGGCAGGGCTTGGTTGGAAGAGGCAGAAGGATACAGACAGCAGCACTGCCTGTCCTCATTTGCTTGGCTTCCTGTTTACCATGCCGTGAACAGCTTTCTGGCTAGACCTCTGCCATGTGCTTCCACTATTACAGCCTGCACGTGAGTGGAGTGAGGTCTTCTGAAACTGTGAGCTAAAATAAATCTCTCCTCCCTTAAGTTGTGAATGTCAAGTATTATGTCCCAGCAATGAAAAGCCAACTAAGACAGAAACTCGGGGCTGGAGAAATGGCTCATCAGCTAAAGTGTGTGTCAAGGATTGCTGTGAGTCCAAGGCCAGTCTGGCCTTCATAGTGAGTTCAGGACCAGTCTGGGCTACAGAGTGAGACCCTGTCTCAAAAAAAAAAAAAAAAAGACAGCAACTCATACCAAAAGTGACAACATTGCTGTGACTACCTGAATATGTGGCTCAGAGGCCTTTGGAACTGGTTTATAGAATGAGTTTGGAAAGGTTTGGAGATGCTGGCTAGAGAAAATTTAGAATACTGTAAGTCAAGCTTGATGAGAGATTTTGGTTGGAGCTCAGAAAACCAAAATGCTGTGTGAAGTGCAGAGTGGAAAGGCTGGGCTCAAGAGATTTCAGATGGAAAAAGAGGACTCCATTGGCAACCAGTCTAGAATCCATGTGTGCTGTGTTCTGGCAAAAAGTGTGTTGTACATTGCCCCGTCCTGAGGCTTTATCTGAAACTGAGATAGAGGGCAGTGGATTACTTAACCTGGTGGAGGAAATTTTGAGAGAGCCCAATGTTCAGGATATCACTTGGGTACTGCTTGCAGCTTTTACCCAGCTTGACATTAAAAAGAAGAAAAAATGTGAGAAAATAAAAAGATGTAAAAAGTTTGCAGTTTTGCCAGAAAGGACTGCAAAGTTGGGGTAAAGGAGCAGATGGTTGTTGAAGCGATTAACATTAAAAAGCAGTCAGTACTTGGAATCAGGAGTATAGAAAAGATGCCTTGAGGTTGTCTCAGAATTAAGACACCACTGTTGAGCTATTCAAGGATGCAAAGGCAAAAGACGGCTTCCAAAAATCCCAGCGCTTCCTGCAAGGCGGTCTGGGACAGTGAGTCACCAACCAGTTCAGCAATCTTAAGTTGAGAGGCCTCTGCCGCCATCACCCAAAGGGGCTAGACTACTTCTCTGGCCAGTGCAGACCTTGGCATCCCCCACACAGTGCTGGCTTCATGGGCATGAAGAATGCGAGCTGTAGGATCAGGAAGGCTCCCGCCCAGATTTCAGGAGGCCTTGGAGGCCAGGCAGGGTGCTCCCGAACGGGCAGTACGTGAAGTTGTGAAGGTGAAACCAAAGGGCAGGGAGACTCCCAAAAGCTGGAGACACCAGCAATGTGGACTGCCTGCTGAGGAAGGCCACAAGCCGTGAGAGGAGCCAGGCCAAAAAGAAGTATGGAAGTTGCAGGTAGAGGCAATGCTACAGGGGCAGGGTCACTGAAGGCCTTCAGACCTCACATCTACCGGTGTGGCCGAGGTGCGAGCCATGGAGCTACAGAATTTAAAGAAATGGCTGGATTTGACGCTTGCCATGCTGGGTTTGGTGCTTGCTTTGGTCCAATTTCTTATTCTCCTCTTACTCCTCTCCCTTGCGATGGAAATGTTTACACTGTACCATAGTATGTTAGAAAAGTTTAGTTTTGATTAACAGCTAAGGGTTTGCCTTGAGTCTCAGAAGAGACTGAACTTTTTAGCAGTGCTGCAACTGTTAACACTTTGGCAACTTGTAGAAGCTGGCTAAATATATTTTGTCTAGGGAGGTGAACATGAGTCTTTCAGTGGCAGGGGTAGAAAGCTATGGTGTGCATCGGAACCATCTTCCCAAAGCCTCACGTATTTGGATGTTGTGGAATAACTATAGATTGCTTGTGCTGTTAGGAAGTGGGGACTGGTTGGAAGGGGCGGATCACTGAGGCACGACCTGGAAGGATATATGCTAGCCTGACCTTTCTTGTTCTGATGGCCTCCTGCTACCATGCTGTAAGCAGCATTCCTCTGGCTAGGCCTCTGCCATGAGCTCCCACCATTGTTGGCTGGCCATGGAGAGACTGAAACCTTCTGAAATTCTGGCTAAAAGAAATCTTTCCTCTTTTAAGTCATAGATGTCAGGTACTGTGTCCCAGCAATGAAAAGTAACCAAGACACATGCCCTTCTGAGCTTTAGGGTCTTGTTTTTGTTTTTTTGCTTGTTTGTCTGTTTTTAAGTCAGGGTCTTGCTCTGTAGCTCAGGCTGGTCCTAAACTCACTATGGAGCCCAAGCTGTCTTCTAATTAATGGGCAGTCCTTGTGCCTCAGCCTCCTCAGTGCTGGGATTACAGGCATGCACCACCATGCCAAGCTTCACGTGGTACTGGGGAATTGAACCCAGGGCCTCATACTTGGTAGGCAAGTGCTTTTACTGCTGTGCCATTCCTCCAGCAGTCTTGCTTCTTTTATTTACTGGTATGTTTGCAATACATGATAGTCACATTTATTTTGGGTAGCTGGTACATATATCTAACATTATTTGTGATCTCCTTTTTTTTTTCTTTCTCTTCCCCTGGATCCCTTTCTCCTATTCTGGAAAGTCTAGCTTCACTTTACTCTTTATTTTTAACTGAATTTCTCATCTGAGGAAAAACATGCAATATTCAACTTTTTGCATCTGAGTTATTTCACTTAACATTATGGTCTCAAGATTCATTCATTTCCTACAAATGACTTGAATTCGCCCTTCTTTATGCTTGAATAATGTTCCATTTTCTTTATCCACCTGTCCAGCGATGGGACAGCTGGGCTGGTTCCTGAGCTTAGCTACTGTGTGTTGTACTGCGGATGTCTTGTTGCTTTCACTCAGTGTAGTATTTCCGTGGTTAACCTACGTTGTATTCGCAACTTCATTCTTTTCTATAGACAAAACAATACAATTCTAATTTCCTGCATCCATTTCATCAACTGACAACCACTTAGGTTGTTTCTACTTTACTATGTACAGTGCTCCATGAGCACTTGTATAGATGCATGTTTTCAATTTTCTCGGTTATATTCCTAGAACTGCTGGATTATGTGATAACCTTAATTTTTTGAGGAACTGCCAACTATTTCCCACAGTACTAGCTTTACATTCCTGTAAGCAATGTAAAGGGCTCTAACTTCTCCACATTCTCACTACACTTGTGTGTGTATGTGTGTGTGTGGGGGGGGGTGTCAAGTTCAGGATCTTCACACTGAAATATAGCCCCCAAGCCCATTTTTGGTTTTTGATATAGAGCCAGAATCTTGCTTATTTCCTGAGCTCCCCAAGTTAGGCTCGAATCTGGACCCTCCTGTCTGGCTCTCAAAAGTACTGGGCTCATAGGTCTGCACTATTGAGCCTGCTTACATTTACTTTCTCTTTTTAAGTTAATAAGTTATACCTTAACACTTCCCCAGAGTGGGGGCAGGTAGGGACAGTTACTGCGATCCCAATGGGCGGGTGCATCACTGTGGGATGGACGGACCTGCATTTTTCTAATGACTGATGCTGCTGAATATCTTTGCAAATGCATGTTAGCTATATGTTTGAGAAACTAAACTTTATATATTATTAAAAAATTAGACTTTTTGTTCTAAGATTTCTTTATATGTTATGGATGCTAGATCCTTCCTGATTTTTGCAAATAGGTTCTCCCACTGTCAATCTCCCACACTAGAAGGGCTCAACAAGTGTTATAACACAGGTAGCTACACTGACACATCACTATCCCTCAAAACCCATAGACTGCGTAAGGACTCACCCTTGGTGTTGTACACTCCAGGAGATCTGAAACATGTATGATGTTATCTACCATTAAAACGCCATGCAGAATAGTTTTCAGTGCCCTAAAAATCATCTATGCCTTGTGTTTTCATCCTCGTTTCTTCTCAATTATTGGCAACTACTGATTCTTTCTTTTCCCATCTCCACAGTTGTGCTTTTCCAGTGTAATATAGTTGGAATCATACAGCATGTAGTTTATTCAGACTGGACTTCACTCACTATAATGCATTTAAGATTCTTTCATGGCTTAACATATAATCTCTTTTTGATAATGAGTTAAATACTTCATTGCCTGGATGTACCAGTTTGTGCACTCATCTACTGAAGTTCATCTTTGCAGCTTTCAGGTTTTAGCAATTAGAAACAGAGCTGTGAAAAATTATTTGTGTGCAGATTTTGAGTAGACATACACCTTCAACGAATTTGGGGAAATACCAAGGAATATGATTGTTGTAAGAGGATATTTAAATTTGCAAAAACCTGCCGTTTTGCACTCCCACCAGCAACAAAGGACGGCCTCAATTTTTCCACATCCTTGCTGGCATTTGGTGCTAAGTTCTAGATTTTGCCTATGCTAACAGGTGTTTGGCTGTATCCCCTTGTGTTTTAATGTGCAATTCCCTAATTGCTTTTTTTGTGTGCCTGTAGGTAAGCACATGTATGTGTATGTGTGTGTGCATGTGTATGGACTAAACCCAGGGACTCAGTACTACTATATCCCAAGTTTTTAAAATTTTTTTGTTTTGAGACAGGGTTTCCCTACATTGCCCAGTTTGGGCTCAAATTTGTGATCCTCCTGCTTCAGCTTCCCAGAATGCTGGGATTACAAGTATGTGCCATTGCTACTGGCTTGGGATGGTTTCCTCATTGTTGAATTCTATGAGTTCTCTGTGGGTCAGAGTGGTGGAAGCGCCAAGAACTGACCTCACGTACATGAGACTCCGCATCAAGCTCTAGTAGACTACAACACAAAAAGTTCGATGTACATTTAAGATGATAATCCTTAAATGGATCTGTATTTGGTGAGCATTCTCTCTCCCAGTCTGTGGGTTCTGATTTTCTTGATGAGTTATTACTCACAGATTTTAATTCTGACGAAGTCCAATTTTTATCTTTTTTTGTTGCTCATGCTTTGGTGTCATATCCAAGAAACTATAATTTAATCCAGGATCACGGAGGATCAAAATTATTTTTTCTTCTTATATTATTCTAGCTCTTATAACTATGTCTCACATCCATTTTGAGTTATTGTCTTTCATGTGGCTATCCAATTTTGCACGTGCCCATCCACATGCAATGGTGATTATTCCAGTTCTACTTGTTGAAAAGAACCTTTCCTTCCACCCCCCACTGAATGATGTTGGCACATCTGTGGAAACCAACTGGCTTTCAACTTCTGTTCTTAAGTACTGGTGATTAGAAACAAACCCTTGCTTATGGTAGGCAAGCTGCTTCACTGAGCTACATGGTGTAATCAAAATACATGGTGAATATTTACATCTTTAAAAGTTTATTACAGTGAATACACACTGTCGTTAATCTCCATCAAAACACTCCATAGCTTTGAACCTCTTGTTCTATAGTTACTGCATCTTCTGAAGCAGTTCTGGAAGTCCTCTTCTGTGAATGTCTTGAAAGAGGTGTAGGCAAAAAATACGGTGAATGCTGTGGCTCCAGTGTCATTCAGCTGAAAGGCAAGCTCCTGCAAACATACTGTCCTCATCCACCTTACTCACCAGATCCGGCACCACGTGACTTTTGACTCTTCCACAAAATTCAACTGACCATGAAACATTACTTTTTCCTTTTATTTGTATATGCATACAATACATATTCATTCACATATATATTACATACAGCTTGGGAAACTGGGGTTTATACATACTAGTTTTTGGTATTTTGTCCCCTTTCTTTTCCCCTCCCCCATCTAGCCCTCACCTTCCCTGTCTGTCTTCCAAGAATCCTACCTCCTTATTGCTTCTTTTATTTTGCTCCTTTAGTTATGTATTTTGGATTTCTCATTCAAGTGAGACTCTGTGATAACCTTTTGCACCTGGTTTACTTTGCTAGTACTAAGCATTAGGGTCTCAAGGTGTATCTATTGTTCTAACAAGTATTTCAAATTTGTCTTTACGGAAATGTTTTTAGTAGTCATTCATCTGCTCATGGGCACATAGCCTGTTCCCAGGATTTACCTATTATGAAGTCCACTGCTATGAACATGGCTATGCATGTGTCCCTATAATATGATGTCTTTAGCTCTTTTGGAGAGACACTCAGAGAAGATAAACTATAAGGTCACATGAGATTTCTACTTTCAGTTTTATAAGGAATCTCCAGACTAATTTCCACAGTGGGTGCACTAGTTTACAGTTCAGCAACAATGCAGAAGTGTTCCTTTTTCCCTACATTTTTGTCAACATTTCTTTTTGTTTTGAATTCTTGGTGATAGACATACTTTCTGGAGTAAGACAGACTCTCAGTGTTGTTTTGATTTACATTTCTCTGATGGCCTAAGATGCTGAATATTTCTTCAAGTACTTATTGGCTGTTTGTACTTCATATATTTGCTGGAGAAAAGATAACCTCTTTAACAAATGGTGCTAAGAAAACTGGTTAGCTATGTGCAGAAGAATGAAATTAGATGCACATCTTTCACCATGTACCAAAATCAAATCAAAATGGGCCAAACCTCTAACTATTAAAATGGAAACACTGGGGCTAGAGGAATAGCCCAGCAGTTAAAGCACTTGCCTAGCAAGCATAAGGCCCTTGAATTCAATTCTCCACCACCACATAAGCTGGGTGTGGTGGCAAACACCTGTAATTCCAGTACTTGGGAAGCTGAGGCAGGAGGATTGCAGTGAGTCCAAGGCCAGCCTGGGCTATGTAGTGAGATCAGGACCAGCCTGAGCTACAGAGCAAGACCCTGTCTCAAAAAAAATAAGTAAAAATGAAAATAACAAATAAATAAAATGGAAACACTGAACTTGTTGGAAGAAAAAATAGGCAAAACCCTTGAAGGCAAGGACTTTCTCAATAACATACTCAAAGCACATGAGATAACAATAAGAAGCAACAAAAGGGATTACATCAAATTAAAAAGCTTCTGCACAGAAAGGAAACAATCAACAAAATGAAAAGAGAACTGACAGGCTGGGAAAAATGTTTTGCCAGCTATTCTTCAGACACAGGACTATTATCAAGAATATCAAAGAACTGAAAAAAATTAGACCCTCCAAAATAAAAGTCCCAATCAAAAAATGGGCAACTGAAACGAACAGACAGTTCTCAGAAGTCTGAATGGCCAATAAACAAATAAAAACGTGTTCAGAATTTTTAGCCATCTATTGTGGCTTGGGTCTGGAATGTCCCCCAAAAGTCTCATATATTTGGATGTTATTAATTATCTATAGAACCATGTGCTGTCAGGAGATGGGGGGCTGGTCTGGAGGTGTGAATTATGGGCATGTGGTGGGTCACAGGTGTGTGATGGAAGACAGGCATGTGGTAGATTATAGACTACAGGCCTGTGGTAGATTAGGGGATTAAATCTAAGGGACAAAACACTGAAGCTGGACCTCGAAGAGGCAGATCTTTGAAACAGAACTTGGAAGGGTATATGTAACTCCTTTCTTTCCATTTGGGACTTGGCTTCCTGTTTGGAATGCTATGAGGAGCCGCCTCCAATTCCACTCTGCCATACGCTTCCACTGTTGCCAGCCACCCATGAAGGGACCAGGACCTTCTGAACCTGTAAGCTAAAATACACTTTTCCTCCCCTAATTGGTGTATGTTAGGTACTGAGTCACAGCAATGAAAAAGTAACTAAGATACCATCAGAGATGCAAATCAAAACAATAAGGTTCTACCTAAAGGCAGTAAAAATTGCTGGTATCAAGAACTTGAAAAACATCAAATGCTGGAGAGGTTATTGGGGAAAAGGAATCATTCTACATTGTTGCTGGGATTGTAAACTGGGAAAGTCATTATGAAAACAGTATGGAGATTCCTCAAAAACTGAAAGCAGATATCCCATTTGGCCCAGCTATACTTCTGGATATCTTCCCAAGAGTTAAAGTCATCATACAAGCGTAACACATGCACACCCATGCTTATAGTCACACAACTTAACAATATCTGAATCTTGGAAGCAGCTGATATGTCCATCAACTAATGAATGGATAAGAATGATGTGGTATATTTACACAATGGAGTACTACAATGCCATAAAGATAAATCTGAGTCATTCGTAGAAAAATGAATGCACTTTGAGACCATTATGCTTAGTGAAATGTGTCAGACACCAAAGGTTAAATATCTCATGGCTTCTCTAGTATGAGGAAACCAAACCATAAAACAGCAAGAGACAGAAGAAAGATTTGTGGAGCGGAAAAGATGCAGGGAGCGGGAGGGAAAAAGGGGAAAGGGAAGTAAAATGATCAAGATGTGGCAAGTATTCCAATTTCTCACGCTGACTATTACTGTGTATCACAAATACATGTTAATAAAAGAAAAATAACAAAAACAACTCAATGCATAACTATGGAAAAAGTCAAATGTTTAACATTGTAATTCATGGTTAACTATGGCAGTAGCACTGTGTGAGGTTCTAGAATAGATACATGCTGTGGTTTGGAGCTAGAATGTCCTCCCCAACCCCATGTTTGGATGTTGTGGAACAGAATCTAAGGATTTCATGTGCTGTTTAGAGGTAGTGGCCTGGTCAGAAGGGGCAGATCACTGGGGAGTGACCCAGAAGGGGTGGATCTCTGGGAAAGAACCCTGAAGGGATTTTGCCTGTCCTTGCTAACATGGCCTCCTGTCCGGCAAGCCATGAGTAACCTCTTTTCTTACTAGACTCTGCCATGTGCTTCCACTATTTGCCAGCTGCCCATAAACGGAGTCTTTTGGAAACCATGAGCTAAAATAAACCCATCCTCATGACACAATCCTTATGGGTATTGTGTCCCAGCAATGAAAATGTAACCAAGACAATAAAGTTCAGATTTTTTTCTCAATTAGACTGTAAGTGCTAAGACAGCAGGTATAAGATACCATGCCCAGCTTATGTGGTTCTAGGGAATCAAATTCATGGCCTTGCACTTGTTGGCAAGCATTTTAATCACGGAGCAGTACCATTAGAAATTCTTATTTTACAGATAAATTCTGAAAGATCAGGAATGTGAAATCATTTGCCTTGAGTTACATAAGGGACCAATATTGGGTTTCCTTTTACAATTGAGAAACAGAGTAAAATTCATCAATAGAAAATTTGTTTGCAGATTTTTGTTTTGTTTGGTTTTGGAGATAGAGTCTTGCTCTATAGCCCAGGCAGATCCTGAACTCACTATGAAACACAGGCTAGCTTGGACTCAAGGAAATCCTCCTGCCTCAGCCTGACGAGTGCTGGGCTTACACCACACCCAGCTTATGTGGTGCTGGAGAATCGAACTCTGGTACTTAGTGCTGAGCACTCCTCCAGCCCCTATGTTTTCAAATCTTTAAAAATATAAGCTTAAACCCATGATAGTTAAGTCTTTTCCTATGTTAGTGTCACAATATGAGGAAGCTGACCTCTCTTGTAGAATAAACCTGTGATAACCAGAAACCACACGTATTAATATGACTGGCACTTATGATGCAACACAGATGCCTATAATACTGAGTCTCAATATCCTCATATAAGCCCAGGGAGGACAACAGTGCTCACCTCTCAGCATCAACGGATGTGGAACACAAAGGCACAGCACAATTTGTGGCATAAGAAGCTGAATAAAAATTATTAAGTATGTATTAAAGTATCTTGGCACATAAGCATCTAGCCACGTGATCAATTCTTTAGGATAACTTCTCAGAACTATATAAGTGACTCAGAGTATATGTCCATTTAAGGGGCAATCATATTTTGCCAAACAATTTTCCAAAAACATGAACAAAGCTTATATAAGAGAAGGAGCTCACCTTTTAGGTCGAGGAAGGCCCATTGGGGTAAGGTTAGGATCTGGCTTAGGAATGGTTTTCCGGATGCGAATCTGTGAGACTTTCTTTGGCCTCTTCTCTGGCTCAGCCTGTTTTTTTTTTCCAGGGTTAAGTAGAAACATAGTCAAAGTATGAGACATAGTACACAAGATCCCTTTTCTTTCCACCCAATGCACTACTTTCTCAGTGTACAGATGACCCTAACAAACAGCTTTTAGCCAAGCTCCCCCCTTACTTCTGCTGTGTTTTCAGCAGCTACTCCATTCATGTTATTAAATCAGAATTGTACATTCTACTTAAATACTGAGATTATTAAAATGAAAGTCTGTAACTGATGACATGACAGCAGATGTTGCAAAACTGAAGAGCGCCTTCACTCACTCACCTTCTTTGAGCACACAAAGCTGCTCTCTGTCCAAGTCTCTATAAACACTGTTAAAGGTTATCATCAAGAAAAAAAGGAACCGGGGCTGGAGCAATAGTGCAGCAGGTACAGCACTCGACTAGCAGGAGCAAGTCCCTGAGTGAGAATCCCCAGTACCATATATGACAGGTGTGGTGGTGCTTGCCTATAATCCCAGCACTCAGGAGGCTAGGCAGGCCAGTGCGGCTACACAGGAGCTCAGGACCAGCCTGGACTTCAGAGTGAGACCCTGATTCAAAAAAAAAGGAGGATGTGGAAAACAACAGAGACTGAGATCCAAGGCGGGTATGGTAGCGTGCATTTATAATCCCAGCTATTTGGGAGGCTGAGGCAGGAAGAGGACTCAATTTCAGGGGTTCAAGACCAGCCTGGACAACATATTGCAATACTGTCTCTAAAAAAAGAAAAGAAACCCAGTGCATCCTTTACTGACAGGACAGAGAAATTCCTAACTTGGTACTTTTTGGTACTTTCTCAGTAATCAGCTGAAGCTGAAGGTAATGATTAAAAACACACAGAGGCGGGGCTAGAGGAATGGCACAGCAGCCCCGAGTTCAATTTCCCAGCACTACCTAAAACTGGGCATGGTGGGGTATGCCTGTCATCCCGGGAGGCTGAGACAGGAGGATTGCCATGAGTGACCAAGCCCAGCTTGGAGTACATAGTGAGTTCATGACCAGTTTGGGCTACTGAGATCCTGTCTCAAAAAAAAAAAAAAAAAAAAAAAAAAGGCCACACAGAGGGTAGTCTGTACCTATCACATGAGGTGAATGTGTCACTATTATCTGTATTATCTGCATGCCAGAGTGCACACACACACACCTCAGCAGCCCCACCCCCCCACCCCAGTACTCTACATCTACCTCTTTCTGTTCCGGAGGGCTGCTC